>CP137667.1:32991419-33279370 GCA_037976565.1 Mesocentrotus franciscanus | reverse complement strand
TAGCAATGGAGAAAGGGGGAAATGACCTCACTCAAGGTGGAAATCTGGACAACATGACATTGACTGATGTTGGTAAGTAGAGAACATTACACAATTAATATTTAAAGCATGATGCTTCTTCTGTATTTTGGTGACTCCTTTATTGAGAGAGAAGGGGTAGAGCCCATGCTCATAGCTTTGAAATTTTGAAGGAAGTAAACTGTATTACAGGCTAAAATCCTGAAATTGCAAAAAGTAAAACAAAATTATTAAGAAATGCCATTCTAGAGATAACTTAATTAAATTACATGAGCGTCTTATTCAATGTGCTAATAATAGTTTAGTTGCACGTTATGATATTGAATCAGTGGAAACAGTTCTCTCAGTTATATTGTTTTCTCAATTGTACATAATTTTTAGCTCCTTGGATTTGAATGATTTATGTAATTAGACATTTTTACATGAAAAGAATCCCTGAGGGACATTGTATCATACATGTATCTATAACCCATTGCAAGAAATCTGTTATACATGTACTTCTAAGTAAAAAGTGAAAATCATTTTGAGCATGCCTTTTTCATGATGCTACAGAAGGGAAGTTTTGGAAGTGAAAATTGACAAAGGGATTACATTAGAAATAAAATGCAGGTTTGAAATGGTGGTCTCTGGGTTTACACTGTATTCTCACTGAGCTCACACTCACACACGGGTGCTGATACTGCCTTCTCAGCCACGAACCCAGAAATGCCTCTCAAAAGTCTAGCTTACAGTCTGTTTCCCATTATTCCCATTTTTCTTTAATCTCAATATAGCAATAGGACTGTGAAAAGATGAATGATGAACATCAAATCTCAATATCCTGGTTATCCTTTTTTCACAATGAAATTATTCATCTTAAAACCATTTGTCTTAAAAGAGAGCAACACAAAAACTAGCATGTTACTGTGTTTATAGTGACCAGAATAGATATTTTAGTTATCTTTGTTAGTTTAGTCTTCAGTTAATTTTAGTTAAGTGAATTTGTCATTAGATATTCGCGAATGCTGATTCTGATGAATGTTTTCCTTATGCAAAAACTTTGCCAGGAAGTAAACATGGATATTAATACACACTGTTCAAACATGTTTTGTATTAAGCCACAAAAAAACGGTATACACTTTCTTCTCTTTGTCTTCTTGTTATCACTGTCATTATTATTAATACATGATCTTATTTCTGTCGTTGTTATCTTCATGTTTGCAGTCACTTCAGAAAATGAGGTAGAAAGTGAAGCAGACTCAGATGAGGAAGATGCTGATGAATGTCTGCCATCTACCTCTGGTCAGCGTCCTGTTTCTCCGAAGGCAGCTTGCAGTATGAAGAGGAAAAGGGATGACTGGTCTGGTATAAAGAAAAGAGTAGAAATCGGCAATGAGATACCAGAGACCATGTCTTTCACGGAGCACAAGAAAGAATGTAAACGTCAGAAGAAACGCCAGAAACATACTCAGTGGAACAAACAAGAAAAAGATGCAGTCTACCGGCATTTCCACAGAGCAGTTCTGCAGAAGAAACTGCCGGGGAAGGAACAATTTGAAAGTTGTTTGCAGGATGAGCCTTGTCTGAAATGCAGATCATGGAGGAACTTGAAAGATTTTGTTAGAAACGCAATCAACAAGCAAAAGTGAGCTGAAGTTGATTGTTTTGCACGGATAATATTGCAATTATCGCTCCTCCTACTCAAGTTTACCTTTAAGATAGTCAATCCATATTGTTCAAATTCTACTCCCATGAAATATCAGTGGGAATGACCCTGATAATAACCCTAATAATAAGAAATAAATAAAAATAATAATAATAAAAATAAATTAATGACTAAATAAATAGGTTAATAAATGAATAAATAAAAAAATAAGTAAATAATTAAATGAATAAAAAGAAAAGGCGATTGTATGACCAGTTGAAAGCTTTCATGCACCCTCAATATTTTACTTGATCTGAACGTCTCATAAGTCTTTATGATTTGTTTTCAAAAATCTGAGTCACCATTTGAGATTTGAATTAAGCCATTCCTTTAAAGACAAAATTTGTGGAGCAAATGCCTTCATATTTGTAAACAATGATACCTGGTTGTTTCTATGAGACATGACTGTGTGTAGATGCTGTTCTTAAACAGGTATAACCTTGTAACAGCAGTTACTGTAAGTTCACAAATGATTAAAATTGCAGTTTGTAAATTTCATTCCATAAAAGTTTGTAGACTTTACACCCTTTCACACCTCACCATATTGCCATTTGCTATATTGCAATAGCAAATACAGTATGTCATTACAGTAGTCTGCTCGCATGTCTGTCCATCTGCCCATTGTCTTGATTTGTGTTATGTGAAATAGGCTTCAAAGTATGATGAGTCATATATGTATGTATAACTTATATAGAAGGTATTAGTATAGCCATTTGTAATGATCATTGAACTTTGAATTCAAACAGAAAGGCATATTCTTTTTTCCTCCAATCATGAGCTGCATTTGAAAAAATTGAATTCGATGTTGACAAAACCCGGATGTGTAAAGACTAATTAAATCAGTATTGGAAAGGTGGTTATATTTCCTGAAATTATGATGGTAGATAAAATTGCCAGGCTAGCTATCGGGTGTCAAGGGTTCTGACATTTATAGATGAACCAATTACAATAATCAAGTCTCTTGCCAATGCATTTTATGCAACTTGTCTTTACAGCTTACCAAAACATAGTATTCTGCCTAGCAATATTCAACATCTGAATGATTCTTAGTTGTAAATATGTGCTTTTCTCTCCCCCCCCCCTCCCCCACTGGGCTTACTTGGTTTGGTGAGTGACTCTGGAAAAAGGTTAAGACTGCCAGAACTTGGGGAAGAGTGTCATAAGTTATGGCAATTTTGTTTTATTATTTCGGTTTTACAGGGGTATAAGTCTGATATTCAGTTTTCCTTTTCATTGATTTCATTTAGCATTATGTAGATATATTTAAGCTGTACATGATGATTTAGTGTGTGATATTAGCTTGCCAACACATTCCCTGCTGCTTTCATATTTAAAGTATTCTACCATGCGCCAATATGTTATATTGTTGTTGAACATTGTTGTGTTACCGCTGTCTATCAGCGAGTGTGTTTAAGGCTTTTGGATTTTGGCCTGAAATAAAGCCCTGTTGCATTTTTACATACATCTGTCTTGAAGTCGCCTGGTGTTTGCCTCCTAAATGTTGATACAATCTTTTATCATCTCAAACAATGGACCATTCTTGAAAAACTAAGAGACGACCGAGACATGCATGGGCGGCAATCCAGGGGAGGGGGAATTGGGGACAAGTCCATAGAATCCATAGAAAGTGGTGACATCAACGGTGTGTGTTCAGATAGAGACTATCCATAGAAAGTGGTGACATCAAGAGTGTGTGTTGAGATAGAGACCATCCACAGAAAGTGATGACATCTCCATGCAGTGTGTGTTGAGATAGAGACTATCCATAGAGAGTGGTGACATCTACATGCAGCATGTGCTGAGATAGAGACTATCCATAGATAGTGGTGTTTTCAACAGTGTGTGTTGAGATAGAGGCCATCCATATAAAGTGGTGACATCTGACTGCAGTGTGTTTTGAGATAGAGCCTATCCATAGGAAGTGATGACATCTACATGCAGTGTGTGTTGAGATAGAGACTTTCCATAGAGAGTGGTGACATCAACAGTGTGTGTTGAGATAAAGACTATCCATAGAAAGTGGTGACATCTACATGCAGTGTGTGTTGAGATGGAGACTATCCATAGAAAGTGGTGACTCAACAGTGTGTTTTGTATTTAGGGACTATCCATAGAAAGTGGTGACACCAACAGTGTGTGTTGAGATAGAGACTATCCATAGAGAGTGGTGACATCAAAAGTGTGTGTTGAGATAGAGGCCATCCATAGAAAGTGGTGACATCTGACTGCAGTGTGTTTTGAGATAGAGCCTATCCATAGGAAGTGATGACATCTACATGCAGTGTGTGTTGAGATAGAGACTTTCCATAGAGAGTGGTGACATCAACAGTGTGTGTTGAGATAAAGACTATCCATAGAAAGTGGTGACATCTACATGCAGTGTGTGTTGAGATGGAGACTATCCATAGAAAGTGGTGACTCAACAGTGTGTTTTGTATTTAGGGACTATCCATAGAAAGTGGTGACACCAACAGTGTGTGTTGAGATAGAGACTATCCATAGAGAGTGGTGACATCAAAAGTGTGTGTTGAGATAGAGGCCATCCATAGAAAGTGGTGACATCTGACTGCAGTGTGTTTTGAGATAGAGCCTATCCATAGGAAGTGATGACATCTACATGCAGTGTGTGTTGAGATAGAGACTATCCATAGAAAGTGGTGACATCAACAGTGTGTGTTGAGATAGAGACTATCCATAGAAAGTGGTGACACCAACAGTGTGTGTTGAGATAGAGACTATCCATAGAAAGTGGTGACACCAACAGTGTGTGTTGAGATAGAGACTATCCATAGAAAGTGGTGACACCAACAGTGTGTGTTGAGATAGAGACTATCCATAGAAAGTGGTGACACCAACAGTGTGTGTTGAGATAGAGACTATCCATAGAAAGTGGTGACACCAACAGTGTGTGTTGAGATAGAGACTATCCATAGAAAGTGGTGACACCAACAGTGTGTGTTGAGATAGAGACTATCCATATAAAGTGGTGACATCAACAGTGTGTGTTGAGATAGAGACTATCCATAGAAAGTGGTGACGTCAACACACACGACAACGCACACGGTCACCAGATCGTATGCAGAAAACACAGATAAGAAAATTAAGTAAATTCGTGAAATTCAGTCATTAAATAAGATTGTCATTACATTTTAATCTTTAAAAAATACTTTTCTTTTTTCAAAGTACGAAAATATGATTAATAAATCGTGTTATACCATGTCATCAATCGCATGGTTTCATCTCACGGGCATCGGTTTGAATGTCGGCACAGGTATGTGTGTGTGTGTGTGTGTGTGTGTGTAATTCGGTTTCTACATGCGTGTATCAATCAGATATGATTATTTACGTCTGGGGACCGACCATTAACGTCACCATCCGAAAGGCGTGACTCAGTTTCGAACCGGCTGAATCAGTTTGTAACTTCCATTGTTAGCTGGATTACAGGCGCACGCCACAACGACCCGTCAAAACCATAGTACTGTTCTCCTATGAGAATTTAATCCTTGTGTTTTCCTTTAAAAAAAACTAAACATGCATTTACTTTTTCTACTAGTCATTTTGTTATTAATTTGATCGGAATACCCAGATGTATCATGTTTGTAAGAAATTCGCCTTTTTCTTTTCAGATTTAGCCTCATCCCTTTTACTGAAGATGAAAATATAAAAGAATTTGACGAAATCTAAACATAGAAACGAGAGCCATTGGTATGGTGCATATTTTTTTTAAAGCTTATGTACATGAAGAAACAAATAAAATCATACTTTAAAGTAAGATGAATATTGAAAACAAATTCCATTAAATTTCCATTTGTTTTGAAAAACTGGGGACGAGATGAGGATTTAATTTCGCTTGGCATAATACTCTTGGATAAACATTCAACACGATGGATGAGAAGATAATTCTTTGCGATGGAATGGATTTGCTTCCGTTTGGCTTCTGAAAATAAAATAATCTTATTTTCAAGAAGAATCGATTGTTTTTGTTTTCGATGTGAGAAGATTAGTCGTATTTTCTAGTGGCGTATAATGGGTTAATACATTGAGGGGGCACTGGTATCATGGGGAAGGCGTGCTAACGGTCTTACTTGATGTACAAAATGCAAATTAATGAGGCCAACGATTAGTAGGGAGGGTGTAAGTAGGGGTCCGATCATATTCTTTCACGGTAATTTTCTCACTCTGATTATTTGTGTCCCTTTCCCTCCCTCCCTCCTCCCTCCCTCTATATCCCCTTTCTTTTCTTTTTGTTCTTTCTTCTCTCTTTCTTCCATCCTTCCTTCTTTCCTTCCTTAATTCCTCCCTTTCTTTATTTCTTTCTTATTTTCTCGATTTCTTCCTTCCTTCCTTCCTTTCTTTCTTTTGATTAAAGAAGAATTAATCAATCATATTTTTTTTTGTCATTTGATGGTGCACTCGCCTACGTGCCATGCACTGTAGCCTCGCATTTGCTTCATTCTGTAAACCAATAGTTAAAAGCATGACGATGGTCGGGTGTTATTGATTTATCACCCACTACAGTATACCCAGACGTTAACCAATCTGATCAATTCGACAGATTTTATCAATGGAAAAGGGAAACTGCATGCCAATGTCCTTACATAATTATAGAAGAGGATTAGATTAGTTATATTTAGAAAGGGATGTGGGGCGACCAGGGGAATAATTTTCGCTCAAATTTTGCCGCAATCCATTCGTGAATTCAAGAATTTGTTGGAATGCTGTCCATAGAGAATTCGTACGTGGTTACGTTTTGCAATTCAATCAAACAAGATTTCACACACAGACAACAACAGAAAATGACTTCTTTTTTTTAAATATAGATATTAAAGATGCTATGTCCCTTTAGCAGCCAACATCAAATTCTGTAGAACTTTGCAGGAATTATGAATATGTCATGTATGTCCTATCTGAAATTTAAACGTTAGCAGTGTCCTAGTGTTCAAATTATGCAAGGAAACCCATTTACTTTCTAGACTTCCCTGTCAGACACTATTGAGTGACTGACTGACATCTTTTTTTCTTTGGTAATAACAGACATAAAATGAGCTGTAACAGGTACATGAGCATTTGTCTACATCAATAACCCACTTCTTGTAATGGCCAAAATTAAACTGATTGAATCTTTGTGCAGCACAAAACGTACGACCATTCGGTACAAGGGTCTGAAAATCAGACTATTAGTGATTGCAATCACTTATGTCGATTCGACAACTAATGGTCATTATTTTCCCACAAAAAGCCATTTTCAAACCCTTTCGTTTTGAGGGAAGTTCTAAATAAATATTGTCTTTCAAATGCCGTTGGAATTTAACCTTTTCATCTGTGTTGACCTGCAAATGGGACATAGTACCTTTAACACCTGGTAATATTCGAAAGAAGATTTTTCGATTTCACCTCATAGAAAAATAAAATTTCTTTTTGGTGGTTGTTTGCTTTTTCAATACAGAAGAAAACGTAACTCATATACAAAACACAAATGCAAGTCATTTTGTATACTAAACATTAAACAAATGTTTGTTTGTTTTTGTTTCTTAAATTTCGGGATGAAAATAATGAACAAGAGAATTAGGACATAAACTCACAGAGATACTGCAAGAATGGCCATCTATTGCAGAAACGACCCCAGCCCCCTTTCAGGAATTGAGGTATATTTTCCTCTCGATCCCCAACCAATTCAACATCTCCGGTATCATTGCCTAGGCCGCCCCCACTCACCCACTCCGATTCTTATCGTAAACTGAAAAGCTTCTCAAGTAGCAGCTTTTAATCAATTCAAGATTCACAGACTGACCACACTTTAATACGCCAAACTCTCCTTGAAAACACTCTAAATATACACTGCTCCTTTAAACAAGGCTATGGAGGAGGAGGAGGGGGGTAAGGGGATACCAGCAGACAACGCCCCCTCCCCACACACACCCATTACCTGTAAATAATTATGTAGGTAAATGACAGAGAGTACTACATTGGGTATTTGAATCCGAGAATCCTTTGAGAGTCATCCCAGACAATTACCCCGCAATAACTAAAATAATTAGCCCGGCCAACTACCATGCACAGACTAATAAGTCTTGGACAAGTAACCACGAGGAGAACACCCCTGGACAACTGCCCTTTATAGATATTTAACCAATTACCCCTCACACAGAATGACTAGGGAAGAGTTTTCCGATTACCATCCATATACAGTGCAGGAGTTGTCCCATAAACCACGATCGCAAATTTAGACTTTCGAAATGTCAGTTTAAAGGGGAAGTCCACCCTGATATTAAGTTGGTTTTAATAGAAACTGAAAAATGAGAGGAACAGGTCAATGAAAATTAGAGCAAAATTCGATTAAAAATAAGTAAGTTATGACTTTTTGAAGTTGCAATCAATCAAACACAAATTGGCAACTCTTTGACGTATCTTGCGAGGTCCCCTCCCATTTGATTTGTACCAACAACAAAATCAGAAATTGTTATTTTTTTGAAAATGTTAAATTAATCATTGCAAATATTTTATCTTACAACCACTGTATGAAACAATTTATTCCGTCATCAATAACTAATTAAGTAAATGAAAGTTTATGAAACTCTCTGTCCAAAGCTATTTGGTGGAGAGGACCTTGCAAGATACGTCACAATATTGCCAATTTGTGTCTCACTGATGACAAATTCAAAATTATCACTTTCCTAATTTTAATAAAACGTCACATCGATCTACGCTCATGCCTGTCACAGCAGCTCATCACTTGTAAAACATAAAGATAACAATTGATTAACGTCAACAATTAACTTATAAATAGATTTTATTCGAATCCACCGCTCGTGTGTGGATACTGGCATATGGTTTACAAGTCAAAACATGATTTTATGCATCAGATAAAACACAAACTTTATGATTTCCCGTTTAAAATCTTCGCGATCATGGTGATATTGCTTGTACTGCGCACTGTTTGAATAAACACTATAGTTATAATGATGAAATGTTCAGACGCCCCCACCAATTTACTTTCAATCACCGCAATTAGTGAAACATTTTTTTACTCTAAAACAAATGAGTTAATCTTATTATGCGCACATGGTTGGTTTTCTATGCACATAGTGTATTGCCATGATGTAATTCATCAAAATAATTGGATAAATATAGCCCTATATTTGCACAAATACTGACTTGCCTGTTATTTTATTTGTGTGTGTGTGTGTGTGTGTGTTGTGTGTTCATTTGTTTAAAAGGGAGACACAACATACTAAGTAGGGCCTACAGCCATGAATTTAGGAGTGGTTAAAATTATTGGAGTAAGGTCGCTCCATTTTTAGAAACGTTATGGGTATTTCAGGTAATTTGTTACATGAGCTATTTCTAAATTGGTCTAGTGTTATTATGCCCCAATGCCCCTATGTTCTAACTATTAGAAAATGCACTTTTAGGAATTTATTGATATGATAGGGATAGGCTGATTTCGGTCTGAACACGTGACACTAGCTCACAGCCAATCAGTGACAGAATATCATATGATACATGAGCTCTTGTACATTCAGGAGCATGAATAGTTCAATTTCATGAAACGTGAATTCGGAATGGTTCAACTTAAAGAGTGCAATACTATTAAAATAAACATTCATCACACGCACTTTTGACACGATATAATTATGTCTTTTTATCAATAATCGCCTGAATATGCCGGACTTTAATCCTGCAATTGAGATATGGTTAAGGTGATTTCTTTTATCGTAATATTAAAAGCACCATGATTTCAAAAGCAAATATTACTCTGTGTATGCTATGCATAGCAATGGCGCAGGCTGTTTCGATGATAAGAAAATCAATTGACTAAACAAGAAATAGTGAATTCACATTGTTTCGTTTCATCGTGTCCACGAACAGGTCATCAAAACCAGGAAAAGTTGGTTCCAAGATTTTTTCCTGACATGTAATTTTTGATTACAAAATCGAGCACGCGATCTTTATCTGCTGGGTGCAAGCCAAACATTTATTTACAAGAATTGAAACTTCTCCTAGGAAGCCTGAAATTCAAAGGAAAACATTCCTAATAATCATGGTAAATGTTTTTTAATAAGAAACTAGAAGAAAAAATTATATCGCGAAAACCTATTGATCCGCTTTTCTACGTCCATAACTGAACAACGAAGATTTGACACATGAAGTATATATTGACGTGGTCCTGTAATAAGCTATGACTGTATCCAGGGCAAGTAGACAATATCCTGGCGGCCAAGTACCATGATATATCAGGTAAACCTCAAGAAACATGAGATGCTAAACGAACAGAATGCTTGGTATTGTCATTAGTTCTGTAATTGCCATGAGGTCGTCGAACAATCATACACCGATTCCTCGAACAGCCATGACGGCGGACGATCCCCTGAAACATCCCTTGAGTCGCCCTTGCCAATCACACACGCAGATTAGACTCGCAGAAGCGAAACACATACGAGATTTACCTGCAGAAAAAAACAACAACAAAACAACAACAATGGGAATGAATTAAAGATCAAGTTGAGTTCATAACCTTTGTGAAAGAAACTGTCTGGAACGGACACCACTAGGAAAGGTCGATTCTGCAGTACATAAGTCTAATAATCGGCGTATACATATGGAATTAAAATCATGACAAGAAGTTGATCCTGTCTTGCTGAAAGTCATATACACTGCACAGAGATAGGGGAATATGTTGGACTTCACACACATGTGCCATAAATGTTTCTTCCAAACCTTTTAGCTATAGGCCTACATGCATTTCTCTCACATTTTGAATACGAGGGTATTTGAAGGTAATTTTCAGGGGAGACTCCGACTACATGGTATTCCTCCAAACTGGCATACAAATTGTGAAAGCTCAAAAACTAGTTGTCATCTTTACCAAAACTGAATCTTCTCTTTAAGACAGTGGAAATATTATTTTGGCGAGCGTAGGCCTACTTCTTTTCTTGATTTTCTATCATCTTAAAACGTATGAAATATAACAATTGTGGGCTTAAAGCGCTAATTCTGCCATGTTTGAAATTTCCTTGAGCAAAGTGTTAATCAAAGGTCATATGCCTTTAACGAAGGACATTCAATTGTCCTCTAAAAACGTCCCTGTGACCGTCGAATTTGTCCCGTACTTATTACCTGGTAATAAAGAATTTCTCAGGTCGGGTCGGTATCCCCTTGTTTCTACTTCAAACTGTGTTGCGTCAGGCTCGCTCATTGATAGGGCACCGAGATGATATAGAGGGGAGGCTGACACATGGGGCAGTGTAATCGTTAATGACATAATACATAGGACGAGGACGAATAGAGGTCGTGACATTGTGACGTCAGAGGCGGGACCTGTGTAAGGATGAGAGAGAAAATAAGGCATCAATTACCCGGAGTATATTTAGGTTGGTCAAAATTTTTCAAGATTGTTCTCTTTATTTTCTTCCGATTAATTTTGAAGGGGTAGAGGTATGGGCCTATAATATAGGACAGTGACGAATTAAAATGCAAATGGGTATCCGACGTGAAAATATGAATTTTAAAACAAAATGAAGCAGGAAACACTCCCAAATGACATCATGTATGGAGCTACATACATGTACATTTAACAACTAAATTATACATATCCTTACCAAGTTTTTTAATTTTTTAAGGTAAACTATGTGAAAAATGGATATGTCCCGATTTTCTGTTTCTTGAGAATGTGACATATTAAATATTACATCTAAAAGTATCTAACAAAGGTCCTAATTCAACCAGATTTCATTCTTGAGCTACGAAAAACACCCCCCCCCCCAAAAAAAAAGTCAAATTTACAAGGTGTATGAATAGTTTAGTTGTTAACTGTACATTATCCAAATCTCGAGCTGTGAATATAAGATAAGTTTATATCCGAATTATTAGGCCTGTAGTTAAAACCATTTTATTTTTATCATTATCATTTACTGATCATAATGGCATATTAAGGTGACGTAGGGTGATTCCTCCACACTCCTCGCCCCCTCCCCTCCTACCTCCCCATCACACTCCCTGAGCGAGTTTAGACGATCTTGCTGGTTTTATCCAACTCTTATGGGGGGGGGAGTAATTTTTATGGAGAAAAACAAAACTTCGCCTGCCCACCTTCCACCTTCATGACAATGCTGAATACGTCACTAACGAATACGTTAATAAAGAGAGCCGTGGGCTTGGTGGTTGGCCGACTGGCCGTATAGGTTCTGTCCTTTTATAGGATACAAGATTAGGTAAGGCGAGAAGAAGCATGACATTGATTTTCTAAAATTATTCATGAACAACAAAATGTTATTTTCGACCCATGATGCAATAATATCCATGTCGGAGTTATCAATCATTTACGGAATATTACACGTGCGAGTATTGATTAAATTATATCATAATGGGACAATGGACGCATTCAATGCATTATTCCTAAGCACTTTGAATTTTAAATGTAAAGAAGGAAAAATTGAATTAACCGGGGTATTCAAAAGAGGTCGGTTTGGTAAAGGGAGTTTAAGACATTATGGTGTGAAAGTCAGCATGAATTAAGAAAGGAATAATTAAAAACAGTTGTTGGAGGAGGGAAATGATGTTCAGTGTCACATGAGTCCAGTCTGGATTTGTGTGTGTGGGTGCACTGGTCTCTGGGTATACGGGCAGTCGGGCAATGCTTTTTGGAAGCTTTGAATGTCTGAGTAGGGTATACACAAAAAGCAGTAGGAGAAATGGGCGATCACTGTGATTCAGTGCACAGGCGTAGCGCAAAATGAATCCAATCGGGTAGGGGGAGAGGGGTGGGGGTGACTGACATATATTGACGATAGTTAAGAAAAGTAAGCGACCGACTTAGGGAAGGTCTGACGGTATTTCTAATTCCAAGGTTAGGGGACTTATTCTTGTTCAAAACCTTAGTTTTACTAAGTTCTTGTTTCCAAATTTAAGTTGTATAGAACTGTACATTGACATATGTGGATATCGAACTTCTGTCATTTCTATGTGTCGTGTATTTTGTATACTGAAGAATTATGCTCCAATTTGTTTTTCCACTGCACTCTTAATATCCTAACAGGAAATAACCAGAATTTCGGTATTATTCTTAAAACATTACCACCGATAATATTATAAAACTACTTCGTTATTTTCTTAATAAAATTTGACATTTGGTAAGATTTATCTACAGACCATATTAATAATTTCCATGATCATTTCTCGATGAATAATTTGTTCCAACCGTAAATGTAGACCTTGATCTTATGACCCTCCAATCACTCCATTTTTAAACAGGTGGCAGCAAATTGGAAGGAACTTATTGTATAAATGAATATTTCACAGCAGTTAACCTTTGAAGTGAAGGAATGAATGGAAAATTAAAATGGCATGCTACGCATAATTATGATGACATAAAAAGTCCCGCGACGCAAAGCTGCATCAGAAATTAAGGAAATGAAATAAGTTTGGATTAGGCTGCTTTAAATTGGGCAGAGATATCTAGAACACTAGCTTACGAAATAGAAATGAGTAGCAGAGGAAAAAAACGGTCAGCGAAAGAGAGATGAGAGAGGAGAAGAGAATTTTTGAGGAAACAGAAGGGAAAGGGGTGTGAACAGAAAGAGTTTGTAAAACACCAAGGAGCTTAGACACACGTCCTTAGTAATACAGAGAAACAGAGAAAGAGACATAGAAAATAAGAGAGGCGCGTGAGAGAGATAGAGAGATAGATAGATACTAGATAGAGACAGGCAGAGAGGGGGAGGGGGCGGGGGCGGTATACGACAACAGAGGAAGAAAGGAATCGATGGGGTTAGAGATAGGGTAAACAGGCAGAGAGAGAGAGAGAGAAAGAGAGAGAAATAGAGAGAAATACCCAAACACACGAAGAAGAAAAAAAATGGGAGAAAGACAGAGAAAAAGGAAAGGAAAAAAAGAAAGAAAGAAAGGCAGAGAGGGAGAGAGGGAGATAGAGAGAGAGAGAGAGAGAGATCGGATCCGGGGCAGGGAAAATACCGCCCAAAATTTTGAGTTATAAAGTTCTACAGTTGTGAATTTTTTTCTCATTTCTCTAAGTTTTGAGGCCAGAATTCGCATTGCTGGAAGTGCTTTATCATTATTATTATTATTATTTTTTTTTTTATTTATTTATTTATTTATTTATTTTTATTTATTTTTTTTTTTGGGGGTTAAAACATTCATTTATCTCAGCCATTCACCGCGGCTGCATGAATACGTACTAATTCACTGACCACCCTTTGACGAATGTAACAAAAGGGCGAAAGAAAAATATTGCTTTTAAGAAGGGTAGCTTGTCACTGATTTATATCAGTCAATTGATTAAAGCTAAATTAGCTCTTATTATTTGGAGTCGGCCCACATCCACCTTTTTCACCGAATAGGTCAGGTTTGATATAACTGGCCATAAAGCTTCCCTCCATAACACCCGACTGAATTCGGATAATGATTGACGCCTTAATTCCAAAGCAATTGAAAATGTCAACTATAACTAAGACTCGTTGCACAAACCATGGACCTATTACGGATGGACATTCGTCGTTTTCTTAACGAATTCATTGTGATTGTCTCCGTCAATGTCGTTTCAATAACATTCCGTACATGTTTCTTCACTTTGATCTCATGACGTCCACCGCCAAAAAGCCGGGACAGAATCAAGATAGTGATTTTACACATGTTAATCATCATGCGCAGAAGATAATAACTCGCTTAAATCATGGAAAATCGATGTGCAGTTCTGGTTTATAATCGGAAATTGTTGTTCCGTGTACTGTATTTTATTTTGAAAAACACGTTTATATTTCCAGATAGAGGTTATATTTGGATTGGTTGTGATTTAAAATCCCGTTTCCCCCAATTTCCTCATAATATTCCAAAGTGCAATGCACAGGGCTTGTAAAGATCATGGCCTTCTGATTGTTTTATAAGGTCATGGGGGTGTGCGAAAGTGTGCGAATCAGTAATAATACATTTCACATCACCAAAATCGTCTGCTTTTCCACTTTGCTGCTCCCCATTGGGGATGCTTTTTTTAAAAGACACACTCTTACAGAGCACACCATCCAAACAAAACCCAAAAGAGGGAAACTGCTCCCTTTAGTACGGGAGCCAGGGGGGGTCAACCTAGCTGGAAGGGAAACCAATTTTCATATGCACAGATGTAAAGATCGCATAGCTCCACATAACAAATCGACCGTCTGGCATGTTCTAAGTGGTGGGTGTGGCCAGGGGGAGCCCCTCCCCAAAAAGCGGCCCTTTGACGACAAATTAGTATTTTGTAAATAATATTGTAAGGAAACATCGAACCACCATGAGTTTGGTGTCATATGAAAGAAAATTAAATTATCTACATTTTGATACCTATTTCAACGAAATTAAGATTAATTTACATAGCAAATTTAAGTTAAAAACATGATTTTTGGTGATTTTTTCGAAATATTGAATTTTATCAAAAAGATTATTTTCCATATATCAAAATTGGAGGTGCATTTTTTCATAACTTTCCAGGAATTTGCTTATGTACAATGACAATATCCTGTGCGAGGAGAGGCTTATATATCTTTTCAATAAAAAGTTATAGCAATCCAAAGTCATTGATTTGATTTCCACAAAAACAACATTTTTGCCCACATGTGTATTAACTGTATGCATATACGTGCATTAGTGTATTAAGGACCCATTTGGTGTGTTTACATCGAGTTTTAAAGATAACTTTTAACTAAAACCTCTTATCACCATGTATTTGGTGTCAAAAGATGGATAATTAAAATACCTTCATCCTGATATCAATTTCAATGAGTGATGTAGTGTGTGAAATATAAATTTTGAGCCAAAAGGTGCTTTATTGTAGATATTCCTCTGATTTTGGCCAGTATCTCGGTATATTAACTGGACAAAAGTGATTAGACATTTAGTAGTGCAGAAAATTCAAAGGATTGGGAGCGCTGAGTGCAATTGATAAGTTCTTCTGTACTCTGGGCTGTTTCAGGAAATGTGGACATTGGCAGTTGCCTCCCCAGGCGCGGATCCAGGGGCCAGGGGCCTTGCCCCCCCCCCAAAAAGAGAGAGAGAGAGAGAAGGAAAAGAAGGAAATGAAAAAAGAGAGAAGGGAAAGAAAGAAGAGGAAGTGGGAAAGAAAAGGGAAATAGGAGATCGGGGGCGAAATGGCCTTGCCTCCCAGGTTTTGCCTCCCCAGCAACAACAAAAAGAGAAGGAAGGAAAGGGAAAGAAAAAAGAAAAAGGAGATAAAGGGAATGAAATAAAGAGGACGAAGAAAAGAAGGGGTATCAGTTGCGATTCTCCCGCCAACAAGTTGTGGATCGGGGATGGGAACCTAAAGGCCCTTGCCTTTCCTCCCCTGCCAAAAAGAAGGGGTGAAGGGAAAGGCAAAGAGGAGAGCTAAAAGGGAACAAAAACGAGGAAGAAGAAAAGAAAAGGATGAAAACAATTTTAATACCTACCTTACGGGGGCTCTGCCCCCTGGAATCCACCTAGGGCCCTAAGGCAGGCCCTTGGATGCTAATCTGATCGTAATCAAATGCCTAAAACCCCTGAGCTTCCGGGGGCTCTGCACCCTGGACCCCACCTAGGGCCCTAAGGCGGGTCTCTGGATGCTATATCTGATCGTAATCAAATGCCTAAAACCACTGAGCTTCCGGGGGCTCTGCACCCTGGACCCCACCTAGGGCCCTAAGGCGGGTCTCTGAATGCTCATCTGACCGCAATTTAATGCTTAAATCCCCTGAGCTTCCGGGGGCTCCGCCCCCTGGACCCCACGCCTATTAGTGACCTGCTAGAGTCAAAAATAATAATACGCTTAATACGCTTGAAATGATCAGTTGTAGCACATTTACTAGCTTGAAATTGCAAAGTATTACATGCAGATTTCCATTTCTTCTTTTCTTTTTGCCCACATCCCAATTAAAATTCAATAAATAGAAGTAATCAAAGATTGTCTATGACAGTGTCCCTGGTGGAACTGTAACTCGAACGCTGTTTCAAAGGAAACAATCTACGACAAGTTTGCATTTTATTTTATTTTAATTAAAAAAATGTTATTCTATGTTCAAAAGGACCATATGATTTATGCAACGGGCATGATAGAACTTTAATGTAGACGGTGATGTGTTACCAAAATTATAAGCTGGTACCTAATGACATTTTCCAATCATCAAATCGTGAGATCCTTAGAAGGGGGCAGGAGGCGCGGATCCAAGATTTCTTAGGAGGGCCCAAATTTGAAATTGTGCGAGCCAAATATTGGTACGTAATGGTGACCACTAAAGCAGTGGCGTAATGAGCAAAATCGTTTGGGTGGGGCAGAAGAAAAAAATCCGCATCACCACCACTCTTACATGCAGGCCCCGCTGAACGTTTCTCAAAGTGGGTGGGGGAGAGGCTAAAGTATTTACGATCATGAAGAGCGTAGCGTAAATGGGCGTTGGGTCTAGGGGCAAAGCACCGGCGGGGTCAAGGGCGGAGCCCCAGGAAGCTCGGGGCGTATGGGCATTTAATTACGGTCAGATGGCATTTTTATACTTTATTTGTGACACTGGCAGGAAAATAATTGGCGTTTGGTCCAGGGGCGGAGCCCCCGGAAGTTTAGGGGTTGGGGCATTAAATTACCATCAGGTGAGCATCCAGGGGCCGCCTTAGGGCCCTAGGTTGGGTCCAGGGGGCAGAGCCCCCGTAAGCTCAGGGTTTTAGGCATTTAATTACGGTCAGATGAGCATATTTTGATACCTTATTTGTGACTCTGGCAGGTCACTAATTGGCGTGGGGTCCAGGGCGGAGCCCAAACTCAGGGTTTTATACATTACGATCAGATTAGCATCAAAGGGCCTGCCTTAGGGCCCTAGGTGGATTCAGGGGCAGAGCCCCGTAAGCTCAGGGTAGGTATTAAATCACGGCCATATAAGGGAGGCAAGGACCTGTCGCCCCCACACCTTGTTGGCGGGAAAATCACTCATGATCTCCCTACCTTTCTTCTTCCTCTTTTTTCCTTTCCTTCTTTCTCTTTTAAGTTTGCAGGGAGGGGGAGGGGCAAGGGCCTTTCGGTCCCCGATCCATACATTGTTGTCCGAATTAATCGCAACTGATCTCCCTTGTTTTCATCCTTTTCTTTTCTTCTTCCTCTTTTTGTTCCCTTTTAGCTCTCCTCTTTCCTTTCCTTTCCCCTTTTTATTTTTGGCGGGGTGGGGAGAGGCAAGGGCCTTTAGGTCCCATCCCAGATCCACAACTTGTTGGCGGGAGAATCGCAACTGATACCCCTTCTTTTCTTCGTCCTCTTTATTTCATTCCCTTTATCTCCCTTTTTCCTTTTTCTTTCCATTTCCTTCCTTCTCTCTCTTATTTTTTGCTGGGGGAGGTAACAACCTGGGAGACAAGGTCATTTCGCCCCCGATCTCCTATTTCCCCCTTTTCTTTCCCACTTCCTCTTCTGCTTTCCCTTTCTCTCTTCTTTTTCATTTCCCTTCTTTTCCTTCTCTCTCTCTCTCTCTCTCTCTCTCTCTCTTTGGCGGGGGGGGGGCAAGGCCCCTGCCCCTGGATCTGCGCCTGGGGAGGCAACTACCAATGTCCACATTTCCTGAAACATCCCAGAGTACAGAAGAACTGATCAATTGCACTCAGCGCTCCAAATCCTTTGAACTTTCTGCACTACTAAATGTCTAATCACTTTTGTCCAGTTAATATACCGAGATACTGGCCAAAATCAGAGGAATATCTACAATAAAGCACCTTTTGGCTCAAAATTTATATTTCACACACTACATCACTCATTGAAATTGATATCAGGATGAAGGTATTTTAATTATCCATCTTTTGACACCAAATACATGGTGATTAGAGGTTTTAGTTAAAAGTTATCTTTAAAACTCGATGTAAACACACCAAATGGGTCCTTAATACACTAATGCACGTATATGCATACAGTTAATACACATGTGGGCAAAAATGTTGTTTTTGTGGAAATCAAATCAATGACTTTGGATTGCTATAACTTTTTATTGAAAAGATATATAAGCCTCTCCCTCGCACAGGATATTGTCATTGTACATAAGCAAATTCCTGGAAAGTTATGAAAAATGCACCTCTCAATTTTGATATATGGAAAATAATCTTTTTGATAAAATTCAATATTTCGAAAAAATCACCAAAAATCATGTTTTTAACTTAAATTTGCTATGTAAATTAATCTTAATTTCGTTGAAATAGGTATCAAAATGTAGATAATTTAATTTTCTTTCATATGACACCAAACTCATGGTGGTTCGATGTTTCCTTACAATATTATTTACAAAATACTAATTTGTCGTCAAAGGGCCGCTTTTTGGGGAGGGGCGCCACACCCACCACTTAGAACATGCCAGACGGTCGATTTGTTATATGGAGCTATGCGATCTTTACATCTGTGCATATGAAAATTGGTTTCCCTTCCAGCTAGGTTGACCCCCCCTGGCTCCCGGACTACTTGTCAATGACCGATAATGCTTGAGCAGTCGTTATTGTTAGAACAGCTGAATGTTCTCATTAAGATGCACATAATCAGAAGGCGGTGGAACTCATTGGATCAAAGAAAGAATCACGTCGAATGTCCATCCGTAATAGGTCCATGCACAAACTCAGGTGTTTATAAAATAGGAAGGAAAAAAATACCCGCAGTGCTGCACTCATAATATACTATGCTTGGCTGGTTTATTCAATAGAAATGTGTACTAATATATTCAAATTTATGGATGTTTCTTTCCTGGGGACCTAGTGACGAATTATTGCTTTAACCTGTTATCGATGGATAAACTGCAATTATTGTAAACCAGTCTGCATACATTATGTGTTGCAATGTCGGGCATGCTCGGGCAAGCTTTTGTTAAGAACATCCTTTGTTTAAAAAGTTTGGATAACATTTAAATATGTTAGTAAACCGGGCATCGTTTCACGAAACTGTCATAAGTACAAGTTAGACGACATCTCATTGAAATGTGTGTTTTACAATTAACACACGTTTGATTGAGATGTCGGTGAACTTGTACTTATGACGGTTTCGTGAAACGATGCCCCGGTCTATTCCCCTTCATCAAATCTGACTCCGCCTCCACACATATTTACATATTCATGAATATGCATAAATGTATTCGTAACAATAAAAACATAAAAGTATCCTTTACTGGAATATCTCATAACGATATTATGAGTTATTATTTTATAAACAGAATTCGTTATCATTTTCAGAATTAAATTTGCTGAAGATACTCTGACTGTTGGTAATGACCTGACTGGATCGCGCTAATCCGGTTGAAAGAGACAAATTTCCATTTTTATGTTAGGATAAACTGATTTGTGGTTTGCATTTTGTTTCTCTCTTTCTCTCTCTCTCTCTCTCTCTCACACTGTCTCTGTTTATTCTGCAGACACAGACTATAAGACACTTTACCACTCTCTCTCCTCCTTCCTCCTCTCTCTCTCTCTCTCTAGCTCTCGATTCGTTCATTATTTATCCAGCCCTCCCTTCAACCTGCCCATCCATCTCACCCATGACCCATCTCATCAATTCTCCTCATCCTGTTCCTTGTCCTCCTCCTCCTCGTTTCCTCCTCCTTAAACACTATATAAATTCATCAACCTCTCTTACTTCGCTTATCATTTATCCAACCCCCTTCTATTTCTATCAGTATTATTCTGCGTTGAAATCGAAGGATTTATTCATTTTCAATCTGAATGCAGTAATTTATCTTATTCTGCTTCCTTCTCTTAAAGGTAATGCAAAGTTTTGGGAAATTTTGAAATTGGATGGATAGTAATTCTTTAAATTTTTGATATATTTGGATGCCCTTGTGGATGTATTATAAGCACTAAAAAAATTAGCCCCTAAAACACTTCTGCTTACGAGCAAATTGAATAATCAAAATTTACCGGTGCTCCGGTAAATTTCAAATATTTCAAATAGCGCCTAAGGCCATTCCATGGTAGCTGCGACCATGAAAATCTCAGAATATGCAGTTCTGATATATAACTTCCAAACGGGAATAGCAAATCGGTCGATTGTAGTCAAGAAATATTGTTTTATAGCTAAAATAATATCAGTCTTGAGAGGGCGCTTTACAACATAAAGAGTTTATTATTTACAATTTTATCACTTTAGAGTCGATTTCAACCGCGACAACGATCATTGAATATTTTAAAAATCGCATATGCTTCCAATATTTTCATTTGAACCATATTCATGACCCCATACCAAAACTTTGTAATGCCTTTAACAATCCCTCTTCTCCAACGCGTTCTCCTTTTCCTATACCTGCCCTCCTCTCCATCTCCTCTCTCTCATCAATTTTCCTCATCCTTCTCCTGTTCTTCCTCATTCTGGCAACCTTCTTCTCCTTGGATACCAGAGAAAGTAATCAATCTCCCTTACTTATTTCACCACTTATTCTATATCCCTCCCTTCTACTTCTCCTACTCCTGCTAATAATATATCATAAAGGTTATCTCTCTCTCTCCCACTTTTTTTTTCTCTCTTTTGCTTCTTTCACAATTTATCCAGCCTTCGCTTCTACTTAGCCTACTTCAATCAGCATTATTCTGGGTTGAAATGGAAGAATTTATTAATTTTCTATCTAAATACATCGAATGGTTGATAGGAAACGTCCGTAAAGGTGATCCATTTGTTGCCGAGGTTAATCTCAACTAATTATTGCTCAAGGCAGATCTACATTTTAAGCAAGACTGCGCTCTTCAGGTTTTCATCTATCACCCTGTCTAATTAGTATGCATTGGCGTAGCCATGCGGGGGGGGGGGGCCCATGCCACCATCAAATCGCTATGGGAAGAAAACAAGAGCAAATAAAGGACATGTACAAGGGAGAGAGGAAAGGATAGGAAAAGAAGACGACAATATCTTATATTTTATTTAATTTCGTTAAACCAATTCAACAATTTTATTTTTTGCTCTTGCTTTAAAGATACTATGTCCCTTTTGCAGCCAACATCAAATTCTGTTATTTTGCAGGAATTAGGAAAATGTCATGTATGTCCTATCTGTGAAATTTAAACATTAACAGTGTCCTAATATTCAAATTATGCAAGGAAACCCGTTTACCTTGTAGATGTCACTGTTTTATAACAAGATAAATACGATATATTATATATATGGTTAAATTATATGATTATATGTCATAAATATAGTTGTAAATGAATAATTAATTCGCATTTTATTGGGGATGCACACCTGTACGGCTTTTCCATGGCTTTCTTTGATTCTCAGATTTCATGTTTCATTTTATAAATTGTCTAAATTCCAATACAATACCAGAAATAAATGTTCTTGTTATTAAATTTACATTTCATTCTCCAAGTAGAAAATGCCCCCCCCCCCCATTAGTCAAGTGCCCCCTTAATGGCTGGATACGCCACTGCTCATTAGTATGCACCATTATCTAAAAGTAGTACGTCTTTGCGAGGGGCTGATGAAGAAAACGAATTAATCTTTTGAATTAGGTCACTTCTACTTACAAGTAATTCTTTTGTCGTTACGATCCACAGTTTGGGATAAGGGTACTCCGCCTTTCTTTATTTCTTCGTTCAAGTTATTTCTCACTACTTATGGTGTATCGTTAATTGAGTTCTTAGCTCGCGTCAACCAAAATTTCCAGGTTAAAAGGACGATCAATCATATAACGTGGGTAAAATCTCATCTCTCTATTTCTGTCTGTCTGCCCCTCATCCCTTCTCTCTCTGTCTCTCTGTCTTTCTCTGTCTCTCTCTCTCTCTCTCTCTCTGTCTCTATGTCTCTCTTTCTCTGTCTCTCTCTGCTTCTCTATCTCTCCTTCTCTCTGTGTGTGTCTCTCTCACTCTCTCTCTCTCGCTCTCTCCTCCACTCTCTGATTGTTTATTTCATTTTACACAGTCTTACAGCCTGCCCCCATCGCATCAAAATTTTGAGTAACTCCTGATAAATCCTTTTTTTTCTTCATAAAAGACATACACCTTTAAACAAATATTAATTAAAAAGAAACATATAATCCATCATCTTATTATATACCTCTGAACTCGTGACCTAAACGATCACATTTAAAAAGAAGTTTGGGTTATTTTCTTTCTTCACGTCAGACATACCTTTTATGAGAACGCCAGGAATCGCACATTAAATGGGTCATTCGATATTTCGTGACCTTTCAATCTATGACTTTTCAAGCATTCAGCAATAAAATACTTTTGAAATATAAAAGACTTTCCGCAACAAAATTACTTAAACGCAGAGCTTACCATTAGAGATCCATGTTGTGATATAGAAATGCCTTGTAAGACAAATAATTCAGTAAAAAGATGTAGTAAATAGTTATGCGTTATAATGAGTCAAATGTAAATGACAAATGTATTCAATTAAAAAAAAAATGTTTGGTTCGAGTCCCGCCGCAGCACTAATATCCTTTTGGCAAGACATTGATCTACATTTGCCACACTTAACCCAGGTGATGTAAATGGGTACCTGGCAGGAATTAATTACTTGAAATGATAGAGCGCCATAATGACAGCCATGCTAAGGCCAGGGTAATAATCGGGAGCGCCAGGAGTGTCAAGTCTGACAGATATGAGCGCTGTACATGAACCCAATATTATTAGTATCACTGCATTCTTTCCAATTCAGTTAAGCTCCTTACTCCGTACTTCAAATTCTGTTACACATAAGTTTGAGTAATATGTAGTTGCGTATGATGACTCGATAAGTGTGTATTAATTCTGACGATGAAACATTAAAATTTAATATTCTCCCAATCCCCTGATTAATTCTTTAATGACAGGGGCATGTAGAACCAAGGATTTTGAACAAGAAGAAAGAAGAAAAAAAAAACGCATTGAGATTATTATCAATGTATGCATGTTAGGCAGACTCCGCGTAAATTGCTCCCACCTTTAGAAGGAGATTGGTATCTCATCTCCATCAGTAAAACATCCTTGACATTGCAACAAGAATAGTTCCACTAATCTTGAGAATGGATTACCTTTCTTTGGTTGAAGTTGTGAACAGGTTTCGTGTCCGAAAATAACGAATGCGAAAATGAATGGCTCAAAAAGGGCATAACACACTCAAGAATGTAGAATAGACATCCCCCCTCTCTCTCTCTCTCTCTCTCTCTCATCTCTCTCTCTCTCTCTCTCTCTCTCTCTCTCTCTCTCTCTCTTTCCTCCCAACTCTCTCTTTCTCACCCTCCCCACTTCCTGCACATCCTCTCTTCCTCCATCACTCTCTGTCCCTGTCTATATGTCTGTATGTGATAATAATTATAATAATCATTTTAATGATAATAATAATAAATGATAATAATAATAATAATAATGAAGAAAAAAAGACTTGTTTACCCAGGGTAGCCTTATCAGCGTTGATACTGCTCTCCCTCAGTGCCCTGCAATCATATTATTTCTTGCTCTCTTTCTTCCGCCCTCTCTCCTATAACCCCCCTCTCTCTCTCTCTTTCTCTCTTCGTTTTTTCTCATGTTATCTATTAAGCCCGTTCTCTGTTTCTCTGTTAGTTTTCTGTCTCTATTTCCATACGTCATTAAAAAATAGTCAGTGCGGCTAATAAAGAAAAAAGATAAATTTATCCCTGCCCGACCTTATACCATAATCTTCATGATCTATCTTACTACATGAGATATTAATGATATATGAAGATATTCGAGAAAAAAAACTGTAGCCCATCACAAGCATTAACTTTGACAGGCAATGCCTGATGTGTGGGATTATTAAATCTCTTTCTTGATCTCATTTGCATTCGATGTGTGGGAATTAAACCCCTTCCATGCTATTCCGGATATCAGCAAGTATTTATTAAGGCGTCAATGTTTGTGACTTAATATGAAATGCAGCGGGAGATCTGTAATAACTCATCCGCCACAGAAACGATTTTTATGAGCCCACTCAAATTCCTCAATGGGCACATTCTCACCCGTCCGAATATTCATTTCCGAGTTTTTTGTTGTTGTACGTTGTTATGACTGTGAAAATGTAACTTCTTTTCCAAAATACTACTAATACTACAGTATCAATAAATCTGGATGTATATAGCGCTTAAAACTCTTTACAGATAAATATTTTTTATCGCGATCATCGGATTCTTTCACGTACACAGTCTAAACCCTCTCCACTCCCTGGGGAGTTTCACAAACATATGGTCGCCGTGAAGGCGTATGACAATGACTAAATCACAAAGTCTTTTGACATGCTACCAGGCCCCATTTCTCTCATGTGTATGGAAAGGCAATCGTAGATTAATGCCTTGTCGAACGACATCAGTGCCTTGTCTGAATTCGAAACTACAACCTTTGGATTTCCAGCCAAAATTGCTCACACTACTCGACTCCGACACCTCTACTTACTGCTCCCGAATGATGTGGCGGTTGCTCCAAATAAAGGTACAGTAATTCAAAATTATTAAAATTATTCTCGGGGGTGGAAGAAGCTGTAGCCCCCAATTCGTACACATTTGAGTCTAATTAATTGAAGGGGAAGTCCACCCTGATATCAAATTGGTTTTAATAAAAGCAGAGAAATGTAAAGATTAGGTCAGTGAAATTTTGAGCAAACTTCTACTGAAAATAAGAAAGTTATGAATTTTTGAAGTTGCGATCAATCAAACACAAATTGGCAAGTCTGTGACGTATCTTCCGAGCTTCCATCCTATTTTTCTGCTTCTATTAAAACCAACTTAATATCTGGGTGGATTTCTCCTTCAAAAGATCATAGAAAATGCTCCATGTGTCCTTTATTCTTCTAAGTGAATTATCAGCCTTTAACGTAATATTTTCGCATGGTTGTCAAACTAGAAAATACTCTATTGCTTTACTGCTTTACCACGACAACTCATTACAATGATTATTACTTTAAAAATCTGATTATAATCAACTGGAAACAATTTTTTCAGCCACCTCAATCATAATTTTTTTGCAAAAAATAGTTTTAAACACGACCTAAAGAAAACAAACCCTTTTTTAATTAAAAAAAATAACAACCTCCTGTGCCACTAGGGATTTGAGAAGTAGAACTTTTTTAATACTGTTTTTATATTTTTTTTACCATTAGTCAATCAAGCATGATTGCATGAGATTTACAAGGTTCATAAAAAAGGTTTATCTTTATTGTCCATGCTATAGAGATGGAAATTCGTAATTTTCTAATGGTATATTGTTCAATTGTTTTCTTTTCTTGTCCTCTCACCGAGGTGTTTTATTTTACATATTTCATATTTAATATATATTTACATCAATTTACATGTTAGCATAATAAAAAAAGACAAAAGTAATTAAATAAATGGTTATGACCTTAACATTTCTTGAACAATTTCTTTGTGTTTCGTCAATTAAAAACTTTGTTTATTTGCTATTTAATATCGTAGTTTTCATTAATGAACAGACTTTTACTATTGTACTCTTTACCATCATACCGATGTTGGATATACATTATGTATATTATGTATTGACCTAAAATTAACATGAAGTTTATCACAAAGTTTTCTTTTTTTCGATAAAATCACCTATAACTAATGCTTTTTCATTAATATTTATTTTTCATGAAAGTAATTATAAAATAAGCTTTCAATAATTTTCCAAAAAACTCGAACCTTGTTACATTTTAACAAGACATGAAAAGTTGTTTCTGTTTTTTTACGTATATCAATGGTCATTGTCCATTATACGCCATCTGCATAGATTATGTTTTGATGGAAATATATTATGCAATATTTTAAAATTAACTTGCTTTATCCTATTATTTCCGATTTGTTGAAATTTAAAATTGAATACTTTCTGCCAATTAAAAGAAAAAGGTAAATTCAGGTAATTTTCGTTAAGTTTTGTTTCAGGAGGGATAAACAATAATGTTTCGTCTTGAAACTAGATATATCAACACAATCTCCCGTAGCTACTTCTATCAAATTTGAATTGTTTTGTTAACTACTTAATTGAACATTTTTTCGATTGCATAATTTATTTAACCAATAGCATGGAAAACATTTCTTCAATTTTGCGTAGTATATTGTTCAATAGACAAATATACAATATACATTTATATTGATTGAGAATGAAATTGACATTGATGGTGATTTTATTCTGTTTTTAATAATTTGTAATTATTTTTCTCAACTCGAAATTCTTAGGGGGAATTTGCCACCTACCGCATCCATGGCGTTAAAGGCATCGTTTGACAATGTTAAATCTGAGATGCATGGCCCTACGTGTTATCAGTGTCTGTGATATGGTGTAATATTGAAAAATATTATGATCATGAAGTGCCTCAAAAAAGTAAAACATCTTTGAGTGACCGGTTTTACCACACTCGTTATCCCCACTAGACTGTAGTGTAATGAAAACCGTTAGGAAAACGCACAATTTGGTTTCGAATTCCAATCATAATTATCGTGATAATCATACAGGCGATCGGCTTGTAAAAGTCATGGGGTTCCTGACTGACCTAAAGGATTATAATTATCATTGCAGCATGAGCTAAATCCAGGATTTTGTTTCAGAATCTGAGACACAGTTAACGGATCCCTTTAAAAAAAAATTAAACATCGCCTTTGAAATAAAATTAAAAAATAATATTTATTACTCACCTGAAGCACCACAAATAATGATGATCCAAAAGAGTTATGGCGTAACACGCGGCGATGAACTCCGCCGAAATAAAATTGATAAACTCCGTCGAATTCAAAGTGATGAACTCTGCCAAAGATGACGATTACTTCCCGATTAAACGACCTTCTCCCTAGCAGCGTAGTATTCGATGATGAGAAGGCAAAATAGTGTGAGTGAATGGTTGGAGGCCGCTTTTATCCCATCCATTCCGCATCAGTGGTTTCGTTGCCACAGTGACAGATTGCAATGGGCGTTTGCTCGTAGCTTTTTGAAGTCACGTGATGTTGCTCATGCGCACTAAAGGGTGCAACATGAAACTTTTAGTTCCGAAAAGGATATCAATTTGCCTACTTTTTCCACTGATGGGATTAAATCTTTGGCAGTTTATACTTTGAAATTGCATTTTCTAAATGCATTTTAAATTATTCATGCTCTTACAAAATAATACAAGTTTTTCATTTTTATAGTTATCTGATCCTTCTTATTCAGAACAAATGGAATATTACAAAATGAAATGGGTATTAAAATATAATTCTCCTCCTACTGCTCCTTATAAAGGCAAGGTCAAGAATTGTCCATAATTAGATAAGATAATTTGATAATTTATTGGTTTCCACAATATCTCATTTTACAAAGAGTGTAACAACATATTGAAAAATGATTATAATATACATGTACATACAATACCGGTACACACTATTCAGAAAATTGTCCTTCAGTTGAACTTACCAGATATAGTGGCGGAGCCTATGGAAAAGCAGAGCTTGTTGTTAGGTTGATAAAATACAAATACAAATACACGCTAAAACACGGAAAGGGAGATTACAGGGATACATGAAGCGATACTCACAATTAACTACAAAAGACAAGGGAAAGGGAAGGGAATATATCTGCAGCCTAGAAGGAGTGGACATCCCCACCAACACCAAAATATTTCTCTATAATCTCAAATGGTTGTTCCATAGTGTCAGTAAATTTGTAATATTCCAGCATTTGTCGTCAAAACGAAAAAGAAAGAGAGAGAGAGAGAGACCCCCTTTAAAGATACTATGTCCCTTTTGCAGCCAACATCAAATTCTGTATAACTTTGCAGGAATTATCAATATGTTATGTATGTGCTATCTGTGAAATTTAAACATTAGCAGTGTCCTAGTATTCAAATTATGCAAGGAAACCCGTTTAACTTCTAGACTTCACTGTCAGACACTATTGAGTGACTGACTGACATATTTTTTTTTCTTTTTTAATAACATACATAAAATGAGCTGTAACATGTACATGAGCATTTGTCTACATCAATAACCCACTACTTGTAATGGCCAAAATTAAACTGATTGAATCTTTGTGCAGCACAAAACGTACGACCATTCGGTACAAGGGTCTGAAAATCAGACTATTACTTAGGTGATTGCAATCACTTAAGTCGATTCGACAACTAATAGTCGTTATTTTCCCACTAAAAGACATTTTCAAGCCCTTTCGTTTTGAGGAAGTTCTAAATTAATATTGTCTTTCAAATGCCGTTGGAATTTAACCTTTTCATTTTTTGGCCTGCAAATGGGACATAGTACCTTTAAGGGATGGTTAGATACTTAACGCAAGCTTGTTAGAGAAATTTGATCCGATTATGATTATGAAGAAAAATAGGAAGATTAAATAGGAATAATATAATAAATATACTCTGTATGAGTAAGTTATGACATTTTGTCATTTTGGCATAGTAAATTAAGAAAAAATATAAGTTCGAGTTTAATATCAATTAAATCTAAAAACCGAAATTTATGGTCTGCTACGGCTTTGGCTTATACAATTTATTGAGAACGTGACGTGGAACGATATCTAAACGGATGTGAAACAAAGCCCCCTTTTTACCGTCTACGTAATTACTCGTTGCGGCCATGATGTTATCAACTTTTCAGGGTCCCTCGGAATAATTTCTTCTAAAATGTCGACTTATCGAATCAATTTAGGAGATCTTACAAAAGAATGTCCTGCCGCTTGGTTATTAGCAATTACTGAAATTATTTACCACAAAACAAGGTTAACGTTTGTGGTTGGTTTGGGGGTTAAGTAGATCATAAAACTAGAGTATCTAAGTAAGGCATCTATAAAATCATTGCTCTATTTTCATGTTTCCACGTTGCCAATTTGCACATTTGATGTTCATCCGGAATGTAGGATAATATAACAATTTCGATATACGAATTTTATAAAGTATCATTCTTAATGTACAGTGTTATGAGTATATATGTGTAAGTTAAATAGCTTCTAATTTTGTATTATTCATTACAAAAAATTATGTTAATTTCTACAAAATCCCGAAGTATTTCACATTTCGCAACAAGTTAATATCATTACAGCCTCGGATAATCATCACCTCAAGATTATGCTATACATTTAACAACTAAAGTTGATGTTTTTCGTAACTCAAGAATGGAACGTGGACTTGTTGAATAAGGGCCTTTGTTGAATAATTTTATATGTAAGCTTTAAATATGTCACATTCTCAAGAAACATAAATCGGGACAAATCAATACTTCACATACTTAAAACTTACAAAACTTGGTAAGGTATGAATAATTTAGTTTTTAAATGTACCTTCGTTATTAACTATTAACAATGGGATTATCTTTTTGACATAAAGAAACAAAAATTAGCTTACCACCTGAAATACTTTTTTTGTAATCATGATAAACCTATTAAAATATTTAGAAGTTTTACACAAAAAACATACACTGAAAGCAAGATTTTTGTTTTCATTATTTGTTATGATGCTTTACTTACTCTTGTTATATTCATTTCTGGTACGAATTTTGTGTCACAACATTTTCTTTTTCATGTATCATGAATTTGTGTGCAGTGCCGTCAAGAAAAACAGCGCTTGAATCGCTGAATGTGCCGCCCTTTATGGGGAAAAAGACAAATAAATACTTCCCTTTCCCCAACAAAAGGCGGGTCAACGGCCTTATGTATAATTTGGAGTAATTTCCGGCGTATACGAATGATGTCCTCAAGCCTAATCTCAAAAAAATTCTTAGAAACCTTGTAACGTGGCGAAACAGTGAGCATCATGGTGATGGGGAAATATAAAAGAAACGCGATACAGTGTTGTGTGGTCCTTGCTTCAATTATTTGCTTTTCTTCACAATTTCTGAGAAATGTTTTATGAGACGAGGGTCTGCATTGTAATGTAATCACATGTGGTCTGTGTCAGTTTATCAATATATATAATAAACTCATGCGAATATTTTCAGGTATTCCTCGGAGAAGAAAGAAATGAAAGAAAATACCTCCCTCTACATTTTCAAAAGCCATAAAGAAAGGGTATAATCTGGTATATGTACGACCCATCATTTCATTTGAATCGTTCTGATATTGAAATAATAAAGCCTTGTAATGGTCAGAATTGTTAATTGTCAAAGAAAAGAAAATATTGAAGCAATAATCGAAGAAATTATTATCTATCAATCTTTTATTAACAGTTGTTTCTTCATCAAGTCAATTATCATACAATTGTAAAGTAGATCAACCATAGCAAGTTTAAATGGGGACCACGCAATTAAGAAGAAAAAGCAAGAACGTATACATACCTCTAAGCTTATCCTATTCTATACAATTACCATTTTGTTACTCTGGTGCCAGCGATTTTCATGCAGTCCTAAAATGGCGTGACGTAGCCTTAACTTGATTTTTTTTTAAAGAGTAAGTAAATAAAAGACTACAATAGTTATTCGTCTTCAAGTTATGAAACTTTAGTTTGCAGGTTACTTTAAAAAAAATAATAAATAAATAAACTCGGTTTCTTCACGTTGTTCACTTTGTGCATGTGCATACAAGCTTGGCTTTTCCATCGCCTCTCCCCCTCCCCCTCACCCCTTTTACGGTATGATGTGGGAAACTTAAGAAGGATCCGCATTTGCGGATTTCCCGCGTTACGTTAATATTTGATATACAAGTACTCTAATGATACCCATATTTGCATCCATTGTTTACCTAAATGCAAAGTGCAAACAACCCTCGAACTTTTCTACTAATATTAGTATTGCAGTACCCAAAAAAGACATTAGACCCATTAAGTGATACTAGGGGTCAAAGGTCGATGATACCTGGTAGGCAGGTGGGTGTTAATTTATTTTGAGGGGCAATGTCCTTTCGTTTTCGAACTTTATATTGGCTTTCATTCTGCAAAATAATTGATTAGCAAGTAGATAGTTCATTAAGTTGTAACTTAGCTATCTCAGACGTAGTTAATTCAATATCTTCTGAATCTACAGGTACTACTAATTGCAATGAGATAGATATTATGGATGCAGGGATTAGAAATGTTGTATGAACTTTCCCCATATTATTTAAATCCAATTAAACTACAAACGCGCTTCACAATACTTATTGTCCCCTCTTAACATGAAATGCTCAGTCACCCCATAAGGGGATCTGACGCTATATGCTCATGTGTTTCACTATATCTAACTCCCCCTATGGCTGGCTTTCATTCATATATTTTATGTAAATGAAATGATGCTTTAAAGCAACAAAAAAAAGATAAATTTCTTTCATGAAACCGTGCCATGAATCTCAAATGCGCTCCCTCATTCTCCTTTTCATCCCATCCCAATCTTATCTTGTCTGCAGTTGCCTAATTTTACATATATTTTAATATCAATTAGTTACAAAGAGGCGGGAAGGGGGGGGGGTTGTGGACTAAGAGGAGGGGTGCAACCCCTTCAAAATTGTCTTTCATTCAAAGTATAATTCCATGCTTTGTTTGAAAATCACAGAATGTTGTTTACACCCCTCTCTCTCACTCTCTCTCTTTCTATCTCTCTCTCCCACTCTTCTCTTTTCTTATTTCATTTGATTTTTCGGGCGGGGGGTCGAGCGAGCAGGTAAAATTCCGTGTGACAACACCCCCTCCCCACTAATGAAGGCTATATATTCAATATACGCCCCTTGGTCTGATCGGAGTATAATCATTCTAATCGCCATTATGATCAACATTGAACAAACATAGGCTCGACTTTTATTGTTTGAATATTGAAACATTTGTGTGGGCTTATCTCTATTTCGTCGCGTCTGCTGTTTTTTTATTTTTCAAAATGGACAAAGTTCGCGTCTTTGCTTTCCTATACTGTAGCGGCTGTATCCACACATCTCTCTTGAATTGATGATAACATTGTATATAAGCCAACTATAAATCTAAGGGGTGTGTGCCATTTCAAAAAGGTTTTAAATTTTGCCATTGCATTTTACTTTGATCAATATTATATTTCTTATCAAATTTGATCACACTTTGCCCGTGTTCAGAACACTTTTGTTGCAAAACAAAAACGAGTCACGTAAAATAATATAAGCTATTGAAATCGTTGCAGTTGATTGGCTGAAAGTGGACTTGAGAGTGCAACGTGGCAGATGAAATGAACATTAATGTCCGTAATCTCCTAATTTAATTAAACTTGCCCTGGATCTAATATCACGTTCAAGTAAGTGAAAACGTAGACCTCGGACTAACTTCCTTGGTTGCACCCGATTGTGAAATAAATGGCCTACCCCCAGTGTCGAGATTAAACTTGAGTTTAATACCAGCCGAAGTCTTTATGAAAGAGTTGGGTATTGATCTCTCTTATTCCTATTCCGAGCGTCCCGAGAAAAATGCTGCGATTCATTGTGACATCATCACATTGGCCTTTCATTTCATTTCATTTATTTATTTTTATTTCCAACATATATACAAAATCCTTAAAGGGATCCGGTAACTTTGTCTCAGATTCTGAAACAAAATCCTGGATTTAGCTCATGCTGCAATCATAATTATAAACCTTTAGGTCAGTCAGGAATCCCATGACTTTTACAAGCCGATCGCCTGTCTGATTATCAAGATATTTATTATTGGAAATCGAAACCAAATTTTGCGTTTTCCTAACGGTTTTCATTACACTACAGTCTATTGGGAAAACGAGTATGGTAAAACCGGTCACTCAAAGATTTTTACTTTTTTTGAGGCACTTCTTGATCATTTTGAAGCGCGATTTTTTAAGGCTTCAATTTACACCATATCACAGACACTGATAACACGTAGGGCCATGCATCTCGGATTTAACATTGTTAAACGATGCTTTAATACTATGCAAAATTTATACAAAACAACATGACATTTGGAATAGAGAAAAAGAAATACAAAAATTAATACCTTTGTGGAAATGGAGAGGTCCATTGAAAATAAGAGTAAGCAAATTATTTGCGGACCCCTCAGATAATAATAATAATAATAATAATAACTAAGAAAAAGGTAAAATACATATTACAGAGAAAATAATAATGATAATAATAATAATAATCGGAGAATCGCGTTGAAAAGAGGCATACTTAAGCTTTTCGTCTTGCACTCATCAGAGTAAAAATCAAGATAAACAGAGAGCCGAAATCGAACAATATAAACGGACGCTAAAAGGAACAAGGCGCGAAATATAACGAGCATCTATTGTTCGATTTCGGCTTTTCGTTCATTCTTGCATTTTACTCTGATGAGCGCAAGACGAAAAGTATGGCTCTTTTCAAAGCGATTCTACGATTTTGTAGTACCAATCATCTTTTCAATAATAATAATAATTAGAAGGAAAAAAAGAAGTATAAGAGGTATAAGAAGTATAAGAAGAAAACAAAACAGGAGGAAGAAGAATATTATTGACCGGTAAAGTAATTTTTAACTTTTAGAAAGCTTAAAATTTCGTATAGTATCAATTTGAATATTCATCATCATGACGCTTCTGGACGTCATCCAGATACAATTGACCTGAAAAAAACGCCATGATGATAATACTCGTTCGATTTATTCCAAACTCCCGGCGTAGTAGGGTCGCTAAAATGGCATTCCAGTGCAATCATTTATCATGTAAATACTCTCTTGGAAACGTTTGGGTAATACCTTTGATTCTAGCGGGTAACTTCATTCATTTTGAAAAGCTAATCCTAGGAATTTAGAAATCCTGACCTCGCACATAGGTGCCCCGAAATCTCATTTAAATATCTGACAAACGCGCACCTTCAAACGACGATGGATAGGTTTTATCAATCTTAAATTGAGATTTTCACTCTCAGATTACTGAGGATTTCCGAATTCAATAACATTTGGGGTCAGGTATTAAAATCAATGATTTTCCCGATCATTGATATTTTTTGTTTGTTATTCGTCTGAAAAAGTAGGAGCATATGATTTATGAATGGCCATCTAAAGTCTGCTGAGCACTACACACAATGAACACTTGACCTTTTTGTACATAATATTGTAAGATGACGACACAATAGCAGTGACAAAAGAATATAAAGTATTTGTTTAAAAGTATTTTTTGTATCTCTCTCTTTCTCTCGCTTTGCTTCATTCATTGTTACACTGTATGACTTTATATTTCTTTTCCTCCTCTTGTTTTCCTTTGTTTCCCTTCTTTATATACTCTCCCGAATTAAAAGTGTTGTCTCGATGCGAAATTTAGTTTTGTATTAATTTTAAGATAACGTCAGTTTGTAATGTTTATATTGAATATTTTTGGAAAAAGAACTGTTAACAACCACTGGGACTGAGACAGCAGGCTTTTTGCCATAGTCATAATGTTGACCTTTCCTGTCCTTGGCGTTCCAGGGGGGTGTTTCACAAAGACTAAGATCGGCTTTAAGTTGGACTTAAGTATGGCGGGCCATTCATGCCATTGGTTGCTATCCCCATTGGTCTCTAAATTATAATCTTTAGATAATATTTTTTCCTTCAATAATGAACTATCAAAAATGTAAACTCTGTAGATTTGAGACCACGATTTGTACGTCCCTTGAAAGACAAATGCCAGTAAATGGTAAGAGCAAACAGTGGCATGAACGGCCTGTTATACTTAAGTCCAACTTAAAGTCGATCTTAGTCTTTGTGAAACACCCCCAGGTGTTGTATTATCTTTATCTATATTTGCTCAATTGTCTGTTTTCTGATTGCTTATATATTTTTGTCTTACTTGCCAAATAAAATAGTAATGATATTAAACGTCTGTTTTGAGCCAGAAGGGTGGTAACTCTGTATACAGTTTATGTGTTAATGATCTTCTAGCTCCAAACGTTCGCAATTCATTTAAATGTGCACATAATCAACAATAGCATTGAGAGGACAATTCCTGTAACACTACTTTAACACCGAATATATTAAAATAATTAAAATGATTGAAATGGTTGTATTTTTCTCAATATAATGTTTTTATAAGTATAGTAAATTGTGCATGTCAACTTCATCGGGTCAGTCATTTGACTATTAACTTGAAAGTTATTTTATATTCAAATAAACCATTCATTTCAATTCAATTCAATAGTTATCATAATGTACGAATGAAAAAGAGAATGGATTGCATACACATACATACACACACAAACGCACGCACAGACGCGCCCGCATACACACACGTACGCAGACACGTACTCACCCACGCGCACACTCCATGCACCCACAAGCACAATCATGCAAACTAAATATGTAGGTTTTTACGTGGTGTCTTTACCTATTATTACTTGATAAAAAATAGAAATAATGGATTACAAGTTGACGCATTAAGGGCTTATATGATAGGAGGATAAAGCTTTCTTTCCTTGTTGAAAGCTAAAGTCCTTAATTTCCTACATAAATGCTAAGTGAACAATCTATATAGCCTAGAGATGATAGGCTGATATTAAAAGCCTCTTGCTCTTTCTCCAGCTCTACCTCTCCCCCGCTCTCTCTCTCTCTCTCTCTCTCTCTTTCCATACATTTTATCTCTCTTTGTCTTCCTCTAGCTCTTTCCATCATTCACTTCTCCTTCTCCATCCTTTTCCCCTCTTCCATCTCTTTCTCTCCCTAAATCTGTATCTCTCTCTCTCTTACTCTACCCTCGCCAGTTCTCTATCTCTCTCCCATCTCCCTCCCTGTATTATCCTCATTCTCTTTCCTTTTCTCGCTTGTTCTGTTTACATCGCTCCACGACCTTTATGTCACCAATACAATAAGGTGTTAGGGGAAATTAATAATTAATTCTGATGTTTGTGAAGAATTAGATAATTATAATAATGATGTTAAAAGCTTGCTGGAGAATAACCGACGTTTAAAGTTCACTGCAATGAACGCTCTGGAGCGATAGGAATATCTCATTAATGCAGTCATTCCTTTGGCGGATATGTTTGTTCTGTATTGCTTTCAAAACCATAAAATATACAATCATATGTTTTTTCTGGTTGTGAGGATGCTTGAATTTGTATGTCTATATGTAACATTCATGATGTTGAGTAACCCTTTCTGCATTCATTGATTCCATTAACCCTCCCCTCCCATCTATCTATCTCTTTTTGCTTCTATAGGCTACTATATGTATCTCTCTCTTTCTCTCTCCCTCTCACTTGGTAAATTTGCATCAGTTGATATTTTGAATAATGTAAATCTGTAATATTATTTTGTTTTTGGACGTGCCCATTAAGCTGTGAATAGAGCTTACGTCGATCTATATGTATATAACATGTAATTGATATACAAGTGAATGGTCTAGGTATGAAGACGATTTATGTGGTACACATGTTTATGAAAAAAATCAAATCAAATCAAATCATATCAATACTGCTATATACCGATGTAAACTATGTGCAACTGGCATAAGGGCCTATACCTTCCTCGCACTAATCCACTTGCCAGCTTTGTAAACACTACGTAGCAGGATCTGAGGAGGAGGAGGATGAGGAGGAGGAGGAGGAGGAGGTTTTTCTTGCTCAGGAAACGATATTCCACTCCAATACTTTTAATTAGAACGTGTTGTTCCGAGTCTGCAATATGTACACTAATCCTCCATTATTCATATCTTTGCTAGGATTAGTTTTTATTTCCTAGACGTAGCGCCACTAAATCACAACGTCAGCATTAAATCCCTTTCGGTGTGTGAGCTCGTAATGGGGTTCACAGATGTAGGTGATAGAGAAGCCGTGAGGTAAATGTCAAGTATATGGATACGATAATATCTGAACACACTTTTAAAGATGGAGATATGTTTTGGACATGCGATTTCATTAAGAAACTGGAAGCTTTTGAAAATTTGTATGTAGCACACAAAACTTTGTGTGTACTTTGAGGTTTAAGAATAATCCAAATGGATTGAAATGGAATGGTCTTCGTGAAAGTCACATACACTGCACACAGAAATATTTATATGGGACTACACACGTCTGGCATGCAAGTTTGGACCAAACATTTTAGCTCTTTTTAGTCATATTTCGACAATAAGGGCATTCAAGGAGCAATCCTTTTCAGGGGACATGATCTTCTTCCACTCCAAAATAAAAAAAAAGAGTGGAAAAGCTATTTAAAAAAATTATAACTTTTCTAGAACTATGCACTGCTTCTCTTGTTTTAATCGCTCTTCCTCTCAACAACCAATCAGAAGAACACTTCCATTGAGATACGGCTAGGGTCTTAAATTGCGTTCACTTTGTCTCCTGATTCGGGTAAGGTGTAAATGTATTAGATCTACAAAATGACAACTAATAATCAGATTTAAAAATGTCAGAGGTAAAGATTAAAATTTTTAAAAATCCAGAAGCTCAGAATTTAGCAGTCCCCACCCCCCCCCCCTCCCCTCCAACCCAGCCCCCTCCTCTGGTTTGATTTCGAATAGTTAATGATATGAAATATCTTTTTATTATCCTTTTTTTCCCCTCCCTTCTCCTCATGACTTTCTCCTTTCTTGCTGGTATGTGTTATTCTCACTTTAAATGTAAATCATTGCAATGCGGCCTCTGAATCAACCCAATTAAAATCATTCCATTCAAACTGATTATCAAGGCCATTTATATGCCAAGAATATATATTTTTTCACTCCATAACTCATCTCAAATATAACAAAGTCCACTAGCGGAGTTTTCTTTCATTAAACAATATATATTTGTGGTTCCTTGTCTGTGATCTCATATGTTCCCAGAGGAATTAATATGCGCAATAAGTACATTGTACTTGAAAATCCAATTGAAAAACCAATACATAATACGGTTTATCTTTTGACGATAAACTTTGACATTGCCAACTTAGTATTAGGCTTACTAACTTGTGTTTTAGATAAGGTAATTTATTATCATGATTGTGATTATAAATGCTATTCAACAAAAAGATCACTGAAGACTAAGTCTTGTAAAAACGGCAAACTTCCCCCTTATTTTACTTGACTTGCTTTTGAACAGGCAATTTGTTTATCTATTTCTGTCCTTTTCACCTCATGATTTAACTTCTCTCTCCTGCTTGCATGAAAGTCATTGTGACTTTAAAATCAAATCATGTAAAGTTATGCCAACGCTGCTTCCGAATCCACCCTATTCGTATTGAAACCATTTAATTCAAACTGATTATCAAGGCCTTTAGCAAAATAATATTTTCTTATTCATTCCATTTATCGGTCATGACTCATCTCAAATATAACAAAGTCCACCAGTGGTCGGGAGTTTCCTTTCAATATCTCCTTTCGTATCTTGTCTGTGTTTTCCCAACAAAAGTTGTTAAATTTGAATAGAATGAAATATAGATAGGGTGACAAACACATGTTTGAATTGCTAAAAATGAATCATTCACAAAGAATTTTGTCCATTAATAATTTCTGATAATAATCTGCTGGAACGAAGGCAAACATGGTGAGTCACAAATTATATACGTGGTAAAGCAGACGAATTATGTTCTCTGTCTTCTCAAATGAAAATGTATAAATCGCAGCAAAAATGATACATATTTTTTTCTTTTATATGTATAACGATCGTCCCTCTAAATGGTCGTAAATCTTCGAGAAGGCAAGAATAACTCCCAATGGGCCTAAATCAGTTCAGGTCGAAGTAGCATTTATTTTCTTCATTTTTTTTTTTTTGGGGTGTGTGGCCGTATCAACAAAATACTCAAGTAATGAATTTGTACATAATGACATAATTAATGTAAAGATTATTGAGAGTTATAACCCAAGGAAGAAGGCATAAATCCTAAAACATAGGCTTTCATTGAATTCGCCTTATTGAACTACACACGATAATAAAATTTGACAAATAAATTCGATAGATTCGACTTGAAAAATCCTTCATACTCATCAATGACAAAAGTCAATAAAGTGAAGACCAGACCCTGGTACGTCAACATAAGGTGTATGTAGCGTATAATGGTTCAATTCAAAATATTATATCAATATCAACTTCCATTCATGTTTCGAGCGTAGACTACCGTGACTTATGCAGATATTATTAGAGTAATATAATTATTGTCATTATTAATTATGTCGCTATGCTGGGCAAGATCATAAAACACCAAACTTCTGATCATGATTTGATAAATACCATTATTATGGGATATTTTATGGCTGATTCTCTCATCATTCTCCCTCTCTTACACTCTCTTTCTTTTATCCCCTCTTCCCTCCCCACTCTCCCCATCTCCCTCCCTCTCTCTCTCTCTCTCTCTCTCAACATGCTAATACTGTTTGTTTCTCTCTCTTTCTCTCCCTCCCATTTCACTCTGCATCTATCCATATCTATGTCACTTTCGTTCTCTCTCTCTCTAAATCGCTCTCTCTCTCTCTCTCCTTATATATCCCTCTATCTCTCGCAAAATTAGTATTTAATCTTCTACCATCATGTTATGTCGCCTGCTACAAAGCACAAAGCTCTTTTTTCCCCTTGCTTTCCGTCGATCAAAGGTGCGATGTCAATCAATGCAAAATGGCCATTAATAGCACGTGAGCGATATTCATAATGTATTGGAGACCTAACGCGTGTATGTAATAGTCAGTGGCGGATCCAGGGGGGAGGCCCGGGCCCCTCCCCTAGAAAAATAAAACATGTAAAAACACCCTTTTGGGAAAAAAATAGAAGATGGGCCCCCTCCCCTGGCGCTCAAGGGGTGTGGTAAAAAAAAAAAAATTCCTCACACTACGCCCCCCCCCCACTGAGCGGAAAATCGGCCGGCATGATTTTCAAATTTTCAATTTTCGGAGGCAAAAAAAAAAAATTTGCTCACACCCCTCCCCGGGATTCCGCAAATCACCCCCATGTCATTCAATTGCTGGATACGCCACTGGGTTCATTCTCCTTGTAGTGCTATGAGCCTATATTGAAATTGCTACCGTCTGAGTCAGCCTCTTTGTTCAAAACTTCATAGTGGCAAACAAGAAGACAAGATTGTCAACGTTGCTTTGTATTCTGTAGCCACCGCTCTATCTAGGAATCAAAATAGCGCAAAGTTACAATAACCCAAAGAGTCATTATTAGACTTCAGCCTTATAAATAATTGAAGAAACTAATACGGCTGAAACCATAGTGTGTTCTCTTTATGCAATGAAGAAAAGAATTAGTAGTTAGTTTTTTTATACCACATCTAACTATATGCCAATATCTGCACTTTAAATCGGATATAAGGTTGAACACACGGATGCATTGCGCATGTATATATATCGCTGTATTGTCTGTCTAACTGCATGGTTCAGATATATATAAGAATATGGAGCATTAACATCAATAAAAACGAAACGAAACAAAACACCAAACTAAACTACATGATGCCCTCCCCACAATGGACTAGCATACTTACAATAATGTAGGGTCACATTCACTGGCACCAGCGGAAGGAGAATCTTTTCACATGAAAAGATGATACCAATATTGACACAAAAATTGGTAGAGGGGTTTTCGTTTTAGGGAGCATTTTGTAGCGTACTGTTGGAGGTCCAGTTGTCCAGTATTAATGAAGCTGCGTTTTAAACAAATCGTTTAATTGTATGTCTGTGTTTAACATTTAAAATAACCCTGAAGAAAAGGGGAAATGTGAATTTTATACTTGTGCTCAATCTGACGTTTATTACAGCTTGCCAAAAACTCAGACATAATATCCTTTCTAAACCTAAACAACGATACGTTTTTTTGTATGAGGAGCACTATCAGTGGATGTCTTCAACATTGTTCGCAAAAAATGCGTCTAGAAATAATACGCAACAAATTTTCTTCTATAAATCTGCTGGTATCGGTGAAATTTGCCCCACATTTATAGGAACAAGGCTAGTATTCGTTTGAACCATGCATAGCCACGGGATACCAGACTCAAGTACATGTAAGATCCTATGCCAGTTGCGCACTTTGCGTCATTTCGATCGCGTTATTACCTGTGTTATAGGCTAATCAGTCCTGTGAAGTCAATAGGTCCATACGTCAGTAATTCAACGCACTATTTGCGCTGTGCATTTTGCATTTCCTTTTTGTACGATGCAACCGTCACTTGCCGCGTCAATGACAACACCAGTCAATGACGCAGTTCTACGTCAGCAAAATAGCGCATCGTGTCGAACAGCCATCAGGTTCGCTTTCGCACGAGATGATTCCCGGGGATGATCATGGAAAACCTAAATACAGAATGGGATTTCTTTTTTGAATCGGAGTGAGTAACAAAAAAGGTATTCTAAACGTTTCTCTTTAACGACAGTAAATCATCCGTCGATCATCTTAAGTGAAAGTTAGGGTGGGAAAGATAATGTCTAAATCTGAGAATTAATTGTCACGAGCATGGGTGCATAAGGCAGACCTTCAAAAGTTAGGAATTGCTGAATGATATATTGTCTTTAATATCCGTCCGAATCTCCTAAGTACTTCCTGCTTGCGTGTTCGCTTACAGTCATTATTTCGTAAGTGAAAAACGGAAATTAAAGACTTGTCGCCTTTGGCAAAAACCACAATGCTCTTTATCTAATCTATTAATTAAAAACAAAAATAGATTTTCCTGACACAAACCCGACAGTTTCAAATTTCAATGGACTGAAGAATTTCATGGCCATGAATTTCTCTGTGATAACATCGCATCAGTTTCTTTTTCTGCGATTATCAAAGGCGTATGTACCGCCACACCATTATGATATACCTCATACTGTCTTAGTCATGATGCACCGTCTATCATACAATTATATTAGTTTATCATACTGCATTATTTGTTTTTACATGAAAAGTAAACCACGTGGTGTTCAGTTTACCTATCGTGCTTACACTTGAACCCCAGACAAGGACAAAAATGAAAGAAAGAAAAGAAGAAAAGAAAAAAAAAACGACCGAGGATCTGTTAATGGACTTTGGCTTCTACATGTTCTATCACCAACCGCCATTGATTGATTCGGGCTAAGCACGCACGTCTGTAAGAGTCAGATTTCGGCGGGCAAACAGAGTCGTATACCAGCGAGTTTGAAAGACATTTCGGGATAACTCCGGATTAGCGGGCACGTCATCCTCTAAGATGGATAATATGGCAAAGAAATACGTTTTCTTCCTGTTGTGTGCTGGATTTCATTCAAAGGTGAGTTTGATGCAGCTTGATTGATTTCACTGCTGATTATGTAATTGGTAAAATCTCGATGATTTAGTGTTTTTTTTAAAGTGATGCTGAAAATGTGTGACTTATAAATGCTTAAAAATACAAATTTGTCTAGATCGTAATTGATTGTCAAATTACTGTAATTATATCTTGATATTTCATTTCTCCTCATGGAATAACAATGTTTCGTTCAATGCCTTCACAAGAGGTTAGAAATGTGGATGAGAGCTAGAACTTACACCTATATTCAATGGCCTGGGAAGATTGTATGGTTGGAAATATACACACAAAATAAGTTATTAGATATCATACAGTATACACATTATTATACATAACTATCATACACAAACTTTACTAATTTTGGATATGAGATAAATCAAGCAATATTGTCTTCGTTATTTGTCTTCTTTCCTCTCTTTTGTTCTCTCTCTCTTTCATTATGTGCCACTGTATGGCTCTCTATCTCGCTCTCGCTCTCCCTCTCCCCACCCACACCATCTCTCTCTCTCTCTCTCTCTCGTTCTCTCACACTCTCCTTCTGTCTCCAATCCCCCCTCTCTCTCTATCTTGCTCTATCTCCCCCTTCCCTCCCTCCCTCTTTCCGTCTCCCTCATTGCGCCATGTATTATTTTCCATTTGGATATTTCGTCTGCTTCCTTCTTATCTGTTACATCACTTTATTCTCTCTGCACCTGCCTTAAATCTTTTTCCTGTCCGGATAATGTATGTGTACCTTATCTCCAAAACTGATTTTCATTACTTTTTAGTAAAATAATGCTAAATATATATATAATGAATACTTATACTACCGGTAGTAGTAAAAGTCATCATCGTCGTATTCGCCGCAGCTTTCGTCGTAGGAGCAGCAGCAGCAGCGGTAGTAGAAGTAGTATTAGTAGTAATGGTAGTAATAGTGGTAGTATAGCAGTAGTAGTAGCAGTAGTAGTAGCAGTAGTAGTTGTAGTAGTAGTAGTAGTAGTAGTAGTAGTAGTAGTAGTAGTAGTAGTAATAGTATTAGTAGTAGTAATGGCAGTAGTAGTATAGTAGTAGGAGTAGCAGTAGTGTTAAAAGTAGAAATAGTATTACTACCAGTAGTAGTAGTAGTAGTAGTAGTAGTAGTAGTAGTAGTAGTACATGTAGTAGTAGTAGTAGTAGTAGTAGTAGTAGTAGTAGTCGAAATAGTAGTAGTAGTAATTGAAATAGTAGTAGAAAAAGTAGTAGTAGCAGTATAAATAGTAGTAGTAGTAGTAGTATAAATAGTAGTAGTAGTAGTAGTAGTAGTAGTTGTTGTTGTTTTTGCTGTAGTAGTAGAAGTATTAATAATATACTAATATACTAATAATAATCTTTTAAAGTCCACTCCAAATTTTATTAAGTTAAACCGAAAATGGAAATTCTTTTTGCCCAATTGATCGTGATAGTAGTAATTATTATAGTAGTAGTAGTAATCGTTACTAGTATAAGTAGTAGTAGTAGTAGTAGTAGTAAAAGTAGTAGAAGTAGTAGTAGTATAAGTAGTAGTAGTAGTAGTAGTAGTAGTAGTAAAAGTAGTAGAATTAATAGTAGTAGTATAAGTAGTATAGTAGTAGTAGTAGTAGTAGTAGTAGTAGTAATCGTTACTAGTATAAGTAGTAGTAGTAGTAGTAGTAGTAGTAGTAGTGGATTAGTAGTAGTAGTAGTACACTGTAAAAACCAGGGTGTTAAAATTCTTACACCAGTATGGTATTGATTTTTTTTTACACCATTGGTGTTGATTATAAAGGTGTGTTGTCTCATTGGTGTTATTTTTAACACCGGTCAGATTTAAGCATGCATTAATAATTACTGGGTGTTAAGTAACATAGTGTAGTTTTATGCTCGGTGTTGAAAGTATCATCACGTGATTTTGTTTAAGGCGGTTGATTGGTCGAATAAGTTTTCACACAGTGTACGCGCGTTAAATGATTACTTTACACGTGTTCACAGAATACATTTATCATAATTTGTTAAGCAAATTGTGACAATGCACATCAATTTTGTGATTTTTATTTTCCTTTGGCAATTATTGACCAATAGATTATTTGTCCGATCTTGTTACAATTACATTAACGTCTTAGCAATAGATATATTGATTATATGATTACTAACCAAGAAACAACGTGCATGTTTATTATATATTCGTGTACCAGCCTGTATCACTTAAATGTTAATCTTGAATTTACTTCAAATGGTATGTGATGGAGTTAATGCAATTAACAGTTGCTAACATCGATTATGAATTATCAGTTTACCACTGGTTCTTCTACCCTGGTCGATAATGGTCGATAAGAGGGAATATGGAATGTGGGACCATTAGAAGAAACCCATAGAAAAATCTCTAATGGATCAACAAGAATATAAACACCAACAGTGGAATTGAATTTGTTATGATTCCAGATATTGGTGTTAATCTACACCAGTAGGAGTTGTCAAATATTAACACCAAAAGTGGAATTGAAATTATCTAATTCCAGAAAATGGTGTTAAGTAACACCAGAGGAGTTGCCCGATATAGATACCAAGAAAGTGTTAAATTGGACACCCTTGGTATTAATTTTAACACTCTGGTTTTTGCAGTGTAGTAGTAGTAGTAGTAGTAGTAGTAGTAGTAGTAGTAGTAGTCGTTACTAGTATAAGTAGTAGTAGTAGTAGTAGTAGTAGTAGTAGTAGTAGTCGTTACTAGTATAAGTAGTAGTAGTAGTAGTAGTAGTAGTAGTAGTAAAAGTAGTAGAAGTAGTAGTAGTATAAGTAGCAGTAGTAGCTGTAGTAGTAGTAGTAGTAGTAGTAGTAGTAGTAGTAGTAGTAGTATATAACAGAAGTAGTTGGGAGGGGTATTATATTCTTACGACTCTATATATTCCTTGGTCTAATAATACTTCAAATAGAACTACATGTAATATGACAAACAATTAGCTCTATCTTCCTTTTTTCCTATGCAACCTCTCTTCCTCTCTCTCATTTGATTATTACATGTAAAAATAAAAACCCTTTAAAAAAGTCATAATCATCATTTTATATGCTACTTAGGTGTCTTATTATGTAGTAGTTTTTGTTTTGTCCTTCATTTGCACCAACTCTCGTTTGTCCACAAAGAATACCCTATACGCAGGGTATTTATTAGTTATTATCAAATGATATTTCACATTTTGTGTAAATATTCCTGCAAAATATTCCTTTCGATTAGCATTTGTTGGCTATTTCTGCTTTCGTTTTCCTGGTTTTTTCTCAGACCAGCGCTTTGAATTATTTATATTTTCTCGAAGAATAATGTCCTTCATTGAATACTGCTTGGAGGAATGCATCTACGTGTGCCATACTCGCCTCACTTTAGAAGTAATTTATGATTTATAAGAATCGATAATCGATGCCGATTTATTGTGGATATATTCGTGGTTCACAAATCGACGAATTTGGGGTGCATGGTACGAATAATCCCCTTCTAACGTCTGTAATGGAGGCCATATCATATCAGGGTTTTGAGAGCCGGTATGTGATAAAGATATTGAGCCAAGCCTTAGAAAAGTAGCATTAAGTGCTGAATAAGTGAAGCTGTTATCATTATTGTCAATTACCATTCTTAGAATTTATTCTAGTGTTTCTTTTCTCGATTTGTACTTTGATCGTAGGCGGCGTGCCCGTGAACAAGGCATGCACAGTGCCCCACCCCTCCTTGAGTGTTCAAAGGTGTTTTTTATAGCGCCCTCTTTTCACTTCTCTTAAAGTGCCCTCCTTTCAATCCCTTCTATTGAAAATGTACCCTTTAATAAGTCCTTAAAAGGATTAGGTATCTTTGCCTCAGATTCTAAACAAAATCCTTGATTAAGCTCATGCTGCAATCATACTTATAAACATTTAGGTCAGTTAGGAATCCCATGACTTTTACAAGCCGATTGCATGTTTGATTATGAAGATATTTTTGATTGGAATTCGAAATTTCAAAAACCATTTTCCCAACGGTTTTTATAACACTACAGTCTATTGGGGAAAATGAGTATGGTAAAACCGGTCACTCAAAGATTTTTACTTTTTTGAAGCACTTCATGATAATTTTGAAGCGCAATTTTGTTAGGGCTTCAATATTACACCATATCACAGACAATGATAACACGTAGGGCCATGCACCTCATATTTGACATTTTTAAACAATGCCTTTAAAGATAGGTCACTTGATTCTTTTAGAATCCGAGCTTGTAACCCTGTATATGCCGCACAAACAAATAATCTCCGTGTGCAACAATGTATTTATCATGGTCTAGATTTACCTTGAAAGTTTTCAAGATTACTTAACCGTTTCCAGTGGAAGAGTAATATATATACATTACAGGTATTAAAAGGGTATCATAGATATGTTAAACCTATTTTCTCCATCTGATACATGGGCCAATTGTAATCAGCCTTGATCTATTACACTTGTAACCCCCCCCCCCCCGAAAATTATGTCCTGTCTATTTTTTAAAGTCGAATAGTACTAAGATGTTCCCCATTTCATTAAAGCCCCACTGCACTACTTATAGCTACTTGCGCCCTCTATATAGCAAACAATGCATAATCGGTGATCATTGGTCCCCCATGTTAGTTGAGAGCTGATTTGATGAGATAACCACCTGTCAGTGACCATGCCGGGAGGTCTAATCCCTCCTGGCTAAACTAGTGCAGACAGGCTTTAAATACTATCTTGATTTCTCGTCACGAATAAACATGCCTCTTTAATTAGTCAAACTCTTCATCACAAAATGAATTTCAAAGCACTTTAAAAAGGTTTTAACTTCAAAACATTCCACGATATGTGATAGTACCTTTCTAAAATTCTTAAATAACGCCAACTTTTCATCGGTCTTATCAAGTGCCCTTGAAAGAAACATCAAAAACAATAACATCAACAACATCAACAACAAAACATATAGTTTAAACAATATCAAGCGGAAAAAAACATATTTCCTCATATCATGTATTTTTAAGGATGTACAGAATATTATTTCATGTCATTAATAACTATGATCCAGGATTATTTACTTCCATTTTACTTAAAGAAATGTATTGCTTTGTAAAATGCATTTATGCTTCGTTAAATTTACATGGAATACGAATAAAAGGAACCAATCAATCAATCAAACGTATATTCATCTTTTTTTGGTCGTCTTCACAATCTTCATTATTCGAAAGTACATCTAGAGTGAACATTTTTGCTTTTAATTATTCATATTGCAAAATGTTACGTTTTCTACCATTTATTCACGTTTCTTCTTTTTATCTCCCGACTCCACAGGATTTGCTGGCGCGGCGGTTATCGTGCCCACGAAGGCGACACTCTGGGTTGAGGACGGCTCTGCCTCCCTCTCTTGTCAAGCGACGGGAAACCCGCCAACTGTTACTTGGACTATCGGCTCGGATATTCTTACAAGGTGGAACGTAGATGAAGGTGTAACATTAATCAAATCGGATGTAAAATACGGCATGACTGCGGACGATCCAGATTTCGTGTTGATCATCAATGATATTTCTCTCTCAGATGCTCACGATTACACGTGTGTGGCTAGCTTTGGTCAGGGGGACCTAAGACTTAATTCAACGGAAGTCACAGTTAACGGTAAGTCCTGTTCGTTGCACACGAGACGTTATTTGCTGGCGCGCGCAGGACAGCTTCAGCGGCCGATGCGGTTTTCGACTCTGTGAGAATGAAATCGTATACAAAAGTGAATATGAAACGAATAAGCTAAGTATTTACTTTGTGTTACTAACTGATGACGCCTCACGTGCCATGCACACACGAGGTTTCATTACCAGCGCAAATAAAAACATGCGAAGTCAATTCGCGTACACACTCATAATACAAAGCAATACCTTTGCCGCCTTCACTTTTCTACGATATCACCCTCACATGGCGCGTCGAAAACCGCGCAAGTCGCTGACGCAGTCATACGTCAGAAAAAGTCGAAATAAGATTGCCAACTATGATACGCTTTTTTTTCTTCTGGTGCCCTGTCACTGCCTTACCCCTCCCAAATAGAATAAAATCAGTTATATTTAGCCTCTAAATGCCCTATTTGATTAAATGAATCCTTTTACGTATGAATAATATTATATACCTTGGAAATATACCTTGGAAGTAGGCATTTAAAGTTAAAAACTTATTTGCCTCTCGTTGACATTCGGATGAAGAATCCATATTTTGACACATGTTTAGTGGCGCTATACAGCCATTGACGAACATGGACAAGCGAAGGAATCCTCTGGGTCAAATTGATCTTACGTATGAATAATATTATATGCCTTGGAAATATACCTTGGAAGTAGGCATTTAAAGTTAAAAACTTATTTGCCTCTCGTTGACATTCGGATGAAGAATCCATATTTTGACACATGTTTAGTGGCGCTATACAGCCATTGACGAACATGGACAAGCGAAGGAATCCTCTGGGTCAAATTGATCTTACGTATGAATAATATTATATGCCTTGAAATATACCTTGGAAGTAGGCATTTAAAGTTAAAAACTTATTTGCCTCTCGTTGACATTCGGATGAAGAATCCATATTTTGACACATGTTTAGTGGCGCTATACAGCAATTGACGAACATGGACAAGCGAAGGACTCCTCTGGGTCAAATTGATCTTTAAAAAAAAAAAGGTGCGATGGCCCAGTGGTCGCCCAGTGGTCTCGTAAACGGGAGGCCCCGGGTTCGAAACCAAGTGAATGTCCTAGTGCCCTTTGGTAAGGCATTGATCCTCATTATACCACTTGGAGCACTTAAAGATGTTCATACGTGGGTATAGTCGTTCGTGAAGTAGGTAACTTGGCGATCACTACATAACACTGAGCCAACGGGTATTGTGCTCCTGTCCCGTGTGCTGCCTTCTATATACCCACGCATGAGCAACTTTAAATCCGTCGTTTCCCTGGTTGTTAATGTTTATATACTTACAAACATACACATCCCTTCTTGACAGTCAAGTAAAACAATCGTCAGACAAAGATGAGCACATCTGTCTGCTATATTATAATTGCAAACAAATAATAATAAGAAATAAAAGGCCGTGAAAAGTATGATGAAAAAAATGGTGATGAGAATCATTTCGGCGATTTCTATATTTGGTGATGATATTCAAACTAATGATTTTCAATATAACATAATAATCAACAGCTTTATGGTGACAGACAGTCTATGATAGACAGGCAGACAGAGAGCGAGCGGGAAATATATACTGTGTTCTAATTACCCCAGTGAGAAAAAGATTCATTATCTTAAAATATCATACTTACGACTGTGTTCGCCTAATCTGATAAATTCTCACTCGAACTCATACCACCAACTTGTAGATGCACCAATTGAGCCATACCCGAAAATCAAAGAGTGTCCACCCGACAACGAAGACAACGGTAACTGCCACATCGACGTCGCCAACGAAACGGACACGAAAAACCTGACATGCGCAGTCGGACATTTCTTCCCCAACGTCACCATCACATGGTCGTTGGGCGGTGTCTACGTCAAGCCCGTCGAAGTCGACTGGCATCTCAATGATGATGGGGCCTACTGCGGTAATGTCACGATCACCGCGAGCCCGCAGGATGAGGAGTACGTCTGCACGGTTACCGGCAAAGCCCTGCGGGACGGGGTTCCGATGTCCGTACGAGCCATGGTGCAGGTGTACGGACATGAGGCGAGCCAGTCTCCCGATGTTACTACGAAAGACACCAACGGTGGTGGTGGTGGTGGTGGTGGTGGTGGTGGCTCAAGTGAAGTTGGTAAGTGTAGAAATTCATTTGAAGATAATTAAGATGAAGACTCTTTTTTATGATGAAGATAATGATTATGGACGTGATTGTTTTAACCATGATGCGGTGATAGTCGTGATTATAACGATAAAGATGATGATGATGATGATGATGATGATGATGATAATGATGATGATGATGATGAAGATGATGATGACGATGATGTTGTTGATTTGGTATTGTTGATGATAACGGTAGTAATAGTGATTATAATACAGATGGGTGTAGGCCTGGTAATCTTGATTATATTGATTACTATATAATATAATGTATCTGTAAAGCGCTTTGAGAGGGCCTTCGGTCCTGAAAAGCGCTATATAAGAACTAGCTATTATTATTATTATTATTATTATTACAATGATTATGGTTGTAATTATGAAGATATTGATAGGGGTGATGATAATGATGATGATTATGGTCAAAATAATATTAGGAATGGTGATTTGATCATTATAAAGATGATAGTGATCCTGAATGTGATGGCGGTGATCATAACAAATGTGTTGGTTTTGATGATGATGATGATGATAAATATGCGATGATGATAATTATGATGATAAATATGTCGATGATGATGATGATGATGATGATAATGACGATGATGATTATGGTTAAAATAATGATAGGAATTAAGTTATTATAATGATAAAAGTGACCATTAATGTGACAGTGGTAATCATTACAAAAAAACGTGGCGGTAGTGGTGATGATGGTGGTTATGATAGTGATGATGATAAAGATCATGACCTTAATGGTGATAATAATAATGACGACGATGATGAGTATGATGACGGTTAAGATGATACTGATGATAGAGATGCTTATGTATAAGCTAGGTGCTTGTATCGAATAACATGATGATATTGGTAATCTTTTAGATGATCATGATATTCATATTGGTGAGGATGGCGATGGTGCTGATGATGATGAGGACGATGCGAATATCAACCACTAACATTTTCTCCCTGTCATCTTGGTTATTCTTCATCTTTTTTGCATGATAAAGATAATGAGATTATGACGACTATGATGATATTGATAATGATGATGATAAATGATGATGATGATAATGATGTAGACTATAAAAAATAATTATGATGACGATGATGATTATGTTGACGATGATGATGATGATGATGATGATAACGACAACGACGATGATGATGGTTATGGAGATGATTATGTAAATGAGGATGATTATATCGAATACTAGTAACATGATGATTTTGGTGATAATGATGATGATCCTAATATTCGCTGTGATGACGACTGTGATGACGGTCATCAGGATGTGAATGATGAGAAGGATATTCCACTGTTTTTATTTCTGTCATCTCGATTATTCCTCGTCCTTCATGCAGGTTTGATAATCGGGATCGTCATCGCAGTCGCGTTCGTGCTCATGTTCGGCCTTTTCATGGTCTACGTGTTGATAGTTAAGAAACGTGCTCAAGGTAAACAGTAGCTGAAAAGTCATTTTAACAACAATATTAATACTAATAATATGGATATTCATATAGCACAGCTACTATAAACAGATTAGTATTCATACCCCTTGTAAATGTGATGTTTTTTGTGTTTTTTCGTAACTCAAGAATGAAAGGTGGACTGGTTGAATTAGGGCCTTTGATGAATACTTTTAGATGTAAGCTTTAATATGTCACATTCTCAAGAAACATAAATCGTTCACGTACTTTAAAAATTACAAAACTTGGTAAGGGTACGAATAATTTAGTTGTTAACTGTACACAAACTCTACTATCACAATCGCAACTATTTCGAAAAATCAACTTAAGAGCAATGTCAACGCCGTTTTGTACATCGGATAGAACTCATGTTCGGATTACGTAATACCTCATTGCCATGCTCGCATATTACAAAAGGTGGCGCACAATGCTACTTGGAATTGCCTTATAAAGTTATTAGCCCGGCTGTAGCTGAGCCGCCATGATAAGGCGCTAAAGCTTTCAAGGAGTTTCATCTTACCGGGTACCCATTTACTTCACCTGGGTGGAGAGTGGCAAATAACGAATCATGTCTAGAATAAAGCTACCTGAATGTTAAAGCTGCTTTTTTTTAAAACTGTCTGTTCCGGTTGTTAAACAGACTCGCCAAATCAGTGAAAGATTGTAGAGAAAGCTGTAAACTCCATTATCATGAGAGAAAGAGGATATGGCTCAATAGTAGCTGCACATTGTTTATCATGCGATAGCTAAGTAGCTTCGACCAGAAAAGTGTAATCAAATTTGCTTCCCAATTAATTTTGTTGTTGATTTTTTGCTTAATAAAGAAAAAGGTGTGGGTTCTCAAGAGGACAGGGGTTAGGGGGGCGGGGCTTTACCAATAATTCAAAATGATGTTGTTACCCTTATTTTCCCGGATGTGATCTCAATTTGACAGGCATAAAACAGAAGTACAGATGTACAGGCCTTGCTAAAATATGCTCAAAGTCTGGAAAAGGACGGGGTGGTTGTGCATACCATACCGGTAATTTGAATTGATGTTATTACCCCCCTTTTTTAACTATGAATTCTTAATAAGGCACGAAAAAGGAATACAGATACTCGGATCTCACCAAGAAACCAGCTGGGCGCTTGGAAGAGGATGATGAACGGAGAGCGGGAGAGCCTAAGACAACTACTGGAAAAGGTGAGAAACTAGCTGGACATAAAAGAAACAAGTACTTTAATCTTTATGTGCCAACTACATGGTACTTTCCATACCATGTGATGTTTCTCGAGAGGTAGTAATAATTGTGCACAAGGCTTCTATATATTTCTAAATTGCCAGGATAAAAATCGTCTGTCTTTCTATGATTTGTTGCAGGCGCGATTCTAGAAGAATACAATTATGGGGAGTGGGATGATTGCGCGCTTTGGGGCATTGGGGGTTTGTTGTAATTTTGTTTGCATGTGCCTTGCCTCGATCAAATTAATGCATAATCAAGGATGGTCTGATGTTTGCTCTGTGGAAGATCAAACTTCAACACATACTCATTGAAGAATGTTACCCCTGTCCCCCCTGTCCCTCTATCTCTTTCTCTTTTGTTAGTTGATAACTTTGTTACATCTGAGGAAGTCACTAATGAAGTAGAGGACAACAAGAAAGTAGAGAAGACGACAGACGAAGACACTCCTGAAAAGAATGGTATGTATAATGCTCCGATATTTACCAATAGCCCTATTTACCCCTACTCCTACTACTGCTGCTTCTTCTACTTCTTCTTCTTCTTCTTCTTCTTCTTCTTCTTCTTCTTCTTCTTCTTCTTGCTTTTGTTGTCGTTGCTGTTGTTATTGTTGTTGATGATGTTGTTATCATTCTCCTTTCCTGCTTCTTCTTCTTCTACACTTCCTACTACTTGCACTCCTCCTCCTCCTCCTACTACTACTACTACTACTACTACTACTACTACTCATAGGCGCCGGAAGTGGGGGAGGGGGGGGGGCGCTCGCCCCCTAACCAAAAAAGTGGGGAGGGGAAACTCATTTTCGCCCCCCCCCAAAAAAAAAGCAGTAAACAAGTAAAGATGGTTTTCATTTTTTTAACCATAAAGAACATAAAAATAATAAAACCTGAATTGAATCACATATAAATTATATTCCATTCAAAGAAAAGGAAAGTTAAAAGGCCATTAAATTTCCTAAACATTCCGCATGCCACCTATATTTATCAATGGAGGTTTTTATAATAGCGATCGTGGAAATATTGTGAGAGGATGGGAAAGCGTGTGTGTTTTTATTATAGGGATGAGAAGACAAGAGCCCCTGAACGCTGGCGTACTGATGGGGGGTATTTCTAATTCGATATCAGTGATTTACAAATGCTGTTGAAATGACATGATTTTCCGGTATTTTTCTCAATTTTTGTGTAGGTCATACCTTTTTATGCGTTTGATGGAAAATTAGAAATTCCTAAATTCCTATCCGGCGAAAAATTTGCTTATTTAGAAGCCTTCATGTCAGGGCCCGCAGAACGGCGGGGCTCGGGGGCTCGAGCTCCCCTCACTTTTTTGAAAAGTATGTTAAAGAGAAAAAGAAAGAAAGAGAGAGAAAAAATAAGTGACCTGCCAATGTCACAAATGAGGTATAAAAATATGCTCATCTGACCGTAATTAAATGCCTAAAACCTATGAGCTTCCGGGGGCTCTGCCCCCTGGACCCCACTAAGGGCCCTAAGGCGGGCCCCTGGATGCTCATCTGACTGTTATTAAATATCTAAAACCCTTGAGCTTCCGGGGGCTCTGCCCCCTAGACCCTACCAAGGGCCCTAAGGCGGGCCCCTGGATGCTCATCTGACTGTTATTAAATATCTAAAACCCTTGAGCTTCCGGGGCTCTGCCTGGAGCCCTACCAAGGGCCCTAAGGCGGGCCCCTGGATGCTCATCTGACCGTAAATAAATACTTAAAACCCCTGAGCTTCCGGGGGCTCTGCCCCCTAGACGTTCCGCCAATTACTGACCTGCCAGTGTCACAATAAAGGTATCTAAATATGCTTATCTGATCGTAATTTAATGCCTAAAAACCCTGAGCTTTCGGGGGCTCAGGCCCTGGACCCCACGCCAATTTACGCTCGCTACGCTCTACCTGATCGTTAATACTCCACTTTGAAAAACGTCTCGCGGGGCCTGTATGTAACATGTAAGAGTGGTGGTGATGCAGATTCTTCTTCCCCCAAAAAAAAACAAACAAAACGCCACTGCCCTTGGAAGGTGAGCCCCCTGGAATTTTTGCCCCCCCCCCCAATTCCAAACTGCTTCCGGCGCGCCTGCTACTACTACAACAACAACAACAACAACTACTACTACTACTACTACTACTACTACTACTACTACTACTACTACTATACTACTACTACTGCACTAATAATGTTTGTGATAGTGATAATAATAAGATATTCGTAAGTACGACTTCAATTATGCTACGGTCACAAAGGTCCGTACGAACGATAATTTCGTACGAATCTCCCTGTTTTTCCAATGTCTTCCCGAATTTCCATTGTCTGAAAATCGTTCGTAGGGCGTTCGTAGCAGTTCGTAATGGCATTTGTGACCGAGGCTTTACTCGTACTAATATTATCACTTCTTATCCTGCAGAAAAGAACCCGGATCCAAAGGACAGCGGCCAAGGCGGGGATCACAGTGATCATCAGGATCATAGCCACAGTTACAGTAGTGGTGGGGGTGGCGGGGGTGGCGGTGGTGGCGGTGGTGGCAGCGGTGGAGGTGGTGGCGGCGGTGGTGGTGGTGGTGGTGGTGGTGACAGCGGTGGAGGTGGTGGCGGTGGTGGTGGATCGAGTCACGATGATCCTGGTGGCTATGACTGACTGATGGACGAGATTACATAAAGCCAAATTCGTCCCATCGACACGACACGGTAGGCATTATCTAATTAGTCGTAGGGGCATGCATGTTTCTGAAAATAGCCACAACATAATGTAGTTCAGTTAGCTAATTTACACCCATATTTAAAGTTGTACCGTGTCCATCAGGCAGGGGTGGGTTAAGGGTTAGGGTGAGAGCTAGAGCTAGGGCAAGGGTTAGGGTTGTGGCTATTTTAAGAAACAATATGCCTCTACGACTGATTAAATAATGCCTACCAAATCATCCCATCAACAGTAGCAAACTGGTGGTTGATTCGACATTTTGCTTCGGCGACACTTGCTCCAGGCGTTATTGCGTCAAATACCTCTAGGGTTAAACCCATTGCACATGGGGTGTCATTTCGTTTGCGTTATTACCTGCGCCAAAAGTGCCCATACGGGAAATGTGTAGCATCCACCCGTCATTCAACGCAGTGTTTGCACTCAAACATTGTATGCTATCACTCTCATAAAGTCAAAAGATCGCGCCAGTCGCTGACGCAATGCTACGTCAGTGAAACGACGCCCCGTGTTTAAAGGGCATTCGGGTAAGGTTGCGATGGGGCTCTGTTAGGTTAGGTTTATATAATAGGGGTAGGGTTATGTATCTAGGGTTGACGTAAGCAATTGGTTATTTTACTGTTAAATGTGGAGCTATTGTCGCGGGAAATGTGTCATACAACAGGCTTGCGTCATTAGATTAAGAGATGCATCGGGTAGGTGAAATAAAAGGTTCAACTGTCAGAGGAGTTAATATCATTGAATTAACTATAAAGAGAGACATTCCGTCCTCCAAGTATTTTGTACTGAGAAAAATATAACCCCCCCCCCCGTATTGTAATATCTTTTGCCGTTCAGTAAAGTGTTCCTCCTTTCCATTAAGAATATTTGCAGTTTTAGCTGTTCTTTTGTATTAATAACGTATTATTAAGTTCACTAATTAACGTACACCTGTTATATATGACCATTCAGAAAAATAGAATAGTTGATGTAATGCGTTTCACCATTATGTCTGAGCATGAGTATCGGTGTCGTTGTATGAGCAATAATAATAATAATAATAATAATAATAATAGTAGTAGTAGTAGTAGTACATGTAGTAGTAGTAGTAGTAGTAGTAGTAGTATTTGTTGTAGAAGTAGTAGTCTGTGGCAGTGTTGGTAGCACTTTCTTTTTATTTGAAATGATTATAAAAATTAGTTATGGCTTATGTATCTGAGTAGAAATACTAAATCTCAAATATGTTAGTGACATATTTTCTGTGTGACATAAATCCCCAAATAAGTAAGAATTGAAAATATCAACCATATGCTATAATCCTCATCAAATGTATAGCCCAAAGCACCATCGTTCGTAAATACAGCCACTGACTGGGACTAACAATAACAAAAATTAACAATAACAAATGTACCAATATTTTCATTAGCTCATGATGATAAATGATCTCTCCTATAAACTAGCAAACTAACAAACAAACAAAAAACCCAACGGGATTATATTACAAAAGATTTAATAAAAATAGACGTTAGTGAGTTTACGGTTGTTCAGAATTACTTTAAAGATATAGAGAAAGGGCGCTTCTAGATAGCTGCAGATATTTAAACTATAATTTGTGTGCCTTTTATATTATTTTAACAGTTTGTCCAAACTTTCACTAATTTGTTTTTCCCATTTAACTGCTCTCATGGTCCCCCCTCATTACAAAAAGGGTCGACTTAGACTCCTTTTGTTTGCTCACTGCCATTTGGGCTATGAATCAGTATATATTATTTTTAATTAACGAGATTACAGTGTAGTGAAAGTCTATTATTATGGTATGTTTAGAAGAAATAGTATGTGTAGTTGTAATCCTGAAAGCCCCGTTATTTGAGTTATTTGTAGTCCTAAAAAACACCAAAAAAGCAAACAAACACACAGTTTCCTTTATCTTATCTATTTGTTAGCATCACCTTTAATATTTGTTCATTATGAAGTAAATAATTTTCATACCGCGTTTTGAATAATTAATTATGTCAGATGTCTTCATTGCAATTTAATTCACATGTCATTGTACTGTACTTTGCAAAGTGGTTGTTATTAATTTCTTTTTAAAAATGAATTTGTGCCTTTTTTATGTTGTTCTTGAAGTGCAAGTAGTCATGATAAGATATCAAAAGTAAAGATTAGAAGTCTCAGAGCACAAGTTTGAACGTTTTAATCATTCTGATGTGTTTGAATATTAAGAATGGTACATTTCTAAAGTTTGTAGGCTTCTTTCAATTTTCTTTATTGTCTGTCATCGCTATTTCAATTACATGTAGTTATCAATGTGCATACTTTATCATAATTATAGTCTTACACACATAGTATCCTCAAAGGAAACCTTGCATGATTATTTCTTTGCGTAGATATTTGAATTTGAAAAATTATGCAAGCTATTTGGTGATTTTATATAGCTATTGTTAAAATCCAATCATGTATCATATGTATATACATGGATGTTATCAGAGCCCTGTTTCATAAAACTCGCCACAAACAGCAAGTAACAATCATTGATAAAAGCTAATTATTGCAATTGTTGGCTTTTTAGAAGATTTTTTTGGCAATGTCTTTTCATAGGTAGTTTGTGGAACTCGTGAAATAGGGCCGGTTCTAATACGAATGATGAAACTATATTATCAACGTTAAAAGTAAACGAATAATTTGTTTTGACATCGTCTGTGTTTCATTATTTTCTCCTCTCCACATTCACTTACTCATTGTAATTCACACGAATTAAAATAAAACTGAACACAATTTAAGTTCACAAAAGTGTGTATCGACTATGATTGCTTTAACGCTGATAAGAACATAATTAAGTACATGAATATGTGCTTTGTAATATTTGTTGCTTCATCATTTAATTTTCTCCTCTAAACGTTCAATTTATTCATTGATATACTGACACGAATTGAAATAAAAGTTTATAAAATTCAATTACAAAAATTGTTTCGACTTTATTGATATAAACGATTACAAGCTAGTACATGAAGTTTGTGCTTTGTTGTTACCTTTGATCCCTCATTATTCCTCTAAATGTTTACTTAACACGGATTGAAATAAACAGACTAAGTTTTGATCACAAAACGTGTTTCGACTTTATTGATTTAATAAAAGGTATAAATTCTGCTCCTGTTGTGCCGAATATAATGAGTATTAGCGTTAGTATTATTTTAGTATTGCCCGCATTGTCCAAAGACGTATGGTAGTTTACTAACAATACTATGGCCCTGACCCCTAATCATTTGACCAGACTCCATTAAACATGCATTCCCTCCCACACCCGAATATGAAAATTGAGAAGTGTTTTTAGTATAGTGGTAGTGCAGGTAGAGAAAATTAGTTAGGACAAAGGAGCTTCAACTTGTGCCTCCCTCACGAAATCTCTACCCAGATAACTATTTCAACGCTCCTTGTATGTGACCTATAGCAAGGAAGGAGCACGACTTCCGGTGACGTAACTCTCTCTACTCTACTAGCTATGGTAGTGTATAGTGATTGCCGTGTGTGTAGAGTGACGAACCGTAGCGAGACTCAAATTGCCCAATCCCCTTTGTTGTACGCATATTCGTTTTGTTGGTGGTACTCACTCCACTCTGAAATGATTGTATGCGGCTTTGACTATTCCTTCGCTTTATTTTGTTACTGTAACTGAGCAGTTCGGTATTATTGTCTGAGCCAGTGAAAACATGCGGAAATAGAGGAGACAACGGCACGGGAGGTCTCATCGAGGAGGTGACAAGGAAGTCGTCCGAAACTCAAGCCCCTCTTTCATACAGGGCTCCAGGAATATATTGTAAGTATGCTTCACATATATTGATAAACCCTAATGTAAAAGCTGGTCTGTCATAATTATGTTTAAGCACGACGTGATTCAGTAGAATATATATTGGTAGTTGATTCACTCACGCATATGAGCGATGCGAGGTTGCCTAAAGCTGCATGTCCATGAAAAACTACACGCATATTTGCGATAATAATATAGTGTAAAAACAAACAAACCCTGCATACTTTGCATGGTTGTCTAGAGGCTGTTCACACCGCAAGGGGGGGACCGTGGGCGGACCGTGGATCGCGCTATCGTAGCGCGACCCACGGTCCGCCCATTGGCATTCGCCGGATTCACACCGCAGTGAGATAGCGCGGTCTATCGTAGCACCCCCTTTTTTGAGAGGTCCCGTTGCCATGACGCGTGACGTCATGAGGTCAAACGGTCAAAGATTTCGCGCGCTATTACGAATTAGGCCAGTGTTGAGTTGTACCGATTCAGATTCAGATCGCACAAAATAGAATGAGAATAAAATTCCCCGCGTGTAGAACGATGACTTCTGGCGCGCTATCGTAGCTCGGGTTCACACCGGCAGAGATAGCGCGGTGTAGCGCGCTAGACAGCGCTTTCTCTCGTGGACCACCCCAAGAGGTGGTCCAGTGGCACGCCGTTTTGGCTCGCCGTGGCTCGCTGTTGGGCGGACCGAAACGACGTTGTACCTTCCACACCGCAGAGATAGCGCGGTCTAGCGCGCGCTAGACCGCGCTATCACTGCCGGTGTGAACAGCCTCTATATGTATAATTGAACTCTGGACCTATGTAGGCTATGAAGACAGCTAGTCTTAAATAGTCTTTACATCTAGACTCATTAGAGTAACATCAATGAAGGACCGTGACAGGAGTGTCAAGAGTGACGGATATAAGCAGCATACGAGGACCTATTATTACTTTATTAATACTTTATTAATCATCATTATTATCAATTATATATAGGCTTACTACTACTACTACTACTACCACCACCACCACCACTACTACTACTACTACTACTACTACTACTACTATACTACTACTACTACTACAATTACAACTACAACAACAACTACTACTACTACTACTACTACTACTACTACTACTACTATAACTACTTTGAATATTACCAAACATCTGAATGGTGTCTCTGTGGCTAGACTACGTACAAGCTAAAATGCCCTGTCCCGGTGAACTGATTATTAATATGGACGGCTGTCATAGGTGATGAACAAACATAATGATCACTATGATAACAGCCATCGTTATGACATCGAAATTATATATGCGGATTGAGAAACGGAAAAAGAGACGAGGGTGAAAGATATGTTGCGAGACCATTTTTGTAATGTAATCAAATCTATTGCATGAATCTTAGTTAATTGCCATGTTACAAATTATTTAATTCACCTGTTTATTATGAATAGTTGTATTTTAATAGTCAGAATGCAAATTGCATATTACATTGATTGTTGCAAGGTAGGACAAACATTATGGCCTGTTCTACCTAACAACACGTAATATATGCGATTCGCATTCTAACTTTTCAAATACAATTATTCATAACAGGTGAATGAAATAATTTGTAACGAGGCACTTAACAAAGAATTGTGCATTAAATTTTATTACATAAAATACGAAAATGGCCTATTCCCCGCAGCCTATTACCGACATGTGCAGTTGTCTGTGGCATATAGGAATTAAGGAAAATTCATACTCGACATTCTTAACTACGCGGCCTTACCGTTAATTGTGTACTGTAGCAATAGGGACATACTCAACACTGCACTCTCAACCACTCTGTCCTTCAAAAAAAGTAGGTAGTACGGCCGCTGATATGACCATTTGAGCTATAGCAAAGCTGAACTCTAATACCACGGAGGTCTACGTTCCTTGCTCACACCAACCAAATCGACACCAGACCGACACCAGACCGACGGCAGACCGAACAAAGATTTACATGTACATTACCTCGACTGAGGAAGTATTGCCATTTTGAAGTCGATGTGCATTAGTCGGTTTGACGGTGTGACTGAGGTATAATTGTGAGGTGTCTATTCTATTTTACCCCACACACACTTCTGCGTAAAGAGCCTCAGTCTCAACGCCATTCTGACTCAAATCCGGCTCCACACCGAATCAACACCGAATCAACACCGACTCCAGACAGACCGATTCTTGGATATTCGGGTAATGTAATGTTTTATTCGGTCGGTTGCCGAAGTGGTGTCAGTTTCAGTGGTTAGAATGATCGTACAGTATATGGAGGAACATACTTGTTCGGAGATCGGATATGTACTTTTTTCCAAGACCCTGGGAAATTGTATGACCTCATTATAACTTCCTGGCAATCGTAATAGGGCCCACGTACACAACTAATCCTGTTTCTCATTCACGCTTTCGCGTGTTAAGTCGACAATAATCAAAACGTCCTGTTTTGAGAACCTATTGGTAGAAGCCGTTTTCATACTCAGAGCATGCAGTGACAACATTACCTAAATGAGGTGCCTTATTTGGGCACTTTCGTGACTTAAACAAAATGAATGAAGCCTTTGATGCGGCTTGAGACAACTCTGGCCACTTTGCAGACTCAAACTGTTGAAAGAAAGGAGATAATATAACCCCTTTCAAAGTATACAAGCTAACGTAAGCCCATGATTTCTTTGATCAATTACAATCATTGTCATCTTTTGTCCCCCTATCCAATATGCACTCTGAGCCGATGAATTACTTTTTACTTGCAGTGGCAGATCCTTGAAGATCTACACATAGGGGGCGTGTGCACGGCAGGCATTTGATGATATAGATATCGAATTTGAAGGGGGAAATCGCTCTTTTTGATCAATAAGAACAATATTTTAAACAATTTTGATCAATCAGAAAGCGAGAACTCACCACTCCTCCATCAAAGAGATCTACCCCCGAGCATGTGTTTAAGATTTTTGTTTAATTCTCCTTTCATCCTAGTTTAATCTTCTATAGCTACCACAACATACACAATACTATTTTGAGTGATAAGGTACTCTAAACAAAATTTGATTTGTTATTGACAAGGCCGGATAAGGGCTAAACTAGAGCAAAATATTTCACTTTTGTCACCTTTTTTCTGACTCATTACGGGTAACCTATATTACTTAATTGAGATCCAAACGTTTCACAAAGTTTTTTTTTTGTTTTGATAGCAATAATGAATAAACGCTGCATGAATTTATTTGACATCCTCTACTCTGGTTTGATAAAACAGAATTGGGAGAACGCCTCGGACAGGTCACAACACGAAGGCGAGTTCACCTCCGCGATGGCAGCTTATTCCAGTAAGTATATCCCACCTCCACCAGCCTTTATTTAAGACGGTCGCAACGACTTTCGAGCGTATCAGGACAATCCCCTTCGGAAAACGGTACCTCAAGGATAATTACCACCGGAAAATTACCCCCGTGGACAATTTGCCCAATTGTGTGTATATATATATATATACCATAGAAATCATGAAGGCTTTACGTAAAATGTCATTGTTATCTGTTTGCACATTTCAATAGATGATGGATAAGGAATTGCCCTATTTGTGATTACTGGAAAATCTTTGCCATCGTGTTATTTTTTTCAAACGAGAGATCGATGAGTGTACAGTTTTATGCAAAAGGGGAGATTAACGATATTATATAAAAAGTTGTACTCCGCCTAGTATCATGAAATAGAAAAAGAAGAAACAAAGCCAATGCTTAGAAAAGAGGATAGATATGCCCTCGGGAAGTCAAGTTTGAGAATTACTCTGGCCTTTTACTTGGCTTTTCCAAAAAGTACGGGAGGGACCTTGAAAGAACGAACGATTTCCCTCAGGTCAATAGGCGTAAACGGATATAACTCCTTTCATTGTTCTACATCCGTTTGAAGTATTTGCAAGGTTATCAGTAGCGTTTAGGTCCATCGGAGTTAAACGTTGCAATACAACGAATCTCATAATTATGTTTTGGCGGAGTCGTAGATGTCCATTCTTAACACGATGAATGATTTGATAATACCATCTTTAAAGCTCGGGTACTATTTCGTAGAGTGAGCCTACGTTTTAATTCCAAATAAATCGTTGGAATCTTAATCACGTTCTTTTAATTATACTTTTTTGTATATTTATTACACTATCAGAAGCACCACCGACTATCTCCTTCAAGGAGTACAACGGGGATGTCTTTTCAAGAGAGAAGGGCCTATCATACAACGTGAACGCTGGTCATGGGGGCGCTGCAGCTATCCTGCTCTACACCCACCAACATCAGTCCACCGCCAAAAGCCAGCTGAGTCTGGTTCAATCCGGTTTCAACTCGAATTCGTTCAACACAAAGTTGATTTCGACATCAGGGGTAGGTATACCTGCAGCCAAAGACAATGGACGCTCTGTGGACTCTATCTCGAGGGATCTTCAAACGAATCGAGACGGGGATCTGATCATGAAGATGAGAGATGGTCGGCACAATGTGACTTTGTTTTCCAATCAGGCTATCTTCACCCGCGGAGGGCGCTTTCCGCAAAGGGAATCATCTCCAGAAGGTACCCTTGTGATAAGCATACAGGAGCTCGGATTTGCTTCCACCGCGGATGCCGTTGATGATCATACGGGGTCTTTCTTGATTGGATGTAGCACATCCAGATCTGACGAAAACACACCTGTCGCCTGCTGCTATCAAGTAGAGATTCAGAAGATTGGGGATGACTGGAAGTTGGACGCTGTCCCTGCTGGAAGATGTGGGTCCAATGAGATGACAAACAACTGGAAATTTGACATAAAACAGGATAGTGGTGTAAAGATCGAAGGCCCTCCAGATAGTCACTTTGTGTTCTTCTGCAACCGAAATTACGCTGGGGATGCAACCGATGGCCCGCCTTGCGGAAAGGTGTTTTTCGCTCAAACGTACAACGGGGAGCACAGCACGACTCTTGTACCCAAGATCCGCACGCACTACGGCCGAGCAATGTTCTTACTCTGCTCCAGGTCGAATCCTGACACTAACCTTGTCACGTCGGTGTTGTACTTCGTGGCGCCGATGGTGAACAGGGTGGGTGTACACCATCGCGAAAAGCACAGATGAACCCTCACTGGCAACTCCACGGGCAAATCCATCACTGTGGTTCGTGAGTAAGAAGATTGGGAAGTTGGTGGTGAGGCTGAAACCAGACCTTACTGGTCCCTGTCGGTACGCATTCATCTCCAATGCACCAGAAGACCTTAATGACCTCGACAAGAGATGTCTTCAGAGCGATTGCATCGCGACCGGCGCTGATGCTCCGTTCCGAGGTCATCTCTCAGTCGATGAGGGTTTCCTGAACGTCTGGACGGACAGACGGGTCGAAATCAAGGTCGAGTCCGGCGAAGATGCTGTCGAAGTCGTGCAGGAATCTGACTTGGAGGAAAAGTCAGGACGGTTCATCTTCAGAAAGACGTTTCAAGGGAAATCAAGGCAGGAAAGGGGGTAAAGGTCTTCAGGGCGAGCGTTGCCTTAAAAAACAAAGGTAAGAGGAAAATGGTAGCATTTTTAAGTCTTTCATTGGGAATTTTTCCTTTGCTAACATTTCAAATGATTGATAAATCAAACCAAATTTTGTCAAAGAAGACCGGCTTTGCCAAACACAAAACTAAATGAAAATAAATTATTTAAAATCATTTCTCTGAAAATATGATAAGCGTATAAAGTCCGTCATGTCAGTTGTATGGCGTCCAACAATGGCGGTGCTAGTTCATCAAGGAACCGTACATTATTAAGAGAGATAGTTGTACCTGCTCAATTTACAATTTAGTATTCACAACATTCTTGTCGAGAGAAAAGAGGTGTCCGTGGAATTGGCAGGTTCGCCATGTCTAGTCGTGATTTGAGTGAAGATAATACTGTGCGAATATTTACAAGCGTTCTCACAAAGCATTCTTACAAAAATCTTGCAGAGAGAAAAGATGTGTCAGTGGAATTGGCGGGTTCGCCATTTCGAATCAGGACGCAGAAACCAGGTGTACACTTCGCCATCAACTTCGGGGGCCCAGCCTACGAGGACGAAGATGGAACCGTGTTTGATGACGGACGGTCTGCGATAGCCTCTATCTGCTCAGATTCCGGTGAGAAAATCGATTGTGTCATAACATAAGATGGTGCTTTGATTTAGGTTTGGAATCTCTCCCTCTCTCGCAAATCTTAGATGATGGAAGGAATCGCGCCCGTCCCTGATATATAACACAGTGAAAAAGATAGTTGTGACACGCGCAAGCGTAGGCGTTCAAGTCATTTCTTGCAGCTCCAAATCATCCCCTCTCACGTATAATCTCTTTGGGAGAGAATTCTGTTGGTGTCCCCAAAATTTGACCTCTAACAAAGTGCGACTTCCGTCCACGTAACTTTCTCTATACCTATGCCGTGATTAAGTGTTACATTTTATAGTTTACAATACAAGAGCTACCTGAAAGGAAAAAATGAATACCAAGCCTCCCAATTGATTTTACTCATCGCACCTCTTACGATTAATCTACGATTATAACAACGCATATCAACGGCCCAGAATTTTTAATTCAGGACTTGGCATTTTATCAGGAACAGAAACTCTGCCCTAATGGTGACCCACCCTTTTCTCCGGACAATTGCTCTGGGCTTTATTTCGCCAAAGGTATAGGGTAAGAGTAAGCGTTAGGTTTGCAATTAGGTTGTAGGTTTGGTCTAGAGATAAGGTTGGGGTTAAATAAAGTGTTTGGTCAAGGTTCGGAGTTATAGGAAATGACGGAACAGCAATAATGTGGCAATAAAATGTGTCGTTTAGCCGTTCAAGTAGATCCCGTAATTGCTTATCGAAAACAATATCCTTTTGCTTTCCAAACACTTCATGAATCACGTAAACTACGGTCAGTGCTTTTAAAGTATATCTGAAATCTCATTTTTGTTGTTGTTATTGCAGATGGGTGTTACTACGGCTGCCATATTGATCCATTCAGGAACTATCACCAAGTGGTCGGAAACACAGGAGATGGACTGTTGTACACCACTTTCATTGGGAATCGACCAAGCCAGACTGATTCTGTAGAGTTCAAGGTAAGACTTGCTTTTAGTCGGCTTACTTCGAATCATCGGGTCATCGCGTCGGGTTGGGTGGTCGCGTTACCCGAAAAGTCGGGGGTACTGTTTGTGAAATGACCTCTCCCTTTTACAGGTGGTCTGGTCAAATTTACCCGACACTTTGTGAAAACCCTACGGCAAATCTACGAAAAGTCGCATGATCTTCCGTTTTCGTTTCACGAAAGGTCTTGTAACGCGACCACACAACCGGACGCGATGACCCGATGATTCGAAGTGGACCCTTTTAAACTGTTCAATTTATGACAATGCCCCTATCACTTATCGATATACTGCAGGGTGAAAATCTATCTATAAGGAAATGCGAGGCAAACTTGTAGGGTATTGGCTATCATTTTTTTTTCTTCGACAAATATTACTCCTCTCGTTAATCCTATTCGTATTGAAATTTCTTTGACTAGATAGTAGTAAGGATTACTAGAAATATTTTCTATCCAGCTATTTAGGAGTTCACTTTATTTAATTCTCAGCCAAATTACTGAGCAAATTAACAACTTTTATGAACATGTCAACAGGTACCTTTAGCTTTTATTGATAAATTGTATTTGTGATTTGTGTAAAAGTGATAAATATTTATTATTTATCCATTTCACAATCATTGATGCTATCTTCTCAATTCCAGATCCCAGTACCCGAAGGGAGGTTTATCGTCACACTGTTCACGATGTCCTTGGGTTTAGATGACGTCACAGCTCTAGTGAACGGAGAGGATGTGTCAACTCAGGTAATGCCCGTTGCACATAATGCGTCATTTCCAATGCGCTATTTCCTGCGCTTCCATTTGCGCTATTTAATGTGCTAATCCAGCCTGTGGACGCAATTACCTCTTACACAAGATATTATCGAAAGTTTGTCTGCACTGTTCCTTTTGCAATCATTTTTTGTACGATGACGTGACGCGTCAAAAACCTAGCATATCACTGACACAGTGCTACGTCAGGAAAATGATGCCTCTTGTGCAACAGAAAGAAAAACGAGGAAAGAAGTATATTATACCAGCCCGACCTAGATGTTCATGATCTCCCGAAGAAACCATCATTACTTTAAACATTGTATTTTTGATTAAGTTTTCTTACAATACACGTTTTGCATATACTTGGTTTCCTATTATTATTTTGATTCTCTCTCTCTCCCTTTATATGCAATGTCGGGGGTAATGTTCGTGAAATAAACCCTTTCATCTACAAATGGTCTGGTCCAATTTACCCGAAACTTTGTAAAAACTCTACGGCAAATATACAAAATGTCGCGTCATTTTCCGTTTTCGTTTCAAGAAAGGTCGTGTAACGCGACCACCCGACCGGACGCAATGATGACCCGATGATTCGAAGTAAGCCCCATAACTCTCCCTTTCCATTTCCTACTCCTCTAGCCTCTTTCGTACTCTACATGTGCCCCTTACTGATTGGCTCTAAACTGCTGCTTTTCTGGACAACTTGAATACCAATTGTAGTAAAACCATATACAAAATCTTTATTTAATTGTAAGGAATTCAACTTGAAATTTGGTACGAAGAAAACTTGATTGTTAGTTCAGAAAACTACGAAGTATACCTGAATTATTAATTCGTAAGCTTCAGTATCTCAAAACTACGGTTCGTTCTACTGAGACTACGTCTTGCTCTACTGGCCACCTCTAAAACATAAGGTTACCGAATGCCATTTTCTGTTGAAGAATTCCCAAAGCCAGACGGTTATTTCTTTGAAACACATTTGTATAATTCAGCTTAGACATTTTAGTAATTTGACACTTAGTGTATCGTGAAATATTTCAATGATATCTGCAGTCAGAACGGTCCGATCTAGTTAATCTGGTACATCGCCATTGTATTCCTATTCAATCTAGATTCAGGAGCAATTACGTCGTCAGGTCGATTCGATCCCGGGATGCACTGCGAAGAAAGTATCATTTCCCGTTACTGCATCTGGCAATAGTCTGGATATCTCCATAAAGCGTGGTAAGTCAATTTTGAATGATATGAAATTCACAAGTTTAAAATAAATTATAAAGCTATGATTTTGCTTGATGTTGGAATATAATCCTATGGATTTCTGCCAGGGGCAGAATTTTGGAGACTCAGCCCCTCCAAAAAAAACCTTCTCAATTATGAATAAATATGACCCAGTCACATGTAAAAAGTGCGTATATCAAATGCATCGAAGATTAATCAGAATAGTATAATATACGAGATGACAAAAATGTAAATGTAAATACTTCATTACCAATCTTTATTCTGATCATTAACCATGTAAATGTAAATTTTTTCAGATAGTCTTAAAGTGTTCCAATGCAAACAAAATTCAGAATTTGATAACTCATTTTCATGATTATACGTTATGGACATATAAATTGCGACTTTATTTCTCGCAACGTTTTGTTTAGGTGGTGGTGTTCAACTTTCTGGTCTCCTCGTCCACGATGAAGACTCAAATGGAACACATTCCCGTAAAGAACAGCTAGAATTATCTGCGGACCAAAAGCAAGAGGTAGGGCAGTGATCATGTTTTTACTGTTTTCCCTTGAATTTAATCTGTAATATCTCAGACCTCTTCAAGTTTAGCATGAAGTCGTCAAACTAATTGAATTTGTAGTTATTCATTCATTTTGTTACATCTTGGCTTAACCAATATCTTGATTCATTTGGTTTGCAGAAACTCTTAGATGACATTACACAATTATACAATCCATGTCAAATCGTTCAGTGATCTTTAGTTTTATATATTTGTAACCGATTGACATTACGACATCGTTAGGCGTGTTTGTATGTGGTCAATGAGTTGTACAAAACAGTCTGCTGTTTAATACCATTTTTATAGAGGTGTCGTGGTCTAGTGGATAAGTCACCGGACTGTCGATCACAAGGCCCGCGGTTCGAGTCTCGCCGCGGCACTAATGTCCTTTGGACAGACATTAATCTACATCTGCCACTCTCCACCCAGGTGTTCAATGGGTACCGACAGGAAAGTATACCTTGAATGCTATGAGCACTGATACGGTAGCCAAGCAGAGCCGGGGTAATAATATTGGAGCGCCTTGAGCACCTTACTTGGTGGATTATGTGCGCTTTATACATATCCAATATCATTATTATTATTATTATTATTATTGCATATTTCCTTTCACTTGCTATGGTACAGATTGGTGATGATCTTGCCCCTCTTGGTCGTCATATTGCTGGATACGACCTTAACAACCTTTCATGGTCGGGAGATATCCTTAGGATGAATAAGGTAGGCAATATATATTTGATTCAATAATTTAATTTTCAATTAAATTTAATAATGTAATCTTTGACATTTTAAATGAACATTATTCCTCTTTTAATGTCGTTATTTTGTATGCAAAATATTAATTTTTTTCAATTAGATGTTTGAAGGGATCTTTATCATTGCCATGTTAAAACAATGAAAATAGAATATCATTACGAAGTTGAACAAACAATCTATCCACAATAAGATTTATTACGGTTTATTTTATTTCTTGATAGATGGAGGCACGTCCAACTTATTTAAATACAACATACTAGAATCTCGTTTTTTATTGTACCTTTCTTTGTCAAACGTTTGTATCCATAATTGTTGTACATTTGCTTATACTGTTTTATGCTTTGAGAAAAATTGAATAAAGACTTTATTTGAAGAAAACAAACGAAGTGTATAGCGGGGCCCCAATGGAGCCCCTTCATAATCAAAGGTGTAACATATGATCGTTAGCTCGGTCAAAGAGGACCTCCCAATTTGCATATTTTCAAGATGACCCCATTTTGCGTTAACAGGTACAAAATGGGTTCTAGGGTATAACCTATTATTGGCTTATCAAGTACACATTCACAAGTACCTTATTTCTTCAAAAGAAAACAAAACAGCTACATGCATAGTCATATGTCTGGGAACATTGTAAGAATATGACCCCTATTGTGAAATATTTTGCTTTACCACAACAACAAATTTCTTCAAATTTGCGAGCATTGACACGTTAGCAAGTACCCCCCCCCCCCAAATTACCCCCTTAATACTTGAAAGTAAGTATCATGCATACACTAAGTCAATATGAAGGTACAGCTCCGGGAATGAGGCTGATGTGATGTTATTCTCAAAGAGAAGCAAAGAAGTTTGTAAAGAAAGCGATCTATTGTCTAGATAACCCTTTTTTAATGTGAGCTTAAGCCCGGTTAAGTTTACAATTAAAATGTATTGGTAATCTTTCAAAGAAAAAACCTTTAACTTGGTTTCTGTTGCTTTCGCATCAGGATCCACCAAAATTTTCACGGATTTTTCGCTCTTTCTACTATGTTTCTGAAATCATTTACGCTAGATGTAGCCATAATGTAAAGGTTCGTTTAAAGAAAGGCTCTTGTTTGAAAGAAAATAGTAATCCGAGGAAGGAAAAAGTTAGTTGTAGAGTGTAGGAATGGAGCCCCCCCCCCCAAAAAAAAAAAGATATCAACAATTATGTTTATTGTTTGTTTGTTTTACCTGACGTCTAAGAAAGCATGTGTAAAGCTTGCAATTAAGCAACCAGGGGACCGACGACTTGAAGTCCTCTCCGAAGGACTTGGTAATGAGGATTAATGCCTTACCAAAAGGCACTAGCGCATCGAAATTGGTTTCGAACCCGGGACCTCCCGGTTACGAGACCACTGCTCTTCCACTGAGCTATCGCGCCTTCATACATCACCAATCAAAAGTAATGTAAATCTGATATGTTCTTCCAGCAGGAAAGGGTTCTGGAACAAGATTCTACTCAATGGCAATCACTGTACGGCGGGGACGGAGTTGAAGAAAGTAAGGAACATTTATCATTGATCGTTTATCATTATTTTTTTTTCTTATTATATATTCTAATATGGCTGTAATGCTCTTAATTTTAGACCAAAGTTGTGATCCTTTGGTTGCGGAGTTCGTCCTATCCGTTAGATATGTCACATTGCTATTGTGATATTTAAAAAATATTTATTATACCCGTGTGTCCCTGGTTCTGCTTTAGGGCTGGTGTCGATTGGTGAGAAGGGTGTAAAGGAATATCACTTAAACCTTGAAGACTTTTTCGATGGGGGTAGTCTGGATAAAGCTCCGGCTGTTCAGGTAAGTCTGTACCCCGATCCTTTAGGCCCGTTTATTTCTCCTTCATGCATCTGTAATGTTGTGACCATACGCGTGTCTGGGTGTTGGGGCATTGGGGGAGTGTCATATGCCTGTCATCCAAGGCAGAAAGCGTGAAAATAAAAGAGAGAGTGGGTGACAAAACAACGCAAAAAGATAATGATTCGAATCGCGTTTACCCCACCCCTTCAACTGATAACCTTGTTCTCTCATATTTGATCTACCTACACTGTTAAACCGGTCTTTCCTCATCGGTGCCCTCCCCTCCCCTCTTCAATAGCTAGACCTACGCTATGCCCTTTTCTATCATGATTTTGTTTATGTACTTGCCACCAGAAGTTGCTTCCATCGTCCCTTTCATCAATCATCTTTTTTTTCAAACAGTTCTCAATATCGCTACGGTCACCAGCCCCCTCGGGAGCTATATACAACATTGCGCTCACACTCGAGGAATCGGACGGCTCTGTGGTGCAAGAGAAATGTACGAGCGGAACACTGGAAAGGTATAGTTGGTCAAGGGTCAAACTGACCGTTGAAGGATACAGAGCTGGTGTAAGGAATGTGAAGATTAAGACTGAAGGTACGTATGTGACACTATATAGTCCACTGTCTGATTTGAATGATTGCCATATAACGCTGAACTCAACAACAAAAACAAATTCGACTGTTTTCGTGTCGTGTGCCCATGCCAATCACCTGAGAATATAACATGCCCTTACTCTAAAACGCAGTCCTAGCTTGCCTTTCATTCTCTCGATGGGTGTATTTTCGGGGGTCGCGCGATCTGTGTGAGATGCGTGTTAGGGAGGAGGACAAAGATGATTGAAGAATGAAAAATACAGAAAAGCGGACAGAATCTGGACTAATATGACACTAGATACTTGATATTCTGTCATAAATATATTTGTTATAAATGTTTGTATCGGGTTCTTTGAAAGAGTGAAAAACTGTACTAACGTTCAAGCAAAGGTCGAGATACTTCATAAAGACAGAAAAAGGATGTCGTATATGAAATATTATTATGTTCTGAATGAAAGATATTTATTTCTTTTAAAGAAAAATAAAGAAGAAGAACTGCAAGAAGGACATCAAAGGCAGATCAAATATGTCTAAAATATATAGGCCTAGTTGTATTTTGCAAGGCGAAAGGTAATCAGACAATATGTGTTGCTAATTTTTAATATTTGAATATCAGTGACAGGTCATGGGGCCGAGATCTCTGCTGCGACTTTGCGGCTGAAGTGTCGCCGACCACATAGAACTGGCCTCAGGGATACATTTTGTGATGTCAAGATCGTCAGAGACACAAAGGTGTTGGCCAGCCTGATACGCAACGTGGTTCAGAAGTACGGAATTCCATCTTTGACAGATCGCTCGGAAAGTGAAAGTAATTCCTCTTGATACTTAGGATATTTTAAAATAATATATCTTTGACAAGGATATTATTTGTTTCTTTGTTAAATTCTTATAAGAAATTTTAAGCTAGTTCTGAAATTTGCATATCTAATTGGTACAAGAAACCGCGACAAAATATTCACAGACCTTAAGATGTGAATATCTTTAATTACTTATCCATTTGATTGTTAAAGTAGTCTTCCGTCTCATTCTCTTTGATCAACCTAGTTTGAATTCTTGTCGAGAATCATTTTTTAAAAGGAAAGTCTTGGTTCACATCTCAACAGCCTTGGTTTTGTGTGCTAAAAACCATGCAATATCTATTGTACACTCTCCTGTTCCAAAAGTTAGTTTTGGTCCTAAAATCGTCTTTACTTATTCATCTTTCGAAGGCTCAGTACCAACATCATCAACAGCGGAATGCCCAAAGCTGCTTCCCGCCACGGCAAAGTCTGATGACGCTACCGCTGGTCACGACGCCAACAGGGATCCAGCCCGAACGAACCCGAGGAAGAAGCGGGAGATCAGGGTTTTCGTCTCGAGCACCTTCCTCGATTTTGCTGCAGAGAGGGAGATCCTTATCAAGAAGGTGTTCAACGAACTAAAGAAGATGTGCCTTGATCGAGGAGTGTTCTTCAGTTATGTGGACCTCCGGTGGGGCATCACGAATGATCAGAGTAACGATGGCCAGACTATCTCTATTTGTCTCAGAGAGGTTTGTTGTTCACATTTTCATTTGGCATTTGCAGGTGTCGGGTATAAAGCATGAGCGCATGAAATGATCCATAAGACATTATAAGACTACTGAATTTCATATTCGACCCCCCCCCCCTCCAAAAAAAGAAGAAAAGAAATGTAATAAAGAATTAAGATTAGAAACAATAACAGAAAGAAAATAATAGCCTTTAATATAAGAGTTAAACACCCAGGTATTTTACTCATTTGGGGTTTAAAAGTAACTCGGTAGAAGTGATAAGATATTATATAGTCAATAAGATTTATATTAAAATGATTTATATTAAAATGATTTAGGTTTGTTTGAATCATCATTAAAATCATGCCTGCAAAGACATTCGAGAAATCAACTTAAGGGCACCTCAGTACCTTATTGTATATTCTATAAAAATTCTGGTCGGATTATTTAGTGCCTCATGGGCCATGGCAATGTACGCACATTTAATTAAGGGATGAAAAGAGCGTATGAAATCGCCTTCGGTTGATTTTCGACGTTTGTGCGTTCGTGTTTGATTCGCATTTCGCTGTAATCTATTTTCCTGTTTTGCTGATGTCTTTTTTTTTCAAGATTTGATTCAGAGAAACCATTATGGTGTATAACAAGTTATTTTTTTCCTCAAAGTTTTCATATTTTGAAATTGAAATAAGCCACAAACATTCAGATTTCTTGTGCATTTTGTTAAAATTCTCTGATTAAATTTCTCGGATTTTAGATCGACCGATGTCGTCCCTACTTTCTTTGTCTTCTTGGTGATCGTTTCGGCTGGAGTCAAAGGAAGGCGAGGTCGATGAACTCCTCAATAAATCCTACGACTACGCCATCGAGAACTTCAGTCATCTGAAGTGGATCGAGGAGTACAGATTTGATAGCAGTGTGACACAGGTAATTCATGCTAACATTGACAAATATCGGATGCTGTGTTATATTTAGCGGTAGGGTATGGGTTAAGTAGAGTATTAGGTCCAGGGTTAAGTTAGGATTTGCTTAGTGTTTAGTTTGAACGCAGAGCAATGGTCCTTGGAGCATGTGTCCTAGAGACAGTTCTTTAATCGTTAAAGGACATCAACGTCTTCTTTCGTTTGTTTGAATACAAATGAATTATTCATTCACACTATTAGTTATTTTTTATTTGATCTTTTTTTCATTATCTTTTTTAACTCAACATATGTTTAGCAGCAAGGTTGTTGTCAGCTCCTCATCGTCGTATTTAAAAGTACGGGGAAAACGTTTGTCATTTGGGGTTCCGGTATTTAAAATGTAACAAATTAAATTCGCTAATGTACTTTTGAGGGTCATTCTATCAAGATCAAGCTTCTGAAGGTATCTATGTTTATAAACTTTGAACTCGTTTAGGGAAAGAGAAAGTAATTCATATATTTAGTTTAATGCCAACTCGGTATTTTCATAAAACGATGCATTTCCATACGCAAGAAGAAAACAGTTATAAAAGCATACACTTCGAATAATCTTCTTCTCTTTCCGTGAAAGTACAGACCACCTTTGGTGTATCTTTGTACCTTAAAAGTAATGCATTTACATGTACGGTGCTGTGGAAGATATAATAAGTCTAATATGCCAAAGCTTAACTAAACGATGCACTCTGTAATCCATTGAGATATGAAGTAAAATTGGAGGAAACCTCTTTTAATATGCTTTGTTTTGCTGCATGCTAAACAGATTTTAATGCTATTTCATTTGTATAGCTCGAAGTCCTTCATTCGGCTCTTCGGGAAAGGGAGAATGCATCGGATAAGACGTTCTTCTATCTCCGAAAAGCGAAGGTAAAATAACTGCATGGTCAACAATTTTTCTATGTAGAGGCACTGCCATTTGTCGTAAAAATTGTCACAAGGAAAGGGCCCTGGGCGAACAATATATATATATCTCGATTTTAGTTTATTTTTTCATTTTTTTAAGCCAATCAAGATCAAGGATTCGGTTGTTTCGTAATCTTTCGAGATAATCCCTAGATTGGGTGAAATCGACCGCTACGAGGGCAACCGGGGCTAAACCCGACGGCTACCTTTAAACTGACTGTTATTGTCGAAAAACCTCTTAGATGATCAAGCATGTCACACACGAAGCATCATCTTAAGGACGCAGGAAGGGCGTAAGTGTATGGTATGGAGTTTGACGCACCATGTAAGAGAGATATATTAAAAAGAGTTAAAAGAGCCAAATTAAAAGTGTAAGCATTTCGTTGATTGTTCGTGTATGGGATAATTGCCTTCACGGGATCGATTGACGATTGACGCAGGTATTAGCGCAGTGGAAAGGATACCTTATGTTCAACGAGCAGTAGTAACTTTACGGTGTTAAATTTGATGGGCATAATAGAGTGACTAATCCTGGGCCCTGTTTCATAAAAGCTACTGCAATAGTGTCATTTGATTGGCTGACAGCAAATGTGTATTACATATTTAGCATTTATTATTGATAACCAGTTTTATGAAACAGTGCTCTGGACAGGATCTTGGTCTAATACTTTCTTTCATCATACTCACTCCTTCACTGCAGACGAAAGAGGAGCTTTTGAAGGAGAAAAATCATGAGCCTGAATGGAAGATCGATCAGCAGAAAAGATTCCGCCAAACTTTGGAGGAATCGGGTCTGCCAGTCCGCCATTACGCTGTAGCTGATGAAGGCACAGACTTCATTCGAAAGGTATGCCACACTCATCTAAATAATTATGAAGTATTGATCTTTTGATTATAACAGTTAAACTTCCCTTTCGTTAAACCTTTGTACGTAGGCCCCGTAGGCTCAAATAAACTACTAACGTGCAAATAACCTGTGTTATGATTTGCCGTTTTTAAATGATTGAAGAGGTTTATGGATGAATAACCATTCTTGTTGTGTAAAGTCTGTATTGCAATATTTTCAATGATAGTAAATAAATTTGGTGAAATTAAACTCATGATTGAGATGTCAGTCATGGATCATATTATTCATAGGTTTTTCATAAATATAACATTGAAATCCATGCTAACTGACCCTACAGCGAACCTGAAAAATAGTAATGGCCCCAAAACGGACTAATGATTATTTTTCTTCTCTGTCTATTTCAAACAGGACTTGGAGCGATGCATCAACCAGGAGTTCCCACTAGAATCAAAACTCACTCCACTCCAGCAAGAACGCGAAGCTCACTTGTCCTTTGCCGAAGTCCGCCGAAGAGTATACATCGGGCGGGCCGAATACTTCACGAGAATCAACGACTACTTTGCCGGAGATCCGAAGTTACCACTTGTGGTTCTCGGTGAATCTGGAAGCGGGAAATCGGCGCTTGTCGCCAACTGGTGTGGCCGATTTGAGGATAAGCACCCGAATGATTTTATGTTTATGCATTTCATAGGTAGCTCCGCAGACAGTGCTTCGCATCTTAGATTACTAAGAAGGTATAAACCAAGAGACGTAGCTTTGGGAGGGGGAGGGGTCAAGGGGGCATGTTGCCCATTAGATTGCAACAAGAAAACAAGAAGGAAGAGAAATACAAGATAGGAACTCCCCCTCCTGCTCCGTAAGAGGTTGCTTTGTTAAGTTGTTTTTTATTCAACGCATAAGACCTGTGTCCCTAACGATGCCGGAGAGAGGGAGAGACAAATAGGCTCTAATACTGATAATAATAATAATAATAATAATCATAATGATAATAATAATAATAATAATAATAACAATAACATTTTTTTAAACCCAGGGAAGCCTCATCAGCTTCAATGCTTTTCTTCCTGAGGGCCCCTTTCAGTCTTTAGACCTATTACCCCATCAATCGCCAGTTTACACGTGTGCCGGGCTGAGATTCTACCCTTCCACCTATGGATTGAGAATCATGTGAATAAACCACTATACCAGGACACGTCGACAGAAAATGATAGAACCCCTTTCACTGCCTAGTAGTTTATCTTCTTCGATTTATTTTCTCGCCCCCAGATTGTTTGAAGAGTTAAAGCAGCATTTCAATCTTGAACTGGGAATCCCCACATCTGACAAATCTCTAGCCCAAGACCTACCCAAGTGGTTAGCTCTCGCTGGGAGTTACGGGCGGCGAGTGCTCATTGTTCTCGATGCTTTGAATCAACTGGATTCCGGGGCAGGTGGAGAAGGTAATATTTCTTCTTCTTTTTATTCTTTTTTCTTGTTCTTGTTCTTCTTCCTTCTCTTCTTCTTGTTCCTCTTCTTCTTGTTGTTCTTCTTCCTCTTCTTCTTCCCCTATTTTTCCTCTTCTTCTTCTTCTGCTGCTGACTCTGCCACGTTCACTCTTGACGATTCATGCAGATGCCCTGAAAATTATTTCAGATGACCTGAAGACTCTCGGAGATACTTGTAAAGTACTACCTTCTTAAAGGAGAACCAACCCCACTGAAAACCTTTGGTTGTTCTGAGAGATTGATTGCATTCTTGCCCATCAATCTACAAAATTCCCCACTAAAGTTTATGAGAAACACATAAAGCAAGAATAAAGTACAGTTTTTCAGCAAGACATGGGCATCGCCATTTTCTTGATTGCATGACGTACTATGCGGAGTCGTTTATCAACTAAATGTATTCAAATTTATGGATGCTTCCTTCCCAGGTGTTTGTGGTGTTGAAGCATTTCATTCACTTGCTATTATCCTTTAAGTTGACATCAGTTATTATTATTATTATTTTTTTAATTTTTATATTCGGTATTTTTCATCTGAAATACTGAGCATTCAAGATAGATAGCACGTTAAAACTTATGCTTCTCTGACAATCTAATTCCACCCCTGTACCCAACAATATACCTTACCCTATGCCCTAATCTAAGACCCAATTGCAATCATAATAACTATAACCATAACCCTTATCTTTCACGAAAGACACATGTAGGAAATGTTGTCGGAAAGAACGTTAGATCATCACCAAGATTTAATTCGTTGAGTGCCTCATTTCTCATTAGCCGTTCTGAATAACATTATTATTGTGATTAACTGATATATATATATCAACTTTTTCATTATAATAGGAGATGAACTTGAATTGAAATGGTTACCTCGTGAGCTCCCGCCGAATGTTCATATGCTTCTTTCCACATTGCCGGGAAAGGTAATAGATATGAAATCATTACGGAAAAAAGTGTTTATTTATGAAAAAGAAATATGAATATTATTTCGTTAAGTTTATGGCTCTACGTCTATAAAAGAATCTTTCTTCATTACTTTTCACAACCTCTCTTTTCTTCTTCTGTTTCTTTTTTCGTATTGTGTTTTTTCATTATATTGTGTTCAGTACTTATATCAGAAATCAGCTTTGTTATGAGTATTACTTCATGGCTAAATGTTCCTTTTCCGAATTGTTCATAATACTGAAAATGTCAAGTTATCCTCAATGCTGCTTTTGGAATTACGACCATTTGGTATGATGGAACCGATTTAATTTTTGGAATTATGAACCATGTTTAATTTGATGAACATAAGGAAGAATGAACTGTATTCCTTTTTGGAATAATGGACCTTCGGATTAACGATCCATCGGATATCCATCGGATAATGAAACTGCGGAGTGCCGAAACTTTTCTAAATTGTGAATTTGTAATCATTCTTTTTACTTATGAACCCTCTGGTATGGGAAATTTACGCTTTTGGAATTATGAACATTCAGCAATGTGAGCTTTTTGTGATAAGAACCTTCATATGTCATTCAAAATATCTTTCCCTGCTACTGTTGCCATTAATCAAGACATTATTACGATCATTATCATCCATAGGCACTTGAAGCAGTGAAAGCATTTAACTGGCCAGTCTTCCACGTTCAACCATTAGACCAGGCAGAGAAAGGGGAGATCATACGATGCTACATGGAGCTCTATTCAAAGAGTCTCAATGCTGAACAAACAGATATGATTGTTAACGCTAAGCAGACATCTAACGCACTTTACCTAAGAGCCTTGCTAGATGAGGTGAATTTATAATGACTGTTTTCACGTTAACCGACCAAAGGTTTTACAGTATTGATATTATACCAGTCACTGGATTCAATTACATTTCTGGACTTTACGGTTGCCTACTCTCCACTCCGCTGATAATAATATCAGCAAGTCACATTTTTAGAGCATGCACATGCTAATCCAATCACGTCGACTTTAAATTTCGGTTTGAGTATCCTGATTTCTTAGCTGAGGCTTCGTACATGAAAGTTGTGTTTCACCAATACAAGTTCTAAATGAGTGATCCTGATCAGATGGATAATAATTTGTATTAAATTATTTTACCAGTTCAAGAATAAATAATTTGTATGATCAGCTATCGCGTGACTGGATGATGTGAGAAGTGGTTATATGATCTATTCACGTAATGTTATCCGTTTATCACCATTTCCTGCTATCACTTCTTTTTCTCTTTCTAGCCCCACCCCTTGCCATTATGGCAGGAGGTACTGTAGTTACGTCCCTATAAAGCTGAATCCAGAAAACCTCTGACAATCGTCTTCAAGAATACATAAGATAATTAACACGTTATGAAGGGCAGAAATATCTACACAGAGTGTAAATTCTCAGTGCAGATTTGTATAAGTCTCTCCATTATTACAGGGGTTTCACAACAACGGGATAAGGTCGGTTCTGTTGATAGTTGATAAATATATATGGATATATCGTGGTAGAGTTGATAAGTAACTGGACTATGAACTACAATGCTCGAGGTTCGAATCCCTGCCACATCACTATTGTCCTTTGGAAAGACATTAATCTTCATTTGCCATTCTAAAACCGGTGGACTACTGATTTTGTTGGTCATTAAGTTCATGGATACTGTACACGTGACGAAATTCGGAAAGTTTTTTTTGCTTGTTCCAAAAGTCGTTAAAAGTTGGGAAAAGTAAATCCAAGCTATTAGTATTATTATCTGAACTATTTCCATGATATTTTCGTGTTATACTTGTGTTTGTCCTAGGTGCGTGTTTATGGGTCATTTTACGAGCTCACGGCAGCCATCAAGACCTACTTAGAAGCTCGGGATCCAGGACAACTTTTTGTCAAGGTCTTAGAGCGACTGGAGTCCGACTTCGAACGCGGGGAACACGGAAGGTAAATCGGGCAGTCATTCCTGCCTTTATGTTCTTCCTTTTCTTTTTAAAGGATGAACAACTTATTATTTTCTGGTATGAAACTGCCAATTATTCGCATATAGCCTCCGCACTTCGTTGCAGTGATATATAATACTACATACTACCCAGGTTTGTAAAGTTCTGTTTCTCGTCTATGTTTAGATTTGTATGTGTTTTTCCTGAACGCTGTAATGAGCTTGAGATTCAAGAATTGCGTGAATATTTTGCAAGCCATTATGAATGACATTGTAACTAATACTGTGGTTATTCACTAGACAAGCTAGTTGTCAACTTATTACATAGGCTAAAGTTCATAGTTAGTTGACAACTAGACTTAGTGATGTTTTAAGAATATCAGCCCCGATGGTTTGGGTATGATTTTATGCAAGATCCTTCCCTTTACAAATCTCGTGCTATTTTACTTGCATACGGGTGCTTTCTTTAATATTTCCTTATCATAGACCTAACCTGGTTCGTGATACAACTTGCGCTATCTGGTGCAGTAGCAGGGGAATGAGTGAACAGGAACTTATATCATTTCTGCAGGTGAGAAATCCCATAAAGAGCAAACAGTTGGCTTTTTTGTTCGGCATTTTAGACATTTTCTATGTGCACCATGATATAAAAATATGCCGGAGGAAAATTGAATAGGAAAAACTGGTTTTGTGTGAGGTAATAAGTCAATAACTGTTTTAAACTGTTTCAAACTCTTTTTGGGAACATTGTCTGTCATGATCTAAACTAGGACGGATGGAAAGTCAGAACTAAATCTAGAAGTTGTTTTTTTCTTTTTCTCTCTATTTTTGTTTGTGCTGTAGGTTCCATCCCGTGTTTGGTCGCCGTTCTACCTCTCCCTCGAAGAAAACCTCGTCAATCGGAACGGCATCGTCAACTTCTTTCACGATCATCTACGCCAGGCCGTAGAGCGCAAGTACGTCTCGATCCCGGTAGATAAGAGACGAGGCTTCCTCAAACTAGCCGAGTTCTTCGAGAAACAGGACATCAACGAAAGATATGTATGTATAACTAATTTATGATGAATTAGTTAATCATGAAAGGGAATTAATTGTTTTACCTGTAATTCACATGGCCAGCATGGCTATCATCAATGCACTTGACAGTGCATTGGAGGTGTCGGATCAAATTTGCAGACAAGGCTGAAAACTTTCATTATAATATATATTATTTTATTCTCTCTTTAAATCGCTGACAGACGTTAAAACATATATGATCAGGATTTTTTTTTTAAAGTGTATAAATAAAAACGGCATGAATTGACAAAAGACTTCAAAAAATTATAAAACTTAGTAACTGAATACCCTCCATGAAAAAAATGAAATAATATTTTTTAGATAGATATTTATTTTTGGGAGGCTATGTCAGTGTTCGATAATGAAATTGCATGACCTTTAACTGAATAATAAAAAATATGAGACAATTTCCAATCCCTTACAGGTGGAGGAATTACCAACCCTTCTGATGGAGCTGAGTGACCTCTCACGACTCAAGGCGGTGGTAATGATTCCCAAGGCCTTCCAACTTCTCATGAAGGCATCAGAGGGCAAGGTGCGGCTCATCCAAGCATGGAGAATGGTAAGGGTGTGTTAGGGCGGTTCATTGCCGTTTAATCTAATCTACAATAATTCTACTGCCCATTCGGTCTATTGCTCATTTAGTCTAATTTCTAGTAGGTCAAATTTCCAGTTTGTCTAATTCCCATTTTGTCTACTATCATATGATCTAAAAATCATTAAATGCTTATTAGACATCACGTGAGCGCAGTGAAAAGAACCAATATGAAAATTGTGCATGAATGGATGTTTCGGTGCTGTTGGCGTTTGTTGGTGTGTTTTTGTGTTTGTTGGTGTTTTGTGCATGATAAAATACTAACAATGTAATGGCCATCGTCTCGAGGAGACTTCTAAAATTTCGAATGAAGACATGTGTTAAGAAATCTAATTGCCACCGGTTAGCCTACAAAGTAGGTGGTTTTTTGTCCTTTGAGAATGTAGGTTTGGGGCATGCATGTGGGCGATTATGTGTGTGCGTGTGGGGGAGTGTCTCTGCTGTAGTCTCTTGGCGACTGGCATCATGGAACATATCAGTCGCATTTCTTAATATTTTGTTTAAATGTGAGTGTTACGAGAATGCAATGCAAAGTTATGTTGAAACACTGCCTTAATGGAGATTATTATACAAATAATACACAGGTGTGAGTGCGTTATGGTCGATGCAGCGCATGAGGGTATTCACTACGGTGCAATAAAATTCACGAGGCGTAGCCGAGTGTATTTTATGCCATTGTGAATACCCGAATAGCGCTGCATCGCCATAACGTCACGAACGAAAACCTGTGTATTATTTGTTTGATAAAATGGGTCGACAATCTTACTTAGCAAGGCGATATTAAACACTGTAAACCTGCAACCTTCATAAGAAATAACGATCGCGAGGGCAGTGACCTCGTACCCAGACTGTGCAATGCATGGTAAACATCCATTGATTTACACGCAGCCGTGCATTATGCTTTTTTGTTGCGCACTTTTTGCACGGCTGATATCACCAAAATGCACTCCCCGTGCGCGTATGGTTAAAATTAATGCACGCACACGTGATCCATTTTGACGCTTCTCATTGGCTACATTCTTGAACCCATTTTATAACGTAACATAATGAAGATCAATGGAGATTCCTAAGACAAATGCACTCTCCTCTAATTGTATGCTGTAAAATTTGCAGATTGATGCTTTTCCTTTTCTATGATATTATTTTTTTTTTACTTATGTGTATGTTCGCTGTCACTATACACACATATACACCCACACAACCACTGAACCACAGGCCCACACATTTTTTGGGCATTGCTTTGAAAACGCTACATAGATTATTATTCTTATTTTGTTGTCAATTCGCTTGAGAAAGACGTTAGGTAACGTCAACAAATTGTAACTTATAAAAATTGTTGGATTTAAAATCATGAGTATTCTCTTCTTCATTTGCTTCCATCAACAATTGTGAGCACGTAGACTCATTATCGGATATAAGCTGTATATGGACAATAACACGAAAATAAATAAGGAGCTTGCTTCCGATTTCCATTATGCATAGATTGCACTTGTATATTTATTGTACGACCATTTTATGCATGATGAGAACCTGGGCTGAATCTGTGTTTATGACGACCCCTTTTTTTTCTTTGTTTGATTATATGCGTTAAGCGTTTGTATGTGTATGACGATCTACATGGAAATTAAATGGACCTCAAATTAAATCTATTATGTTCATATGGCTGTGAGAAAGCGAATCATGCACCAATTTATAATTATTGGTATTATTCTAATTTTCATTCATTTTTTTTCAGTTCTAAATACATGATAAAATAAGCATACATCAAAACATACATGTAGATTCATAAACTAATTTGAAATAGAACTGGCCAGGGCTCCAAGATAAGCGAAGCTTGATGCCTTGTGAGCGCTGACAATTAATTATTATCATTACACTTATAATTTTCTATCTAGCTTGGGGGCTTTGAGCAAGCAGGACAGGCATACTTGGAATACGTCAACCACTCTAATGCTTTTAAGGAAGTGAAGGAGAAGGAATCCCTTCTAGCTTGTCTCACAGACTTCTTCACAGAGCTGGGTATCCTCAAAATTGCCAGGTATGATCTGTATTAATTTGATCGCATAACAACTCTTTGGGCCATAACATTCCAATAAAAATATCCATAGTGTAAGGAGAACTAGACGAAAATCAAAAGTTACTCTTGAAAACATGTCGAGATAATAATTTAGAATTATTTAGCAGTTTTTTTAAATTTTTTTATACTTGTGCGTTTACCGAGTTGACTTTGCAATTAAGGATTGTATGACACTTGCTCCTGCGACAATGGCTCCGCTTCAAATTTTCTACACTAACCGAATTCTTGACGCAACACTATACCTAACACCTACCGTAACTCTTACCTTAAACCCAATTGCGACCGTATAATCCTAACCCTGTAACTTTGATGAAATAATGCCCGGACCAATAAATATTGTCGGAGGAGGCAATGTCGGGTCATAAAATAATGATCTAAAAGATTTAATATGCCTAACCTTTTCGAATTTCATCCATTTCTTAGTTATCAATGTGCTTGTATCTACATGCAGGCAATTGAATGAAAGACTTTTGAGTACATTGGAGGACCTTCATGCTAGAAATGACGTTTGTCATGTGACACATCACGTGAGATATGAGAACAGGAGGACCGGTAGACATCGTGACGTCATTGAGGTGAGTTTTTTTTAAAGGGAAATATTCGGATTTTGCGTCAAAGGAAGTAAATTAATGAAGAAAATGCCATGAATTTCAAGTCAGCATCCCATACCTTAAAAACTACGCATATTTAGTGCCTAAGAATCAAATTATGTAACCTGTTGCGGCAATGAATCTTGTTATATAAAATAACCGTAGATTTCAATGATGTCATTGTTTATTGAAAGAGTATGTAATTATGTTGTCTTTCATATGATCCACAGTGTACCACACATGGGTGTCGATTTGTATCCGTGGTTGGGGGATGATAGGTGCCAAAATATTTTCGGCAATGGATCAAAGCAACTAAGAGGTAGAAGCGTGTGGCAGGTTGCACCCTCCCTTCCAAGTTATTAACTTTTTCAAGTCACCCTCAATAAAGATAACATTTCAGAGAATATAAGAGTGGTAATAAAATTAATAACATGCTAAATGTTAGTCCTGACTCTTGCCTGCAGTGTAGGCCTACCAGACTGATATCATCTATTTTTAAACGAAATTTAGACATTACCAAAACAAAATCCAATGGTGAGGGATATCAACTTGTGAAAGTATTATGTTACCAGTGGGCAAATGCATTAATAAGCAACCAGGAAAGGTTCATGTAGACAGAAAATTCTTTATTTCCTGGTGATAGAAACATACATTTTATGAATATTGATGTCTCCAAACAACATTCATCGTGAAAAACCCATTCCAATATTCTGTGTAAGGAGATCTCCAAAAACATAGTTCTCATTAGTAAATGAAAAACATATTGCTTTTGGTTCTTCATTTGACTCTCTTCCTTCTTTAATTAAACCAACTGAATCCTCTCTGCGGGAAACTCAATTCAATGAAACAGAATATCACTGATGCAAAATTTGGTTCTCAAAATGACAGAAAATTTCCACTCCTGATCTCATACAAACTTAAAAACATAATATAAAACTTACGTTCCAACTACCAAACAACAAACTTCCATTATCTCATTCTTCACCCAGATATACTTATCATACCAGATACGCTCTAAAATATAAGCATAATATTCCCCTAAGGCCCTGACCAGAGCACTATATTTTTTTCAAAAACTATAACCAGTCTTAGAAGGTGCATTATTATTGGAAGGGTGTTATAAACAAAACTTCAAACTTCACTTTACTTTTAAGCCCTGTCAATAATGTGGCATTGATTATTTACTCGTTTTTAATTAGTTTTTGAAGAACTCCTAAGTGAAAGAAATCATAACTATTCTTGAATATTATTACTTGTTTTAGAACATGTTGGGCCTGTCTCACATTGCCTTCCATCATTCCATGGCAATTTTCCATGTTTCTTTCAGCTTATTTCTCACTTCTTTTCCATCCACTCAACTAATTCCTGATCATGCATTAACCTCATACCTACCATCACCCATGCCTAAGCTTTTTAGGGGGATCCCGTAAAGTAATTTTGACATTGTAAGAAATAAACATGAGCAATATTTCATTGTAGGTTACTTTAAAGTCAACCTCTTTTTCATCGCCCATTCACATCAGTTCCCTGAAGGAAATGCTGGAATATATATGTCCCTCTTTCTCTTGTCTTTCTTCCTTTTCTCTTCCCCCTTCCTTTTTTCTTCTGCCCGTTTCTTCCCCTTTTCCCTTTTCCCAGGTAGCAAGCCCATATGGGGATGATATGGGTCACTTGTGCCATCTGGGCTATTACATGGAACCCATATATGTATCCCATATGGGGCCAATATTTAGTAACCTATATGGGATCTATCTGGGCCAGTTCTTATGGGTCCCAGATGGGAATGAGCTGGGCGTACACATATATGGGTAGAATATGAATATGCCCATATGGGTAACACATGGGGAAAATCTGGGTTAACCCACATGGGATATATCTGGGTTAACCAATATGGGTACCAGATGGGATTAAGCTGGGCATACCCATTTGGGCCCAGTTTGGTATGGGTCCCATCTGGGTCCCATCTGTCTTATATGGGTTTACCCATATGGGTCCCATATGCTTCTTGGGTGCAGATGCCTTAGGGCCCCAGATGGTTTTCCATATGGGGCCCATGTTTCAGAGAATATGGGACCCATGTCCCACATGGGCTTGCTACCTGGGTTATTATCCTCTCTGTCTCTCATTAACTCTCTCTCCTCTCTACTTCTTTTTTGCACTTTTGCGCTTCGCGCTTTACATTTAGCTCGTTGCTTTTTAACGCTGCGGCTTTGCATTTGGCGCACTGCATTTCTATGATGCTGTTGATTGAATAAATTGAATAAATTCATCAATTCCTGATGAAGCCGTATGAGCGAGAATTCAATTTATTCTTGTCTCATATACGGTTGTCTCATTTACTTCGTTTTCTATTTATATATGTATGTATTATGAAAATGAGATAGCAAAATGTGTATATTGATGGTCATCTTGCGAGTAATAACCATTAACTACTCTCATCGGGCTCTCATCATTAATTTTCTCTTCATTTTTTTGATAGTGAATTATTGGGGGGGGGGATGATTGTACAGGCCATCCCCCACCTGTTATATTGGGGGATATACCCCCCCCCGGATCGACACCCATGGTACCACAAACAATTAGTAGTAAATAATAAATATAACACAGGGTGATCTGTCATGTAATAGGTCACATGAGCACATTTTCAACAAATAAAACACGTCTACTTTACGCATAGTCGGGTCGCCACCTAGTCATATATTTGTTTTCCTTCATTATATCACGATTTCCTTCTTAACTAATTGGCAGCTGTTCAAAACATTAATGGAACAATACAAATATATTAAGGGTTAACATACATCTCTATGAGTACATTTTAACTATCATTCATTTCAGAACTTGCTTGAGTTGGGTATCGTGTGTCAGAAGTTAGCAGACTACACTGCCGCCGCTGCCTACTTCGAGGACGCCCTCACAAGGCTGTCTCACCCTGACTCCGTTGACCAGCGCCTCCAGACGATCGAGGCGCTTACTGGTCTCGGGTAAGAGGATTAATCCTTTGGCAAAATATTAGCAAAATTATGAATATGAATAATCTGGTCGGGAATAATATTTAGGTCAATTTCACAATGAACCTTTTTTTGTAAGGGGGTCGTTTTGTTACAAAATTATAATGATTTGCTCAGGACAGAGAGCTTGCCGTTTGCCACTCCATAATGGTTTAACACTATGCACCTATTATTGGGGGCTAAACCTAAACCTAATAAGGTTAGGCAACTTTCCAGAATAAGGGTCTCTTTGTACGTTAGAGCTTGTAGCTATTTGTAAGGCCGACTCAAGTCTTCGTACTGTAATCGAAACCAGTCTCTTTTATCTTTTAAAATGGTCTAGAGCTACCTGCAATGGATCCTCCGAACTTCCATGTGCCACATCGTTTTTCTAAGAGCAATTTTTGAACAAATTCATTCTTTATGCATTGAAATTTCTAACAAGATGTTTTGAATTATGCCATGTAACAATATAAGCCTTGTTTAAAGTTTTATTTAGAAGGAACTAGGTGATATATTAACAAACATTCACAATAACCTGGGTTACCTTTGTTTGTACAAATCAGCGCTCGTGGCAATTCTGGGAATGTACCAATTGGCTAATAGTAGAATAAAATTATCAACATTTTTCCGTACTATGGAAAGCACCTAGAAATTTCATGAGTATAATGCACTATATAAAAACATACTTTATTATTATCACTATTATTATTAGTATCATTATTTGTATGTATTTTATATATTAGTATTATTATTATTATTATAAGGGTATTCATCTTTGCTGATGACTCTAACTTTTCATCTTTTCTTTTTCCAAAAAATTTCTTTGACCGTCACTTTGATCTCTTTGCTGTTTTCCCCTTTTTTTCCCTCTCTATTTCTGTCTGTTTTTTCTCTCTCTGTCTGTCTGTTTCTCTCTCTCTCTTTCTGTCTATCTCTCTCTCTCTATATATATATATATATATCTTTCTGTCTGTTTCTCCCTCTCTCGCTCCTCTTTGTCTCTGTATCTCTCCCTCTCTTTCTCTCTCTCAATTGCTCATTCTCTGTTTTTGTTTCAGCCAAGTGTATGGTGTGACGTCACAACTCTTTGAAGCTCGCCGGTTCTTCTTAAAAGCCCTTGAGATGTGCAACCAAGTTGTACCGATGAATCATCACTATGTTGCAACCCTGAATGGACTGGTAATTCATCATAATTCCGTAATTTTTGTTTGAGTCATATATAGGCAGTACTATCACAAATATGTCTAGAGTTTCCCAAGGGTCCAGATATCTTGTAATTCAGAATTAAAAAACCTGGAATTTTGTCCTCTTTGTTTAGTCATGGAAAGTCAGGGAATGCAATAAAAATCTAATGTATCGGAGAATTAAAAAATCTGGGATTTTATGAACAATATCTGATATGTTTATGTAATTGGAGCTAAACAGCGGTTTTACCACGGCATGAACGAACCTTCACAATTGTTCCTCACAATTTTAGGTCATTATGACAATATAAGTTTCACTAATACAAAAGTTAACATACGGCCCTGTTCGGATACATATTTTATGAAACTATATTTTTAATTATTAATACTTGAGAAAATGACGCCTCCTTAATTATATTTCTATTTTCGGATTGAACCTTACTAGACTGGAGAGTTATTTCAGAAGCAAGGCAGGGCAACAGAGGCCTTGCAATACCATATTCTCGACATCATAGAGACTCAACGCACTGCGGGGCTGGGAAAACCAAGAGTGGCGACCATCTTGAATAACATTGGCTTGGCTCTGATGGAGCTTGAGCCAACTGTAGAGGACGCCCTACCATTCTTTGTTGAGGCCTTAGCGATACTCATTGATGCATATGGACCGGTACATGTCGACGTCGCATCTGTCAGGTATTTAGCATTCTTAAAGGCATTTTTGAAAGTATACTTTAGGGATAGATCTGAAACATGAAAACAAGAAAAACAATGATACAGCCTATATCGATTTTTTTTTTTCCTTCAAATTTTCATTCGATTCAACATGCCCTTTTCTTTCTCTCTCTCTCTCTTACTAATCTGTGGTGCTGTTTAATAACACAAATTCAATTTGTAAACGCGCTATAATTATAAGTGAATTTATTGAAATGTACAGCATTGCCCATTCTTGTCTAGATAATCCACATATTTGTCTATTTATCTTTCACCGCTATGTAACGGCAAAACAGTGTTTTGTATTCATTTATGGCAATCTGTCTACTTCTGCTTTTATCTTTTTACACTTCATCTAAAAAATGAAGTTTGAAGTTGAGAAAAGTCTCCCAAAAGATGTATATCAAAATAATCTCAGGCAATTTTCATTCCTATGGATAGCAGAGAATATCGTCTTTCAACTGACACCAAATAATCTGATGCTTTTGAAATGTAAATTGTTGAGACTGTGCAAGTAGTCCACCTTTTGTGAGACTCGCTGTATATCTCAGATTCACATACCCATTCAATCTCTCGACTTGATCCCTTTCTACATATCCCCAGCCTCTGTTTCTTTCTGACACAAATGCACACACAAACACCCGCACATACACACAAACTTACATCCTATCTTGTCTTCTCCTCTCTCAGATTGTCTGAAGAAAGAAAAAATATTTGTTTTAAATCGTTCTACTTCATTTCCAGAACCAATCTCGCAGCCTACTTCTTCAATGCTAAGCTGTACAAGTATTCCCTCTACCAGTACAAGAGAGCCTTTGAGATCTTCAAGGTTTATCTCGGTCCCCTTCATCCGAAATCACAGGAGGCTCGGCAAGGCCAAAAAGAGCTGAGACCATTCACTTTGGTGCAATGATCATCCTTTCATGCTTTTTCACTTGGCCATGGGATGTTTTATAAAGTTCTGCCGGAGACCTTATATCTATACAGTAAATGCTCATTTTGTTTTACTCAAGATGTTTTTCGAATGAATTTAAATTGATATTGGACAAACTGAAACAAGATATTACTATGAAAAGGAGGTATTAGCTAGGATTGTATACTTGTTGCAATCGGTTTCCTTCCCATAGCCTTTTTTTCTCGTGGTATATTTTGAAATACCTCTTCTTTTAAAATTCATCTTCCCATTATCTCCCAATACACGAGAAACCTTCACACTTCATTGAGTTGCCTTTTCAGAAATGATTGAAATACGAATGAGACGTTGTTGAGAATTGCCGAAGAGTAGGAACAAAGACGAAAATATAAACGAGAGATTGTTGATATGAGATTTAAGAAAAAACAATTTATTATGAATAAAATGTGCTTCTTACACTATGATATAAGTATTGAAAACGAATGGGGCTGCATGAAAATCGATACTTAATAATATTTAATGATTATTTCATCATCAATGTGTGTCTGTTTAAAATTGATGACTAGTAGATTGACTGTTACTTTATATGCAAAAATGCGAGAACTGTGTTCGTAAGATATCTATCTCTATATCTCCCTACATATACTCTCCTCTATGAAGTACGTTTGCTACAATTAATTAATGAAGGTAATAATAATACTAATAACAGTATGAGCTAATGAATTAATTTTAAAGTATTGCATACTATATTTCCATCCAAACATAATCTATGCAGATGGCGTATGATGGACACTGACCAGTGTGATTATGTAAAGAAACAGAAACAACTTTTCAAAATATAATAAGGTTCGAATTTTATGGAAAAATTATTGGAAACTTATTTTATAATTACTTTCATAAGCAAATAGATATTAATGAAAAGCATTGGTTATAGGTTATTAGATTGAAGAAAAACAAAGAAAACTTTGTGATAAACTTCATGTTAACTTTAGGCCAATAGGTAATATAAATAATGTATATTCAAATTCTCTATGATGGTAAACAGTACAATAGTAAAATTCTGTTTATCAATTTCAAATCAAAACTACGATATCATATAGCAAATAACCAGAGTGTTTTATTGACGAAACACAAAGAAATTAATTACTTTTGTCTTTTATATTCGCCCGAATTCACAGAGGAGGTTTAAATTTAACCCATGGTTTAAAATAAGCGCAAAATAAGCGCGACACAAGTCAGAGGTCCAATATTAGACGCGCGCAACGCAAGGTACGCTTAATTTGCGCTTATTTTAAACCATGGGTTATGTAAATGAGGGTTTAAACCATGGGTTAAATTTAAACATCCTTTGTGAATTCGGGCCTTTATGTTTAAGATGTAAATTGATGTAAATATATGATGATCACTATGTGAAATGAAACACCTCGGGAAGAGCATAAGAAAAGGAAAATAACAGTATGAGCAATGATAATGTTTGTAAAACACGTCAGTTCAATATCAATAGTATGTCCAAGGTGCAAATGAAAAAAAACAATATAGTTGTATTTGTCTCTATTCTGCCTCTTTCCTAAATACATGGATATAATTCACTACAACTCTTTCGTTGTTAAAATTCTTGTAGAAAATAATTAAATCATGCCAGACAAAATTTAGCAAATTATCTAATTGAGGTTTCCTTATTTTAAACAGACGTAAGAAACAGTACTACAACAGTGTTTATTCCCGAACAACTTTCAAAAATGTAGGATAACATCTATTTAAGTGATTATTTTTGAACACGTATTACAGCAAGACGGCATAATTCCCTTCATATTAAACTAATATGAAAATGAATAACACTGTTTTAAGGGTGTTGTAATTCGTATCTTTATCAAAGGAACAAAAGCTGAGTAGCTGTGTGTGATAAGATACAAAATGTACAGTGCGGTGCTCTTAAGTGTGTTTACGAAACGCCGCGGTAAACCAGCACCTTCTTATCACAGGCCTTTGTTATTTACGTCGGGCGAAGCTTCATCTCCGCCTTGTTGAGGGAGTATTTAAAACCGAGCCAGTCTTTCCATACCACACCCTTGGTGTGCCTCTCTGTTGGAACTTTCAGGTATAGGCCGTTGAGGTTAGCATGATAGCAATTATTGTACCACCAGCCTCCTTTGTAAAGACCGACGCAGTATCCCCCTTTACTACCATGACCGCGGTCCTGTGTACTGAACGGATAACCAGCATGGTACGACATACTGTCACCTGCATAGAAATGAGAAATTGAATTATAGTATACATATACATATGATATAAATTAGTTCAATATACGATCTCTCCTTACTCGACTTGAGGCTGTGTGCTTGTATTGTACCAAGCCGTCCGTCCGTCCGTCGGTGAATGCTGTGTCTTCTGTATCTCGATGTAACAGACGGATGCGTTTAGGAGCATTCGTTATTAAGCATGGATACTTTTCTCACCCCTCCATTCCCTACTTGCTATCCTTTTAAGGGTTAAAGAAAACAAACGAACAAGCAAGCAAAAACAATCAACAACAACACAAAAAGCAAATGAAACACCGCTGCCGTTTACCTCGTCATATGTGAGAGTGCGTTTGATGGTTATAATCCCATATCACCGTAATACCGTAAATTTACTGTATAAACGAACTACAGTATTACCCTTTGACACTATTACCGTATAACCGTTTTGTCGTATTACCGTATAAATGTATGATTGTATTGCCATAGGGCCTTTCATCGTATTACAATGAACCATGCATATTACCAAATTACGGTATTACAGAATTGCCTTTTTTACTGTATTACCGTAGTGTAGCCTATCGTATTACCATATAACCGTATAACGTATCATGTGGTACAATATTACCGTACCTTTGGGGGTGATTCCGTGCATTGCAATGGGTCCAATACGACATGACTTCATTTATTTCATGTAAAAAAACAAAAAAAAAACAATTGTTTTGACTATTTCATAAGGTTAGTGATACCACGAGGAACCATATTTATGATGAATTAAAATGAATAATATAATGTACAAGACACATTGCAGGGGATCGCCCTATAACAAACCTGCGTCTCCGGAGTATTTGCCAAGGGACAGGATGTACTTTGCGACCTCGTCCGCAATACTGAAATCGCTGTAGGTGGCATAGCGCGTTTGTCCATCGAAGTCTTCGAGGTCGATCCGTAGCTCGTATGTCTTATTACGGGAAAGACGGTGGATGTTGTCGTTACCGAGCCAATGCTCGGAGGAAACGTTTCCAAAACCGTATTTATACTGGGACCAGGAGAGAAAGAAGTCAACAGAACCATCCTGTCTACGCTGGAAGACCTGCAGAGAGAGAGGGGGAGGGAGAGGGGGAGAGAGAAAGAAGAAAGAGAGAGAGGTAGAGAAGAGAGAGAGAGAGAGAGGGAGAAAGAGAGAGAGAGAGAAAGGGAGAGAGAGAGAGAGAGAGAAAGAAAGAGAGATAGAGAAAGATATCGAGATGGAGGGAGAGGGAGAAAAAGAGAGAGAAAGATAAATAAAGTTGTCGAGGGAAAGGGAGAGGGGGGAGAGAAAGAGAGAGTGAGGGGAGAGAAAGAGAGAGAGGTGAGAGAAAGAGTGAGAGAGTGTGTGTGAGTGTGTGTATTAATAATTAATTCAGGACATTAATAACACTTGAGAGAGGAATGATTGAAGATGTGATGTGCGTTATTATCACAGTTTATGGAATTACTTTTGAAAAGTGTAGCACGAAGAAGAGTGGCTGTTACCAGATTTCGCTCCAATGATAAGGATACGCAGTCTAGATTGTGGACAAAGAAGAATGCGATGGCAAAGACTTTTAGAAAATCGACCAAATCAATATCAATAACCAAGTAGGGCCCTTCAATTTACCCCAGCAATTATCAGATACCCGTTTACACCAGGGTGGAGAGTGGATTTTTTCGGATTACGTAATACTTCATTGTAATGTTCGCATATTTCAATAAATGACGCACAAGGCAAGGTTCATTTTTGAAATTCATCTTGAAAGTCTTTGCGATCATGTTAAAAGTGGATGAGGTTAAAAAAAGATGAAATTCTTGCTATCATCATTTCTCACCGTCCATCGGCCACCGTCCGTTTCCATATCACAGTAAACGAAGAGAGGATCATCACCAGCTCCATCGGGATATATGGGATACACTCCACTGAGATGGGATAGTCCACCAGTCTGAATCTCAGCGCAGTCACGTGGGAGGCTAAGAACTGATACGAAATACAAAGGTGTAGTTGAGAGAATTGAATTTCGGTAGACCGGCCTCTCATAGGAAAAGGTCTCGGATTCAATTCTTGCTTGGTACTTACATCCTTGAACAAGGTATACTTCCGACCCAGGGAGACATACATGTCTTGCATATTAAATTGAACATATATTCTACAAGGTGTAATAAATGGGCTCCTGACTGGTTCTAAGGAAAGACCTTCATGAAGTTTGTGAGCTCCAAAATCGATAGCATAGCTAATAGAAATAATAACTTAGGTAATATCGGAGTTCTTTGAGCACCTTACGTGTGGATGAGAGCCCTTGACAAGAATCCAATATCAGTAGTGTTCGACGTAGTATAGCGATGGTGTTATACTGAAAATACAGTGTAAAACTATGGAAAACTTAATATAGAAAATGTCAAGTTAACAAGTAATAGGAAGAGTGATCATACCAAAAGGCGAATTAGGAGGTTTTAAAAAAAACATTTCATTAAGTCGCTTTTGATCCCGAATGATTGAATAAAATATTTCACTGAGAGAAAAAAAAAACATTTATACTAAAATGGCCTTCTAATCTACATTTTATTATGATCAATATTTTTTCTGCCATATAGTGCCACAAAAGATAAGGACTACAGAGTGTGAGTCAGTAATTCCAAAGGACCCTTGTACTGTTCATATTTTATTCATTTTGTTGACAATTCCTGAATGTCACTCTCCCATGGTGCGTCAAACACCGCACAAATCACTGACGTAGCCATGCGTCAGTAGAATGGCGCTTCGTATGCAAGAGGCATATAGTGCTTATAACGCCGGACGTTGAGTGGGAGGTGTCATTTGCCTGACGTAGGACTGAGTTAACGACCTGTGTCGTCTTTGACGCGTCGTAGGAGGGTGACACCGTATAGATAATAATTGCAAAATGAAACGTAATTGCATTGAATAAATGACTTATAGATTAATAGCCATCATAGATTTGATTAAAAATAACACAGTCCTGCGTCAACAAAATGAAACCTCGTGTGCAACGGGAATGATATGATATGCTCACCGGCCGTGGCGATGACTTGCGTCGTTTCGGCCGGTACGATCGTAGACATAACTGTTGGTGCTTCTGTCGAGACACAAGATTCATAGAAAGCATTGAATAATAATAATGATGATGGTGATATTGATGATCATAATGATAATAATAATAATAATAATAATAATAATAATAATGATGATGATGAATGATGATGATGGTGATAATGATGATCATAATGATAATAATGATAATAATAATAATAATAATAATAATAATAATAATAATAATACCCACAATAAAAATGATGATGATGATAATAATAATAATAATAATAATAATAATAATAATAATAATAATAATAATGATGATGAATGATGATTATGGTGATGATGATAATAATAATAATAATAATAATAATAATAATAATCATCATCATAATTCGAAGAAGGAGAAAAAGAACAAGAACAAGAAGAACGAGAAGAATGATAACAAAAACAATTATGGCTTTTGGTATGGGGTGTTGAGGATACCTACGGGGCACCAATCGTATTAGGTTTATGAAATGTGATTATTCTCCATGTGTAAAATATATGTGGACATTTAGGTTCATTTGAACCATGTTGTAATTCCGAAATGGTCTACAGGTCTATCAAATAACCTCACAAGGGGTCACATGAGATCCACCGTTTTATTACAAATATTGCTCCGCCCCTTTGCATTTCAGCTGTCAGAATTGTGGAAGGATGTATTAAAAGAACAACTTTCACAAAGCCAATATCGAAACTTTTCTAATGCTGGTACATTTTAGGGCGCCTTCCCCCAAAATTACTCTAATTACTTTATCCATGATCTCTACACCCCCTCCGAATTCAAAGGATTGAGGCCCACTTGGAATGTTTTGCTTTCCTTTTCGCTTTAAAAATATTTCAAAGTGACTGGATCAGCCCACTCGTTATGTTTTCCTTATTATGCCAAGTTCCCTTGCCGACACTAAACAAAATGTCAACTTGGTGACAGGGATCTTATTTGCCATTTTTGTCTCGTCAACCTTTCTTTCTGATCAATAAATTTTAAAAAATATGTTTGTATTTTTTATCGGCAAGGATACAGAAGATAGAATCATTTGCCTCCCCCCTCTCTCTCTCTTCCCCTTTATGTCCCTTTGCCTCTTTTCCCAGTGTGACTTAAGATCTCTCAACAACAAAAACGGCTTTTAAAAAATTAATCATTCATTTGCAAATACGCTTTCAGCAGAATGATCTGTTAGTAACGAGTAGCACCGTGACATTTTCAGGAATTACGATTGTTTTAATTTGGTTAAGAGATTATTATGAAGAAAACAAATATTGTTTGGGGAATGTCTGTAGTACTGAATGATGCAAACTGTGGAATCATAGAAAGGAAATAAATAGTGATAATGAGGATAATAAAGATAACAATAATAATAGTAATAATAATAATAATAATAATAATAATAATAAACATTAATAGTAGTAATAATAAAACTAAAAGTAATAACATTAATGATATTAATTGTAAGATCTATAATCAGATCTATAAAATGCTTCTCTTAACCTATCGTGCACTAAATGATCTAGCTCCAGAATATATTTCATCCCTTCTATCACCCCACTCCACAGGTCGTTCTGGTTTACGTTCATCACATAATAATGTTAGGCTTAAAGAAATACGTACCAAAAGAAATTGGGGGGGGGATCGAGCATTTGCATCAGCCGCTCCTTCTTTGTGGCATAAGTTACCTTTCTCTATTCAGACGGCCAACACTCTTTCTACTTTTAAAATTGGGCTTAAAACTCACCTGATGCTAAATGCATATTGTTAAATTTCAATGTTTTCTTTATACAATGCATGCCAAATAATCACCCTGTGCCACATTGTATATACCATGTCGATGCCATGATGAATTTACATGTAAGTTAATATTTGATATTTCTTTAATCTTAAGTATGTTAAATTCCTAATATAAATTTAAATTTTTTGTATGCGCCTTGAGCATCTCTAGAGATGGATATGTTGCGCTTCATAAATATTGTTATTATTATTATTATTATTATCTTATATGTATGAGTGGTTCGCCGCTAATAGCACGTGGGGGTGTGTGTGTATGTGCGAGTGTGTGTGTGTGTGAGGTGTGGGTGCGTGTGTTGTGCGTGTGTTGGGGGAAGGGGTGGGTGGGTGCGTGTGCATGCGTGAATGGGAGTATATGTATGGGAGTGTGCGTGTTTGCGGATTGGTGTGGGTGAAGACAATCACAACAAAAGAAATTTGAGCAAAGCTAGAATTTGATGGCATTAAAACAAACTTTGCTGGTTAGGTTCTTTAAAGAAGTCATGGAACGATTTATCACAATTTGGAATACCCTCCGACAAATTCGGACCAATGCTACAGAAATAATTATTGAACTTTTCAACAATAGAATTTGTATCATCTACTAATTCTCCATCAATTTGCAGAGATCTTATGCTGGATGATTTACTGTTTCTTCTAAAAATATTTTAGATGACCTTCCATGTTCCTTTTATATCATTCAAGGTTGCCTGAAATTGAGTGGAATAGTAATTTTTCTTTGAAACACGTAATGTTGTAGTTAAGGTGTTCCGATATTTAGTGTAATTCAAGCGTGACTGTTCTGACTTAGTTGTCTTGTATTTATAAAATAGCTTATTTTTCTTATTGATCGACTTCATTAGCGATCTTGTAATCCATGGCATTCGGGGGATTTTCCTGTGATTTCCGCTATCACTTTTACATATAGGTATTTTGTCATCATACAGCAATATATATTTTTCAAAGAAGTTATCAAAAGAGCTATCAACATTTTGATCAAGCAAAACATCACTCCAGTCAGTTGCAATTAGGGCTTCCTTAAGCTTTGCAATATTTTCGGGGTTGTTCCTACGGGGTTGTTCCTACGGGCATGCTTGTTTTGCCTAGTAATGGAAGAGGGTTTACTCAATGGTATCTTGGCATAAATAGGAAAATGGTCAGATAGATCAGAAATAATGATGCCAGCATCTGGAAAGGGTTGCAAATTAGTGAAGATATTGTCAATGAGAGTAGAGAAATTTTCAGACACTCTTGTAGGTTTAGTGATTAAAGGCATCAATGAAAAGGACACCAACAGGTTCAAAAAATCATCAATACAGCTATTTCCATCGCAAGTGAGCAAGTTCAGATTATAATCACCCATAAGAAAAATTGTCTTGTTATTAAGTAGTGTAATTGACAGAATATTGTGTACTTCATCTAAAAAGAGATTTAGATTACTTTGTGGCGGCCTATAAACGACACCTAAAACAACATTGCAAGTCTGACGATTAGAATTAATGGGTTCTTGTAAAATTGACAAAAAATTGCGTACCCATTAATTAGTGTCAATTATGAAATTAAAGCCAATGATGTTAAGGGCATACCCCTTCATAATGATAATAATGATAATAATAATATTAATAATGATAGTGGGTTCTCATGTCTGTCAGATATGTCTCTATATCATTTCAAGGAATTAATTCATACCAGGTACCCAGTAACCTCACCTGGGTCGAGTGTAGCAAATGTAGATTAATATCTTTCCAGAGGACGTTAGTGATGCGGCAGGGATTCGGGCACCGTACCTTGTGGTTCACAGTCCGGGGACTTATCTACTAGACCACAACACATCTACTCACATTTTACGGAAACTGTGACTGTGCGATTTCATATTATATAGAAAATGCGGATCTGTGCCAAATGTCATGAAATTTGAAAAACGCTTTAAAAAAGGGATACACTCTCTTTAATGAGGGATTTATCAAGGGACAAGGGGGACTTATGTTTTTTCTATCAGACCTGACAACAGTTTCACAACACGCAGCTCTTTCTTTACTCCTCAAGATACCTTCTTCTACTGTCTGCACATTCAAACTTTCTAAACCATAGACCATACTACTACGTATTAGGTCTACTGCTATGATATTCTTCAAAACTTACATGACATAAAAAGAATAGGAAAGGTCACAAAATACTCTTAACATGTTTTTTTAAACCTATATCATAACTAAAATTCTCTGTAATATTGTTCTCACGCTCATCGCAATGTTTCCCTTGAAATCCAGGTGAACAGTGGCATAGATAGCTTTCCAGAGTCTCCTCACACCAGCCGTTTTGACAGAGCTCCTTGTCACAATCTATTAAAGATAAAGTAAAGATACGGGCCTTGTTTGGGTGTGTGTGTGCGTTCATGTGTTCATACGTGAGTATATCTGTAATACTATAATTTTCATGGTTAAGTATGTTATATTTATGTCAAGATCGGGGGCAAGTACTAACTTTAGACAAAATGAAGAAAAGCATTTTTAATTATAGGGATGAGGAAAAGAAATGGGAAAGCTGGAATTACATTTTCTAAAGTGGCAGCAGCTAAGGGTTAAATAAGATTTGTTTTTCCTCTCCATCGTGAGCTTGTTAAAGTATAACTCTATTTGTGCGGCCTGGTCAACTTAATTATTTAGTATATTTTTCTTCAGTTGAGAAAGTTAGCAGACATTCACTGAGTAAGTAGTGTGTGTGTGTGGTGTGCGTGCGCGTGTGTTGTGTGTGTTTGTGGGAGGGAGGGGGGCAGGGTGGGGCAGGCATTGCACCAGTGAAATAACCTCCAGATTTGTTAAGGTTTTTTTTTTAATAAGTGAATAACGTGCAATTGACTTATAAATTATGTTTATGTACCTTAAGTTCACTTTGTTGCCAAGTTATATACTGCAAAGAAGTTTTTGTTTAATTATGTTTATGTATAAGCAATTCATATCAATATGGAAAACGTTTAGTTATTATATTCAATTGTATGTTTTTGTTTGTATTACACATTTGGAGAAATAAAAAAAGATTTAAAAAAATATGAGACTGGTGAGCAGGTTTTGGTCTTGCTTTTGATTGCATACTCAATCAAATGAAAAAAACCTACAACTTTATATGAACTAACGGAAATGGAAATAAGAAAACTACCAGCTTTCACCGGTAAAAGTTTATATTTTTTCTATTTCTCATTATCATTCTGTGAATAATTGTACATGTATTTATACTTAAAAATCAATCTATCAATCAATCGTTCATCCATTCAATTTTTGCGTCCATTAGGTGTAGCGCTATCCCCAGTAGAGTTCACTGTCTTGCATGACTATACATTGTGGAAATGTTATTTTGAAATGTGTTGAAGTACTCCTTAAGGCTTTAAATTGTTATTGATCAAGTTTGAAGCAACATTATACACTAAAATCGTTCTCGGTGCGAAATTGGAAGGCACTTTTGTAGTCTCTGCAGAGATCTAGATCTGCCACCCCCTTCCTGATGAAAAATGTTGTCAGTTTTATACTCATTGTATAGTACAGCCACAGGTCGTTATTTTTTTTATATACATATTTTTCTATCAGCTTTAAGGGGAAAATTGACCTGACAACCCCATATCAAGGCCTTGGCATCGGGAGCGGCATAATATATGTTTTCCTGCGACCCAGTATAGTTCAGTTAGGAAATCACTTTTTTGAGGGCTCTGATTATTGAAGGGGAGACTGACTATTTATATAAGTAAGGGTCTTTTGAGACCTTTGGGCGTTTCACAAAAGACTAATATCGACTTAAGTTGGACTTGAAATATGGCAGGCATTTCGAGGGACGTGGAAATCGTGGTCACAAATTTATAGAATTGACAATTTTCTGGTAGTTAATTGTTGAAGAAAAGAAATAATCGAAAGATCATAATTTCTTAGGGAGTTTCCCTCTAATTTTACATCTGGTTCAAGATTTGTTAGGTGTTTAAACTGCCTTTCATAGTATAATAGTATAAGTCCAAGTCTTTTGTTGAAATGTTGAAATGAAATAAAATAAAGTTGAAATAGAGTAAACAATTTTCTTCAGCAATAAACTGTACCCAAAAAACTGTACCAAAAAACGTCAATTTAGTAGATTTGCGAACACGATTCGAAATTTGACCATTGGCATGTCATAGTTCAAACCCAACTTAAGTTGATTGTAAACACCGCCCCGCACGATCTGTCTTCACTTCATGCGTTTCCATGTGCAATCTTACAATAGCTAACGAAATCATTCCACACCCGGCTATAGCTACTAGTGTATACAGCGTAGCTATATATTTTTTCCCTTGGTCGAAAAATTGTCACGAGGGACAAAATAATATTTCGCCTCTTGCTCCTCCTTTACAAGCGCCGGTATACATACTACGTACTACTCTGTATTGGCAAGAGGTACAAAAAAGAAAAAGGTAACTACCGGTTGGTTCTATATAATAAAAAAGTCATTTGTATCTTAAATGCACTTTTGCCCCATAATGAAAGGAAAATAAAAATCTGACAGAACTCTAAACGTGAGGTTTGCAAGTTAACAGGGTAATTCATTGAGAATATGGTGTTTGATGGTTATGGATATAAAATCATGACCACGTAGCGCGGTAATTACCGGTTTAATTGTTCTAATAAAAAAGTAATTTGTATCTGAAATGCATTTTTGCCCCATAATGACAGGAAAATAAAAATCTGACAGAACTCTAAACGTGAGGTTTGCAAGGTAACGGGGTAATTCATTGAGAATATGGTGTTTGATGGTTATGGATATAAAATCATGACCACGTAGCGTGGTAATTACCGGTTTGTTCTAATAAAAAAGTAATTTGTATCTTAAATGCATTTTTGCCCCATAATGACAGGAAAATAAAAATCTGACAGAACTCTAAACGTGAGGTTTGCAAGGTAACGGGGTAATTCATTGAGAATATGGTGTTTGATGGTAATGGAAATAAAGTTATGACCACGTTAACCAGCGCTTCTCAAACTTTTATGAAACTCGAGTCCGACCATTCGCTCTGTACTATAACAAAAATCTGATATTTTTTATTTTTCCTCAAGGAAATTTTCAATCATACAAGCACCCTGAATATAATTTTTGCAAATGTGTTTCTATTCAACCCCTGTATGGAAAAATGTAACCCGTCATCAAAAAAGAAGAAATTACATTTTTTGAAATCTTACATACAGAGCATATATGAGAGGAGCTCGCGAGAGACGTCACAGTGTTGCCAATTTGTGTTTGCTTGATCGCAACTTCGAAAATTCATAACCTTCTTATGTTTAATCGTAATTTGCTCAAATTTTCACTGACCGGTTCCATTCAAGTTTATGTTTCCACTAAAACCAACTTAATATCAGGATGGATTTCCCCTTTAAATTCGATGGGTAAATACATGTAGATGGAGAAAGATGCATTTTTGATTTCTATGTGAGGTTTACTGTAATGAGGGCGGGGCTAAGATGAAGACACCCGGCCCCTCCTCTATCGTACATGCCGTTCTCACGAAGCTTCGTATATTCAAAAATTTCGTTAAACCGAAGGTTGGTAATTCCGAATAGGTAATTGGGTTCATAGTTCGAAGGAATGTTCATAATTCCGAAAATTCAATAGAAAGGCTTGGAAAACTATATTATTCTCGGAATTACGAAACTTTGGAATTTTTAACCCTATTCCATTTTCGGAATTATGAGACCTTGCATCATTTTCAAAATTATGGACCTTCGGAAGAACGATCCATAGGAGTGGACAGCCCAAATGAACCCTATTTAATTTTGGGATAATAAACTACCGGGCCTGGAATTTGAAGTTTGTATTCCGGAATTATGAACCTTCATAGAATTTAACTTCGGAAAACGAGTGCCCTCATATTTATAGCCTACTTTTGTGTTACAAAAGAAGGGGAGTCTATATAATTACCAGGAAAGCTGCATGTTCTGTATCCAGGAGGAATTCCTAACTTTCCTTTCCGTCTAGGGCAACGGTTAGCCGCAGTCGGAATAGGGATGAGCTTCGGAATCGTCTGTACCATACTGCCGTTGGTATGTTGCTTCTGCAGACACTCGTTGAACATTGGTAAGGTGTAGTTGAGTCCAAACACGTTCTTGTGGCAGGTTTGTGTTCTTTCCATTGCATCTAATGGCGCGGGTAAAGCTGTGTGCCAGAATGATGATGATGATGATAATGATGTTGACGATAGTGATAAGATGATAGTGATGATGGCGATGGTGGTGATGACGTTGATGGTGATGATGATTATGATAAAACGAACACCACCAACAACAACAACATAATCCTAATTATAATAATGATGATGATAATAATAATAAAATGATAATAATAATAATAATAATAATGATAATAACAATACGGAGAAGAAGAATGATTTTTTAAAAAGTGTGAATTTGTGCAAGAAGGTCTTGCACTGACATTATGGGAGCTAGGGGCACCAATCGTATTGTGTTTATGAAATGTGAATAAACAAGCCCATCTTGTGTGGATGAAAGTGGTCATATCACATTCTTTTCACGTTCTTCCCCTCTCCCTCCCGACCCTTTTCCGCCCTTTGTGGACGAAGGGGATGCCCCTCTGATAGTTAAGCCACTGCAGGCTACAAATGCTGTTTCAACTAGAATCTTATTTATCTATGCCGCCAGATAAAGTTCATACTTTAAAGAAATAAAAACAAATATCTATAATGTTGCTTTTTAACCTACACACCACACATATAGAAAATAGTTTACATTGTATTTGAGGTGAGAAGTCTGAGATGAATAAACAACAAGAAGGCAAACAGATTTTTGAATACAAAGGAAAATAATAAATTTCGTTTAAGAATAATCATGACAAATATTAAGTATGAGCATATTAAAAAAATCGGGAAAAACATAGATAACACAAATTTAAATAGGGTTGCAATAGGGTTAGGAATTTTGTTTTTTAAGAGTAGGGTACATACCAACAGAAAGGAAGATTACCGTGCCATATATGCAATTCCAATGAAGCTTTAGTTTACTGGTCTGTAATAAGAAACAGGTTTACATAATAGATTATCAAGAATTTAGAGTTCTGATGAAATTCTTTCATTATAAATTATTTATGTATCTATGTCGCTTATCTTATCATAGATCATCTCAACTACCATGCACATTTAGGAGGTCACGTGTCTCCCTTTTAACCGAAGTGGGATAGGCCTACCTTATAAGTACACAACAGAAGGAATGTGCTTACCCCCTTGAGGGGATCATCCTTTTACTGTTTTTATTTTGCTTTTGTCAGACGATATTGGGCTGCGGCCCACAGCAAGGCGGTTCTAGTATACAGGCACATACTCTAATTTGACACTTTACCACCGTTTACAAAGCCTTGAGCAGAGCCTGGCCAGTCTCTGGCTGTGCCAAATAAGGAGCAGCCTATCCAATATGCCGTCAGAGTAGTCTCAGAGTACAGACACTATTAGGCACAGTGATTGACAAGGCGTTGTGCCTGTAGACTACGGCTTCTGATAAACGTGGTATTCTGAACTAATTTTAAGTTTTAAGAATATGGAAGTACATATTAGCTTTTCATAAATTGTACGCCTAGCAATCGTGATATCTAGGATATTCGCTTTTCTGCAAGATGTACTCTACTTCAGCGACTTTTACACTGTAACCCTTTTTTGTATAGAATGAACACAACTTTGAGAATCATCATTGTGATTATTAGGCCAAATTCACACGAAATAGATCATATGGTCATGTATTCAAACATTTTCCTTTTTTGCCGTCAGTTCTTACCATTTTTTGTGAATCCTCAGTCATGGAGTTCTTGACGTTTGGATGATGATGCGCAATGGAACACTGTCCTACCAAAGTGTGACTATTCTCACATTTTATTTCAGTACAAGAATTAGCTAGGTTGCGAACACAAAAGCAACGCGTACACATTAAGTTTTGCGTCGCGTAGCTGCAGTAGGCACGGGTTACCTACACCTCTCACGACGGTTAATCGCACGTTCTCCCACATGTCAATGTAAGACGTGGTTTCCATTTTCTTCCCCCATCACAGTGCCCCCTCAATTAATTCATGGGCTCATGCTACGCCATTGCATTGTTGGATAGCAATTACACGCGTGGGGAGGGTGGAAGAACTGAAAGGAAAAAATGTATGAATTTTTTTTATGAGTTTACGTATTGGCTTCATGGAGACGAAAGTAATATGACCTAGACTCAGATAGATAACGTATTGCAACAGATGACATTTTTAATGAGGTTTTAAATGATGTTGTTTAACTTTCGAAACGTAGTATCAGTACTTCAAATAAAAATTAATGATTATTACTTCGCCATCATAACATTTTATATTGAATTCTTACAAGTCGAAGGCGCTGCTCTTAAAATTGCAAAATAAAGTAGTAAACAAAAGCCGCTATAGTAAGGAGCACACAAAAAGTTTTCCCCCTTGTCTGCTCCCTATAATTTCTTGCTATACCAGCAATAGCCAATATTTAGGCCATATTCGTAATGTAATCAAATTTAACGCAAGCAAAAGTCATTGTCAAGCGCTTCATTACAAATTACGTCATTTAGCTGTTACGAATAAATATATTTTAATATTCAGAATGCGAATTGCATACATTACGTGTTGTTAGGTAAGCCGAGTCATATTGTTTGTCCCACCTAGCAACATCTAATGTATGTAATTTGCGTTCTGAATATGGAAATTAATTTATTTGTAACAGGTGAATGAAATAGTTAGTAATGAGCCACTTATCAAAGATTTATGCATTTAATAAATTTGATTACATTATAAAAATGGCCTATTCGAGTTTTCAGCTGAACTGGGAATATGTTATTGACTACAGGCCTAAACAAATTTAACACATCAAAATGTCAAATCACTTTTAGTTCTTTAAAAGCATTGTTATTTATTTTCTTCTTTAAAAAAATGTTAATGGAACAAATTTATAATACCCCACCATAGAAGTTTACAAGATGTCCATTGGTTGACCAACACTTCACCAATGAGCTATAAATACATGCAGTTTTCCAATATTAGCTGATTTTAACTCTAACCCTAAACTTTACCTTAAATGTTACCCTATGCTTTGATTGCGCACCATAAATAAACCCTATTGGTGTGGTAGTTTAAGTTGAGCCACTTTTCTTTTCTTCTGTAATTGGGCCAAATGGCCTCTTAAGCCATAAAAAAGAAATTGTGTACAGGCTTATATAATATTCTGAAATTATTTTTTGTTTTTATCAATGGTTCGTTTTACCCGACTGCCAAGAGAGCATGTGTATGATTTTAAGTAAGCAACTAGGGGGGCGACGGCTGTAAGTCCTCTCTGAGGGGCTTGGTAATGAGGATTATGCCTTACCAAAGGGCACGTATAGCGCATCGACTTGGTTTCGAACCAGCGACCTCCCGGTTACGAGACCACTGCTCTACCACTGAGCCATCGCGTCTCCTCCTAAGTACCCATTTGAATTACGTCATCTGGGTCGAGGTGGCAAATGTAGAGTAATGTCTCTCTACTAGTTTTTATATGTTTATTTCCCGTTCTTATTCTCGGATGGCTCGACTTGAACGATCTTTCATACACTCTCTCACACACCCATATACGTTGATGGTGTAAATCGATCGAGAACTCATAAAACACATCAATATGTACATATTTGAGGACAAGCAATTTTGTAGAAATGCAACATACAGAGGACGGTCTGGAAATTTACTGCATAACTTTTTCCGTGCAAATAGAGCCCCTAAATTAACATACCCCTATACGAAAGGGCCTCAAATTTAAACAATTTACACGGTTGTTGAGTAGAGGACTTCCTTGTTTTGCGAGTACCCACCCACCCACACACATGCACGGCACCCATCCATAAACACGCACATCACTCACCCACAAACACGCACAATAACCAACTATACACTTTTTTTTTCAATAGTTTTTTTTATTGATTCCAAACAATACAAATCACTCTTAGAAATAAAATACAATTGTTTTTCTTAACATGATTTCAAAACATTTTCATAACATAGATTGTACGATTGATGAAAACAAAAATGAAATCAATTGTAACATAAAACAAATGACCCCATCCACACGCACGGCACCAACCAACAAACACGCAGAGGACCTACCCACAAACACGCACATGACCTATCCACAAACACACAAAACACCCACTCATACACATGTCCGGCACGCATGCACCCACAAACACGCAGAGCACTCACCCACAAAAACGCACATCACCTACCCACGCAGAACATACACTCGCGGGGCATCCACCCACAAACATGCACAGCACTCATCCACAACACCCACCCATACACACGCACATCACCCACCCACAAACACGCACAACACCCACCCATACACACGCACATCACCCAAGCACAAACATGCACAACACCCACCCATATACACACGCACAGCACTTACCCACAAACACGCACACCATCCATCCATATACGCGCACAGCACCCACCCACATACAATACAAGGTCACTCACACTCTGGAATCTGCCAGATATACTATTGCACGGGCGTTTAAATATTTTTGGTACTATTCGCCGTAGTACTCAACGAGCGTGCATTTTTGGTTATATGCAGACTGCGTACCTCTCTGCCCTGCGCGTATCCCATTGTTATATTAGCTGCGTGCATCTGACGCGAAGGCAATCTGACTGTAATCGAGAAGGCCTGACTCTAACTGTAATTTATCTTTACCCTCCGTGTGTAGGCCTACCAATGCCGTTCTTGGGAAAGGCACTGAACCCCGTCCCAGTCTGGCTGATGCTGGTTATCCCAAGAACGGCATTGCATGGTACACACGGAGGCAGGGGCGGCCGAGCAACTTCCAAAGTGGGGGGGGGGCACCAAGAAAAAAGGGCACTTTCTGGAAAAAAAGGGCACCTACAACGGGAAATCTCAAAGCGAAAATATACCATTTTTTAGACATTGGTATATACCCCTACATTGTGATTACATTATCAGGGATGATTTCAATATTTGTTTCACTTTATACACCATACAAGATATTGCTTAAGCATCATGCTTTGCAGTTGGGTGTGATGGTCTGACAATTTATTTGCGAGCGAGCGAAGCGAGCGAGGAAAAAATTTAAGATTTGTGAGGTCGCAGTGCGAAAAATTACATCTTATAAAGAGGAAAAACCCAATCCTGATGGGGTTATAAGCACATTCTCATAACAGAAGAATGAAAAGACCTTTGATAAGTAACATGGGTATATCATTTATAGATGCGTGCAAGCGTAGCGAGCGAGTTCTGGGAAATTGCTCTTAGTCGCTTGAAATTAGGGGCGCGTTTAATGATGAGAGGAAAAGGGGACACTTATCAAAAAGAAAAGGAGCATGTGTCAAAGTACAAAGAGTATTAATATTATCAGAGGTGAAAATGGGGCACTTCTTACACCCTCAAAAGGGCACTCACCAGGGATGAAAAAGTCAGTCATGAGAATAGGGAATGGGCATTTGTCGACGGAATAGGGCCCCATCAGACCTTGATAGGGGCATTTATAAGAGGTGAAAAGGGGCATTTATGAAAAGGGAAAGGTCCGTTATTAGAAACGAAAAGGGCACGTATCATTGGTAAAAGGAAATTATCAGAGGTGAAAAGAGGCACTTATCGCACCTGAAAAGGGGCAATGACCAGATATAAAAGGGGCACTTATGTGAATGAAAAGGGGCACTTATAATAAAGGAAAATGTGCATTAGTTGAAAGAAAATGAAAAGAAAATTTATCGGAGGTGAAGGGGCACTTATCTGAAGTGAAAAGGAGTAACTTCTCGTACCTGAAAAGGGTCATTTATCAGAGAAGAGGCACTTATGAGAAGGGGAAAGGGCTCTTTTTTAATGGGGCACTTATCATTAGGAAAAGGGGCACTTATTAGAAAGGAAAAGGGGCACATGTGAAAATATAAGGTGCGCTTATCCGAGTTAAAATGGGGTAGTTATTAAAAGGGAAGGGGCACTTCTTTCAAAGGAAAAGGGGCACTTGTCAAAGTAAAAGAGGCACTTCTCAGATTTGAATAGGGCAATTATCAGAGGTGAAGGGGGCACTTATCAAAAGTGAAAAGAGGCACTTCTCGTACCTGAAATGGGCACTTACTAGAGATTAAAAGGGCACTTATGAGAATGGAAAATGGACACTATGTCTTATTGCAAAGGAAAATGGGAACTTGTCGAAGAAAAGGGGCACGTGTCCAAATAAAAGGGGCACTTATCAGAGTTGAAAAGGGAAGGGCACTTTACAAATTAATAGGGCACTTGTCAAAGTGAAAGGGGCACTATTCCTATGTAAAAAGGGGCACTTCTTATAAAATTAAAGGGGCACTTTTCCTATGTAAAAAGGGGCACTTTTCAGGTGCTTAAAAAAGTGGGAGGGCACTGTGCCCCCCTTATCAGAGGTGAAGGGGGTACTTATCAAAAGTGAAAAGAGGCACTTCTCGTACCTGAAATAGGCACTTACTAGATATTAAAAAGGGCACTTATGAGAATGGAAAATGGACACTATGTCTTATTGCAAAGGAAAATGGGAACTTGTCGAAGAAAAGGGGCACGTGTCCAAATAAAAGGGGCACTTATCAGAGTTGAAAAGGGAAGGGGCACTTTTACAAATTAATAGGGGCACTTGTCAAAGTGAAAGGGGCACTATTCCTATGTAAAAAGGGGCACTTCTTATAAAATTAAAGGGCACTTTTCCTATGTAAAGGGCACTTTTCAGGTGCTTAAAAAGTGGGAGGGCACTGTGCCCCCTGCCCCGGAGGGCCGCCTCTGCACGGAGGGTAAAAGAAGCTATCAATATCCGTCTCAATCCGAATAATAGGGACTTTCAGATTTGCACGACGAAAATTTGAAAATCGTACCGGTCGATTTTTCGCTCAGTGGGGGGTAGTGAGCACAATTTTTTTTTGGCACCCGAAAATGTTTTTTACCCTACGGGAAGGGTTATTTTTTCCACCGCCCCCTTGGGCGCCAGGGGGGCCCAACTTCTTTTTCTCTTCAAAAGGGTGTTTTTACCTGTTTTTTCTAGGGAGGGGCCCGGGCCCCCTGGATCCGCCACTGCCTTAAAGATACCATGTCCCTTTGCAGCCAACATCAAATTCTGTAGAACTTTGCAGGAATTATGAATATGTCATGTATGTCCTATCTGTGAAATTTAAACGTTAGCAGTGTCCTAATATTCAAATTATGCAAGGAAACCTGTTTACTTGCTAGACTTCACTGTCAGACACTATTGAGTGACTGACTGGCTTTTTTCATCTTTGGTAATAACATACATAAAATGAGCTGTAAAGGGTACATGAGCATTTGTCTACATCAATAACCCACTTCTTGTAATGGCCAAAATTAAATTTTTGCGCAGCATAAAACGTACGACCATTCGGTACAATGGTCTGAAAAATCAGACTATTACTTACTGGCTCTATAGCTCCTAAGTCGATTCGACAACTATAATAGTCGTTATTTTCCCACTTAAAGACATTTTCAAGCCCCCCTTTTTTTTAGGGAAGTTCTAAAATAGTATTGTCTATCAAATGTCGTTGGAATTTAACCTTTTCATTTTTTGGGCCTGCAAATGGGACATAGTACCTTTAAAAGGACGTCACATTGCCTTAAAAGGATGTCCACGTAGCAGTACACGTTCTCGTCGTGCAAATCTAAAAGTCCCTATAATTTCAACAGAGACAACGGGGTCGATATCCCGAATTTTGGATGCGTACGATACGCCGCCATGACACTTCCCGTCCAACCGGCCAGCACCGGTCGATTCCAATCAGCAGGCGGGCCGAGCCAGCGGCCCGTTGATTGGTTGAGCACGCTTTTGTTTCCGCCCAGCAGGCGAGCCGAGCCAGCGGCCTGCTGATTGGTTGAGCACCATGTGCGGCGGCCAATATATAAGCCTTGTGCGTTATTGTTCCAATTACTGATCGAATTAATTGACCGCCGGTCCTCCTGTAGAGTATAAAAGACGCTTGCTTACATTAGAAACTGATTCAGCCGAGGACGCAGGTTCGAAACTGAATCGCGTCTTTCGGATGGTGACGTTAAAGGTCGGTCCCCAGACGTAAATAATCATATCTGATTGATACACGTCTGTAAAACCCAATACACACACAGATTTTATCACCTGACGAAGTGTTGCGGCGGCGCACGAAACATCGTGATCTTTTAGATCCTTTATTGACCATACATTGCGAGACAAACGAATATCACTACCGATATTATTTTCGATACTACATCCGCAATGAGTAATATATTTAGCATTACTAAAGTTATCGATCGGAAACCAGATTTGTATTTGTTCGCATATTTACTAAGCTATGACCTTTGACCTACATACTCCGAAATCGAACTTAGGCTGTATTTTTATACCATGTACCTTCATATCAAATTTCATTAAAATCCGTCAAACATTACTATCGACCGGAAACCAGATTTGTTACGAACGGAAGGACGGACGACAGCGTTACTATATCCCCTCCGACTTCGTCGGCAAGGGGATAATAAAAGGGGGAAGGCTTTTCGGGTGGCATAACTTAGAAAATAGAGCATCCAGTTTTCAGTCTTGTGGGTTACATTACAGATTAGAAAAGATACACTCGACAAGCAATTAAACAAAGTTCTCTTTGTAGTTTTATTTTCAAATATTTAAATACACATCGTTTATGAGGAATGATTGCAATGTTGTCTTTAATACCTACAATAAAATAGAAAATTATCTGCTACAAAGATGGACTATGTATATACCTTGCATAAGGGAAGAAGAACGCAAAATCTTTACAGAGAAAAGGTGCAACAATATATAAGCTTGATATGTGCCGCATTTGCAAACATTTCAGAGTACAAAGACAATTTTAAGATGATAATCCTCTCCTTCTCTCATTATATTACATGAAATACCCATTTTAATCTAAACATGAGTTATTTAGTTGAGTTAAACATTTCTAAACATATTCACCACCGCTCTGCACCACAGTATGTAGATAATGAGTTTCAAGTACCATATATTTGCACTGATTTACACGCCATTCGTCTACTGCAATGAGTTAGTTGCATACTTACAAATCATGAATTTGCGAAGTAATTTGTTTGTCTTCGTATATTATGAAACTCATTGTGATAACAAGTCATCTCTACAGAGCCGGAAGGGCATTAGCTCTGTGTTAAAGCAATACTGTACTAAAAGCAATACCGCAAAATCCCCTCTAGCGCCATCTAATTAAAGGTCAGCTGTGGCAGTATGGTCCTAGCTATGCTGTTGGTTCTCGCATCGAGTCCCATAAGATGGTGCTGTGCAATAAACAGTATGCAAGGCAGACAGTTTGTCAGTTCAGTATCGCTTTAAAGTATAAGAGGTGATGCTGTTCTGGCTCCAAACGGACAAATTATCATCCTCACTTCTGGGAAGACACAGTCTAAAATTACAGAATTTCTATTTTGGCAAAGATTGTGTATATCTTTACTGGTAAACCTGTTCGGTAAACCTGTTCAGCAAACAATACCATTTGCTTTCGCTGTTTACAATATCACAAATTAAAAAAATTTAAACCTCGAATAAAAACAGTCATAAGCACAAGTCAACTGCATAAATGACGATTATCACAAATGACAATTATCACAGATCATACTGGTCCTTTAAGCATTTGGAATGTCAGTTTTGAAACAAATGAATGCATAAGAGTATTTGGTCTCTCTTTTCAAAATGCTGAGAATGTACAGAAGAACAAGGTTGTTGGCCTTGCCCAACCATACCCTTCTGCATGTGAAAATGCTATACCGGTGTGAACTTTCTATTTCCTACAGGCAGTCAGTGTCCTTTTGCCAGCAAAAAGAATTCATTGGAATGCTCAAACTCAGGCCCTTACACAGAGGTGTCACATAACATTATACATGTATTTTTATGCTTCAGAGTACATGTACCGGTAGCTCTTATAAGAAGAGTTGGATGTCAATTTAATGATTTGTACAGTAATCGGTCAATGTAAGAACCTTTGATATCCAGTGCATAAATACTTAAATACCCATATCTAGATTACAATATTTTACATTTTTAGGCATAAATCATATACCTGGAGGAATTGCATACATGGTTATATTCAATTCAATTCAGTTCCTATTAATTTTGTTTCCATCAGAAAGATAAACAAAGGCATTACAGATATTTTTACAGAAAGTATGAAAAAATATATGTACATATATTCATTATTATCTTGATAAGTATACAAATACACTGTACACATATATAAATTATTCAAAGAAATTATTAAAAGAAACTCTTAACTCTTAAAAAAAGAAAAAAAATTGTTTCAAATTGTGCCTACGAAGACTTGGAATACACAAAACAATATTACAGAACAACAAACACGAAACCACAAGGAAAAGGAAAACAGATAAAAGAAGAATGAAAAGGGGGAAAAGGGGGAAAAGGGGGGAAAAAGGAAGAAAAAGGAAGAAACAGAACAAATCATGACCGAAGATGTATTTGTATTGTGTTCCAAGAAAATGACACCAGAAACATTATTTTCTACATCTTTTTTCAATTACATAGCATTGTTGTATGCCACAAAGCATGATTCAAAATACTATAAATCATTTTTGAACAAACAATTATTTTAAAACAAGCATAAAAATTACATGTACATTATGAACCTGTATAGCCAAGTTCAGGCAGGTGCTGTATGATGAATACCTCAACAACAGACGCAGCACATTTCAACGTGTATATGAATGGCAAGAGGTACTGTTGAAGGGTCAACGGCTCAGAAATGGTGCCTGGCTGGAATGCTCCCCAGGGAATGGAGAATGTGCATAGTACATTGTGTGTGTGCAAGCCTGAATCCCATAACTGGGGTTAATATTAGATATCTGTTAAGCACCCACAAACATTGTCAATGTATTAAATGCTATAGAACCCCAGAATATTATTATTATCGTTATCATTGGTATTTTTCATTTGCGAAGATTTGAACAAGAACACCTTCTACACGCTTGTGATTCTACCATATGTATTGTAATGGAATAATTATGTTCACAATATTTTCACAAAGTGCTATAAATAAATATTGGACTTTATTCTAAGCCCACTTCACAACATGCTGTTTATATTTGGCAAGAATGTGTAGAATGATAATTGTGCTACGAAAAATTGTGCACATATCTTGGAAGTATTTAATGTACAAAAAGACACATCTGTGTATCTTCACAATTTTGACCCCTTTGGTTTATAAAAGGGGCTTGGGGGTAAGACTACATCTACAAAGGTCCATTTGTAGCCTCTCACTGAAAAAAATAAGAAAAAATTATTGCGCCGTTCAAAAAAATTATGTATTTTTCAGCATGGGAGTTGTGCATATAGCAGATGTTATTAAATTAGTTCATCTCAAATTTCGGACAAAGATTCTATTTCTAGCCTCTCACTGAAAGAACATACAATTTCATTGTGCTTTTCAAAAAAAAATGTGCGTTTTTCAGCATGTTGAGTTGTGCGTAGAGCAGATGTTGATTGAGTTCATCTAAAACTTCAGACAATAGTTCAGACAATAATTTCCAGATTCTTCTTCCAAAAGACAACCCTACAAAGCATTTAGTGTTTCAGCATACATATACTGTCTGCTGAGAGCCAGAAGGGCATAACTTATATCCCTTAAAGCCATTTAGTATCATTATTCGCCGACACCAGATTTGGTTGAATTACTAATTAATGTGTGTGTGTGTCTGTGCAAAGGTCTCTGAAGCAGCGAACCCGTGGTCCCACCAGAAAATACTCCAACTAACCTTCATATCTCTGAGGGAAATATGATGTTATGATGAGAATTCCATACGGCGGTAGGCTAGGGCACAGAGCATTACATAAGACGCGTCGGTCGTAAAAATGATGTCCACTCTTGATTGACAACACCCGTTATTGAGTAAATACCCAAATGGTGTCAAATTTCCTTGAAAACCCACTACTATCAGCCGTTAACACAAAAGCAATACCCTCCTGGCTCTCAACAGATGATCTTAATTATTCATATACTGTACATCTACATCTACGAATGACTTATCAAAACCTATGGAAATATATTTCAAAGTCAAAAAAGGATCAACCATTTTGGCAAATTTTGTTTTTCAGCACAAACACAGTGACTGTAGGTATTTCAAAGATCCTACTTTAATGTTTTTAAACAGCATATTTCACATCATCTACAGGAAAACAGACTATATGGCAGACATCAACAAAAAACTTTTTTTTCCTTCAGGTTTTCATACCATGCCTGCGAACTGTATTAAAGCTACTCATTCATGTAAGTATATTGACCTCATAATTTTTTATACAAAAGGCAAGTTACGGCGATAGTGAGATTACTCTAGAAGCCAGCTAATACAAACTCTTGGGGGACCTTTCAATGACCACTTTTACATAATGGTAATACCAAACCTATGCAAAAGATTTTTTTTTTAAAGCAGGAATCACTAATTGTTGCATTTTCACAAAATCACAATCATCAAGGTCGCAGCTAGGGGGGTTTTTTTGGCAAGGCAATGAACAATTTGATCACAAAATTGGAAGACAAATTTGTAAAGCAAGCAGCGAATCGTTGAGCTACAAAAATATCAAAATTGTCAGAATGATCTGCTTACGAAATCAATACATTTTTCGTAGATACTACTTGAACTACGAAATAGCTTCTACACATGATAGAACCCTTGCAAACTACGACAACCAATACTACAGTTTCCAAGATTACATGTATGCATATTGCCAATCTAAACGGAGTCTATCTCTGCTCATATTTTTATGTTGTTTGCACTATGGCATAAATACACTGGCTTGTTATAAAACATACTCTATCCTACACTTTAAATTGAAAATAAGAAGGATATCATTGAATTTTCGACCACAATAACATTGTAAATAAGAAACAAAGTCTGCACGTTTCATTTTGAAGAATAAAAAAAAGGAAATTGCGTAATGCTGTCATTAATATATTAGCTATTTATAACTATGCAAATAATCTTGTTAGCTCATATTCAACCATCTTTTGTGAATTCTTCTAATCTTTTCATCTTTGATCTTCTATCTCTCTCACACACATCCAATCTTGACTCCTTCTAATTTCCACAATATGAGGCAAATATACAACCATAACAAACATAGTTACTTACATATAAACATTTACAGATACAAACATAAAACTTCATGACTTTGTAATACCCGAACATATTTTCCTCACCAGATTAAACTCATTTCATCGTGACCTGAGGGCCCTGTTTCACAAAAATTGCTATTAAACAAATTACTATAACAGTCATAAGCTACTGAAATTGTTTCATTTGATTGGCTGAGAGCAATTTGTCATAGAATTCCAGCATTAGTTATTCATGACAAGCTTTATGAAACAGAGCCCTGCTCCCATAGTCATAATCCATTGATGTCTTTGCCTATATCATCCATATTTATCACTCTCTTGCCCTTAAAGCCATACTGTACTAGCAGCACTACCGCAAAATCCCCTCTAGCGCCATCTCAGGTCAGCTGTAGCAGTATGGTCTCGTAACTCGCTGCTTCCATAGCTGCGCTGTTGGTTCGCGCATTGGATCCTCTGTCTCTGAAGTGGAAATTAGGTATTGGGTTACGCACTGTTGGCAAGTTGACCATGTGACGGCGCTGTGAAATAGACAGTACGCTAGGGCAGAAAGTTCATCAGTTCAGTATCGCTTTAACCACTCATGGAAGAATAAATGTGTTTGTAGGGAAGAAGCTTATCGACATCAATGAACATTTCAATGGTAAATATTATCTTTTGTTGTCTCTTTTGCATAAGTCATGGCGATAACAACAAATGGATCTCCATACTGAAGCCATCTGTTTCATATCACCAGATAGCGTGGATGGTGATCATCATCTCTTTTGCAAATGTCAAGATGGAATGAAGAACGATATCTAAAAGGAAGCATTCTCTTTCATATCATAGAAAAGTTTGATGGTGACATCATCTGCTTTGCCAGAGCCACAGTGAGACTATCAAAGACACATGTAGCATTCTTTTTAGTATCACATACTAGTTTATCTGGTCGTCATCATCAGTTACTTGAAGCACGACAGGGAACCTTGCACCCTTTATCTGTATAAGGTGTCCAGAAGTAGTCTAATCACATCACCATGCAGCCTATTCACTACTGAATTCTCTAATACTCTTGGGCTTGATATGGCGATCATCTGTTCCTGTAGCCAATAGATTCATACAATGGATATTGTCATTCCTCACACGTCACGGTGAGACTGGCATTTCATGTGGTGTGATGTTCTTGTAAACGAGCGCTTCTTTCTCCAGGCAGGCCTCTGTTGTCCTGATGGAGTCAGCAATTTTGTTATTGTTCTGCTTGACATGGTGATCGTCTGTTCCTGTAGCCAATAGATTCATTCAATGGACATTGTCATTCCGCAAACGTCACTGTGAAACTGGCATTCCTTGTGGTGTGATGTTCTCGTAAATGAGCGCTTCTTTCTCCGGGCAGTCGTCTGATGTCCTGTTGGAGTCAACAATGGTCTGCTTATCGATTTGGATCTTGTTATCGTTCATCCTGTCGAAGTCGAGGGATGCGTATATGGTGGGTTCCTCCGTTCTGATTGGTGGTTTGCCTTCGGGATGCTTGTTGACGTGTGCAACCTCGGCGTAGATTAAACCATCATCATTTACCTATACAGACAGAAAAATAACACCCGTAACAACAGTAACAACAAATTTATAAGTATTACCTGTGAAAAGAGCACGGGATCTGGAAGCGGATGGCACAAGAGGGAAAGGAAGAATGAAGATTTCATGGAAAGATATGTTGAAGAAAGAAAGCAGTAAGGTTGGTCTAAATGAAGAGGATCCTCGAGACAAGAAGAAGTGGAGAGAGGGAGTGCCATCAAGGAGCAAAATTCAGTAACCCCTCGTAAGAGGGAAGATGTTGACTTCAATTAACGATGATGATGACGATGATGATGATGATGATGATGATGATAGGCAAGTCCAAGGTATTTTGTCACCTAAGAGACCAACATCACTCTAATTTACAAATTACAATATACCCACTGATTTTATCAAGTTCACATCCCTACTAGAGCTCGAATCTCACCAAAGAACTTAGACATTGGCGCTTGTAATGTTACTGTTTGTTCATTGTTATTCGTCTTGGTAGCATACTGCACAGCAAATGACCAAATACATGTGCCTTGGACTTTCCAAGTAAAAGGCATCAACTGCTTTGTAATTGTTCTGGATTGACAGCAAGTCCTCCAATCAAACGTAAACTTAGAAACTCCTATCTGTTCAGTACAGAGTTGATATTGATACCTACATGTACATTTGGTTGGATCTCTTTGTATTCATTGCAACTGTTTATAAGACAGGGCCCTGCTAATTTTCAGTTACTTACCACTCTTCCTTCGTGTTGTGATTTTCTAAAGTCCTCCTTCGCTACGTCATCATATACTGGATTATCTGTCACGCAAATAATTTTTAAAAAGTTAAAACATTAACATACGAGTTATAGAATACCATAGTACTGCATGTAGAATCTGGGCAAGATAACTACAATGGCAAAATAAGGGTTAAACTTAAATAGCACATGTGCTATTATTTGGCCCCTTTTACCAAACAATAGTTTCTCTTCTAAGAATTTGTAAATGTTGTTGTATGAAATGTATTGCTGTATTGGTGTTGGTAAATGAATCAAATCAAATCAAATCAAATATGGCTGTGCTGGGACTGGGGGATGGCAACTGAAAACAAGTCAGTGCAAAGGTGTTCTTTGGAAAAAGCATCATTCTCGGTTACAAATTTGTTCCTTGGATAGGACGAAAAGCCACACATGTAGGTCTACCAGCAAACAAACTTGCTATTGAACAAGCAAAGAACAATGATCACACCAAATCAAATGGGGTTTTGGGTAATGCGTTAGCACCGGGAGCACATTAAATCATGCAGCCTTTTGATCTCTTTCCCAAATCCTTACATTCCTGGGTACGGAGTGGCAAATATAAAGGTCATGCTTCCCCATGAGACAATGTGCTATGGCTGAGATTGGACCCTGGAGCATTTGATCTAGAATCCTGGACAAATCCACTGGACCACAACCCTTTGACAACCCTATGGTGCAAGTACATGCATATTACTAATCTATTGATGTATATGTATATCTCTGATGTCCCTCTTAGTCTTTTCTTTATCTTATCTCATTTTTCCCAGTCGTTTGAATAGAAAATTCTTCAGTTCTTCAATGTTTCTGTTTTCACACCGTTTTGTTTCCCTCATCGTGAAAGTGGGTATTTATCCATTCATTATATCAGGTAGTTCAACATGCTGCTTTTAATACTAACATACATAACTCCAACATAGCAGTGACAAAACCATTCATGTGTGCATACATATTACATGTCCATGCACAGGCATGTATTACTAGTAATCTCTTCACGCAATGCATATCTAGAAATTAGGTCATCGAATTGTGTATTTGATAACAATTTTGAATGAATGGACATAACTCAGCATACCCTGCTGGTAGGGGTGTTTCACAAAGACTAAGATCTCGACTTTAAGTTGGATATAACTATGGCAGGCCGTTCATGCCACTAGTTCCTCTATCCTATCCTGGCATTTGTCTCTCAAGGGAAGTACAAATCGTGGTCGCAAATCTACAGAATTTAACTTTTTTGATAGTTCATTATCAAGGAAAAAATATTATCTAAAGATCATAATTGAGAGACCAATGATGAGAGCAAACAGTGGCATGAACGGCCTGCAATAGTCTAGTCCAATTTAAAATCGATCTTCGTCTTTGTGAAACACCCCCCTGGTCATATAAACATGAAGCAACTAGACGCAACTATTGTTCTTATTTGGGCTCTTGAGTTAATAAGTATGCTAAAACCATTATATACATGTAATACACAACGAGCACCATAACAAAATACAAAGCATTAGAAATATTTACAATTAGAAGCCTGCTTTAAAGAAAACTGCATTTCTTGATAACAGCCCAAAAATACACGATGAACCCTTATTCTTTCATCAAATTTTTCTGACTTCTATTTAAAATATTAAAAATTAAATAAATAAATAAATAAATAAATCGATATATATACTGAAAACATAAATAAATATTTTAGGAATACATTCAAACTATTTTTGTGCTACTGGTACATAGATATACACTCATTGTACAATTAAGTTGTGAGCAAACAATTTCATGTGCAATACAAATTACCACAAGCAGCATTAATTTCCTAAAGACCCTATCCAATGAAAATACAAATTTATATCAATGGAAAGCTGAATGAACATAGAATTCAAATATAAAGAATAACAAATATTTTCCCTTTCAGTATTACACAAAAGCAAATTAAAACCTCATTACATCCCTCCAAATTAGGGTCAACAAAGGTCAAATTTGCCACAGTTACGGTGACGGCATAACATGTGGACCCAATCGGCTTGCCCATATAGCTGAGGCGATGAGCCGTACTTGTCCACATAAGATGTCATCAAGTCGATAGCTAGTTGTAAGGTCGACAACTTCCTATTTTCAAAGCTTTAGATTTCCAGTTTTCAGAGAGCTTTTAACTCCTCTGACAGACACTAAAATACCATATAATTGATATCATTGTAATCTATGGCTTATAAGCTTTCCGTTGATATATATAACATATTCCATTTTTCACTTACGACAGGGTCTTTAACCAATACATTACATAATAATGCAATCAGCCTGCATAGACAAAGCGAAACAAGATCACAGGGGGGCAGAGAGTCTAGGTGAGAGATGGGTGCATGTGCAGTGGGAGCTTGTGCACTTTTGAAGGCAGGGTGCAGTTGTGCAATAGGAAATCTTAGAGCTGCATGCCAATTGTCATGTCCACAAAATGTGGCTGCAGCTTTTGAGGTTAGCACATAGATATTTTCTTTTTGTACAAAAAATCTTTCCAATTTTTTTGTTTAAACTTTAAAGTTTAATAAACGTTGTTCTTTCAATGATCTAAATGTTATACTCATGTAACTTAATAAGAACTATACAACCTGCTGTAGAAAAAAAAAATTGCAGACCAAGACAAAGAATTCTGGCCAAGTGGGTCCCAATTGAGACCCATTCTTATTGATGGCCTGGGTTCATGGGGGCAGCCTGAACCTAGACCTCCAATATAATCACCTCAAAACATGATAAATCACCTCAAAATGATGAAGAACCTCTAGGATGAAATTCAATAACACCGGCAGTAAATTTGGGTGGAGACACAAATCATAACTTTTTGTTCACCTTTATTTTACAAAAAGAATTCTTATTGAAAATCTTTTTGTTTGTTTAGGGGGTGTTTTGTATTGTTTTTGCTTCTATTTTACAAACTGGCCTTATTTGGTGTCCATAAGTACCATAGTGTATACCTCGGTGTAGGTTTAATATATATTCTATTCAATCATTTGGTGTAACTTCTTCGACAGTTTCTTTCACAAGAATTTTATCAATACTCAACGTTTTTTTCTTCATACAGGCACCATCATTCGGCGTTATCCTGAAAATTATGTTTTCTTTTATATCAGTAAACAATATCAATTGTCATAACAAATGGTTTGAGCAAAAGGCATGTGTATATGTCTGTGTAAAGCCGGCAGAGTATGCATACATTTATCGAAAGATATATCTCGGCCCTGTTTCATAAAACTTATTATCAATAACAAGTTACAATCTGTTATAAGCTACTGAAATCATGGCATCTGATTGGCCGAGAGCAAATTTGTCATACAAATTTAGCAGTTGTTATAGATAACAAGTTTTGTGAAACACCCCCCTGCACAAGCACCAGTAAAAAGTGTTTATTACCTGTACACACCATTTTTTTTTTTTTTGACGATCGACATCATTTTCCCGAACAAAAAAGAAAACATTTTTTTAAAAATACTGCAAAACCAGAAACTTTCATGTGCGTGAAATGTTTGCAAATTTCACGAGCGATAATAATTATAATAATAATAATATTGATATTGCGCGCATATCCATCCCAGGGGATGCTCAAGGCGCCTACAAAGTGGTATTATTACCCTAGCTTGAGCCCAGGGCCCCGTATTACAAAGAGTTGATATCAATCGCAACTTATTTGCGATTGATATCAATCGCAACTATGTACATAAGAGATAGGAGACTGCAGACTTGCGATTGATTGGAGGACTTACGATTGATTTGGATCAATCGTAACTCTTTGTAAGACGGGACCCAGCTGTCCAAAAGGCACTAAAGAATTAAATGAATAAATTCCTACCAGGTATACATTAACTACACCTGGGTGGAGAGTGGCAAATGTAGATGAATGTCTTGTCAAAGGACATTAGTGCCGTGGCAGGACTCGAACTGTGAACCATGAGATCTACAGTCCAGTGACGTATCCACTAGACCATGACACCTCTGCCACAAATTGAATAAACAACAGTCGACACAAAACTGAATTTTTGCAATTCACACAAGTTTCTTGCTGTGAAAGTAGCCGATGCTTACAAATCTCTAAAATTTGGGGCGCGACAGTTTCTGGTTTTTACAGCATGGCCCCAGTTGACAAAGCAATGGGTTAAGAATTAAGATTAGTTTGTTACCATACAGGAGACTAATGAAAGTGCTGAGGAAGAGCTGGTGACACGTACATGCATAATACCCACCACTAAGGAAAGACCTAGCCTGGCCGTTCGTAGGCTGACCCTCCGGCCCCGATCTAATAGGACGAGAAATTTATTCTGATTATTTATACAGTTAGAAGGGTGATTCTCTGCAATGTGTCCTATATGACATATTCTAGTTTAGGGTGATTTCATGATATGTGTCATATACAACATTATACAAATAATACATGTTTGCGAGTGCATTAGTGAATATGCACTGCACGCAAGGTAAGTCAAATTAGGATAATGAACGAGACTTGGCGAGTTCTTTGTCCGTCTCATTGTGACTTAACCAAGTGCAGTGCATATCACTAATGCACGAGCTAAAAACGTGTATTATTTGTTTTATAAGATGGGTCTACAATATGAGTATAAAGTCAAGAAATTGACCGTTGTTATCACCAAAATGCACTCCCTGTGCATATGGTAAAACTTAATGCACGCACACGTGATCCATTTCGACGCTTCTCATTGGCTACATTCTTGAACCCATTTTATATAAAATCGTAGTATAGAGCGATTCCATGCAATGTGTCCTACATGTATACCACATATGTCCAATTTCCACATATTTCATAACATCATGAAGAATCTCTGAATATGACTGTTAAATAAAGGTGCTTTCTAGGGGGTGTTTCACAAAGACTAAGATCGACTTAAAGTTGGACTTAACTATGGCAGGCCGTTCATGCCACTAGTTCCTCTAACCATTCCTGGCATTGGTTTCTCAAGGGACGCACAAATCGTGGTCACAAATCTACAGAATTTACCTTTTATAGTTCCTTACTGAAGGAAAAATATTATCTAAAGATCATAATTGAGAGACCAATGGTGAGAGCAACCAGTGGCATGAATGGCATGCCATAGTTAAGTCCAACTTAAAGTCGATCCTAGTCTTTGTGAAGCACCTCCCTGGTATCACTACCATCAATCATAGTCATATCATGAGATTTTTCATTACGGATGAAATACATTGGATAAATGCCACATGTCATACAGAAAATATTACACAGAATCATCGTACTGCAGAGTCTTGTTATAGGGCAAGTCCAAGCAATTCTGTCCCATACCTTTAACCGACAACATCCAAGATGTCACTGTATATCTGATGTCTGTATCAAGCTGATAGCCCTACTACAGCTTCAATTCAATGATATTACTTGGTAATGTATGGGACATAACTTAAAACATATAAATATCCTTGTTGTAATGAAACCTTGTTATATCAGGGCTAAAAAAAGAATTGAATACAGAGATATACGTAGGGCCAGCAAAATGATCTTGTTATAATTAGTGCTGTGATCAAACGTTTAACCGTCCGAATTGGAAATATCCGTGATGTTACAACACTAGTTATAATGAGAGTTTGTCATACCAGTGCTTTTTTATGACAAGTCAAAAATGTATTCATTTTAAATTCATTATACATGTAATCCTTCATATATTGGTCCTATTTCACCAATATTACTAGGTATATCTTGATTTCATTTGGCATCACTTTCCACTCTTTTGTTTTCTTTAAAAGCAAATGGAAACAACGACAAGCCTAGGGTGATTCTATCTTACCTTACTGATGATTGTTGAAGCTTTGTTGCTGAGGTATAGAAAAAAAAATTGGAAGAAATTTAAATGAAGGGTGTGGAACTTGGTGTTTTAAAGGTATCAAAAACATGATACATTATAGTACAAATATGTTCTGAATAGATCGCCCTGAAATGTGAAGCTACACGTAAACATATACATCTAGATGTGATACGGTGGAATCTTTTAAAAGTGAAACCTGCAAATAAAGACTACTCAAGTGGGACAAGAAAATTCAGGGGGTACTGGTTTTATGTGGTGAGTGGTGGTTATTTTACCTGACTGCTAAGAAAGCATAAATGCTTGTTAGTAAGCAACCAGAGGACAGACGGTTTTATGTCCTTTCCGAGAGACCTGGTAATGAGGATTAATGCCTTGCCAAAGGGCACTAGCGCATCGACTTGGTTTCGAACCCGGGTCACCGGATTACGAGACCACTGCTCTACCAACTGAGCTATCGCGCCTCCTTAAAAGTAAAAGTAAAAGTTCTATCAGTACAGGTTTTAACGTTTAAATGAGAAACAATGTTCAGAGGGGAAATGTATTGTCTTTATATACAGGTGCTCTTTCGATACAGAGGGTTAATAAAGCAGGCTTGAATGTATGCATCTTAAGACAATGAACTTAAAAGCAAAATTGGAATGCAAGCACTTACATTTATGTTTTCTGTCGTGATTTCTCCTTACAAGTGCAATGATGACCAGTACTATGGCTATGAATACAACAGCTCCAATGATAGCAAATGTTACAGTAGATGGTGCTCCGCCACTCTTTTTTAAACTTGCCACTGTTAAAAAAAAAAAAATCCCTTGTTATGATTTGTTTATTATATTAAAGCAAAAGTAGCATTCAAACTTTCTTTTATGCTCAATTACAAACTGCACTGAAAAATTAACCATTCAAAGTTGATTGAGTGAAAATGGTATTGTTTTTTAATTTGATTGCATTCAAAAGAGGTTAAATTCAATTGCATACCACAGGATCGTGTTTAGGGTTGCTGTATTCAATTTTGAATAATCCAAAGGTGTGATCATGGTAATTTATTGTACATTCATTTTGATTGCATTCCACACTTTATAGCATTCAATCATATTTCAGTAACATACACCTAACATCACCTCTTACAAAGTTGGATCCTGATTGGCTAATTCTAAGTTGATTTGATTGCATTTATGGATGCATTCATGAATGCATTCACAAGTTCTCAAACTTACTTTCAACTGTCTCCCGCACGCTGCACATTCCTCTTCCAAAGCTCGACACCGTGACAATCTGATCGCTAGGCTTCTGTACCGGGGCTCCATCAGCAGGGTAGGCACTGCTCCTTGGGTTGCAGTACCCCTCTGCCTTGGTCTCGATCTTGAAGCGGATTTCGCCAGGGAAGTCGATCTTAGAGTTGGAGGTCAGAGTGATGAGTCCATTTTCATTGGTCACAATGATACCTATGAGAAAAGGGATTTTGAAGAAATGTACATTAGTTGTGAGTGTATTGAAAGCATCGATGAATCCTGTAACACAAAAAAATCTTTAAAAATATAAGCAGAAGAGAAAAAATATTGCAAGTTCATTCCCCAAAAAACATTAAAGGGTAAAAAAATTGTGATATACAGATATATGAACGTGTTTCATCATCATTATCATCATCCTTGCCATTATTATCATTATAAGTAGTATTTTATTATCATTATAGTCACTATTACTACTAATATTATATCAATATATCATCCTTCTTTTATAGTACCATGTTAATGAATGTTTTTATTTTTATATTGTTTAATTCATACTGATTTGTTTGTATATCTTCTGATGTGTTTTTTAAAGAGATGTGAAATAAAATTGAATTGAATTGAATATTATCATTACTATCATTAATATCATCGTTATCAATATTACAAGAGTTTCAGGTTGATTTTGGAAAGTTCTTTCATATTTGTGTATCACAGAAAGACAACAAGAAGATGTGCAGATGTGGTCGCCAATCGTCAGTAACTGACGGAGGCAGACAGGTAGCCAGGTAGGTAGGTATCACATATCACTAATACGGATAAAGCAAAACAGTCATAACTACTATTTAAATCACTGAAAAAGGAATTGAATTACTCTGAAAATGTCAGTGAATTATTTTTCTACTCACCATAGATACTAGGAGGTAAAGCTACAATGAGAGAAGAAAAAATTCAGAGAATCAATTTAGAATTATCAATTTAAACTTGTCATGCACAAAACTGTTTTTTCAAATAAATGTATATATGTCATGGGGTGGGTTGGATGAGATACCCAGGATGGACCGTGTTTAATAGGGAGCATAGTGAACTCTGATTAAAGCTTGGGGACACTAGGGAGGTGTTTCATCAACAGTTGTCCGCCGTCAACTGTCAGCGCTGACTAAATTTGACCAATCGGAGGCCTGGAAAATAGTCGGTGACAATAGAATTGTCGGTGAAATTTCACAGAAAAACACTGACTAATTGTTTCATGATACGCCCCATCTTTATTGAAGTGTGTATGGACAGAAAAAACACAAAGTCAAAATGCTACTGGTGGTCACCAACCACCAACACGTCTAGAACCTGCAGGAAACCAGGGGGTGTTTCACAAAGACTATTAAGATCAACTTTAAGTTAGACTTAACTATGGCAGGCCGTTCATGCCACTAGTTCCTCTAACCATTCCTGACATTGGTTTCTCAAGGGACGTACAAATCGTGGTCACAAATCTACAGAATTTACCTTTTTTGATAGTTCTGTATTGAAGGGAAAAATATTATCTAAAGATCATTATTGAGAGACCAATGGTGAGAGCAACCAGTGGCATGAATGGCCTGCCATAGTTAAGTCCAACTTAAAGTCGATCTTAGTCTTTGTGAAACACCCCCAGGTCATCTTGACTCATGATGCATTACACAGGTCAAGATCTACTTTTCTATCGTCCAGCTGCGATAACAGCCTGATTTGCACCAGAATCAGAGCATGTAATGAACAAACTAACCATGCTGCCGAAATGCATTAAAACCATGTACCCATCCTACCAAAATACATGTATCACTACGCTGTAACAGAGCTACTACAACAAAGCCAATATTTGTAAGTAAATTCTTTTGTGTAATTCATTGATAACATCCTTTGATAAAGGAGCCTTCCTATTTCAGCAATTAATATAAAAATGAATATTAAAAAATCAAATATCATTGCTATGGCATAGAGACATCAAACACCTGAGATAATTGAGAGTTATCAGGCTGATCATCTAAAAATTCTCCTTACCTGTCTACAAATCAAATAAAGTCATTCCAATTATCCTAAAGGAATTTCTTCCGACATATGCAGGGCAACAATATGAATTAAATGAGCCAACAACACTTTTGGAATGAAGGTAAAAATTGGGTTCTCTTTTATGGAAATCATGGTATAAATATTAGTATAAAAATGCAAGAATGCTTGGAAGAACTGCGAATTCAATCATCACAGATCCAAGAAAATCTGTAATTGACAAACAGGCAGTACTTGTCAATAAATAAATTAATTAATACATATGCAAGTAAAATTGATCTTACAATTTTAGTACCACGCAATGTAACACACCTAATAAAATCAGTTTGGCTAAAATTAATTTTGCCTTCAATGATTAAAAATTACCATTTTATTCAAATTAAAGAATTAAGACCTGTAAATTACAAAAAAAATTCTTTTTTTTAAAGACGAGTTCTATAAACACCAATTGGACTTTTACAAAATCAATACCATACAGCGTTAAAAGAAAAACAAACATATTCTAGCACTCAGATACTCACGCGAAGTAGATACTAGGATTTCGCTGGTGTTGGAGCTTCTCCCGTTACTGTTCTCTGCATAGACTGAGATAGAGTGCCAGCGAAAGGCTTCAAGTTCCTCTAACAAATATTCAGGCTCCTTGATACCTAGAGGTGATAAAATAATGCAATTTCACATTTATTGAAAGTCACAATTTTAACACATTTACTATGTGCCACAGAGAACATACCTGCCAACCTTCCACAGCAAAAAAGTAGGAATCTCTCAAGGCAAATTAGGAAGACAGTCTATTTTTTTCAGAAAAAAGAGGAATCTAGGGCTCAAAACAATAGCTTGATGATAACAAAAAAAAAGGGGAATCATTCCTCCAAAATAGGAAAGGTTGGCAGCTATGGAGAAGGAATAAGGTTTTTTGCCAAAATTGGCACAGAAAAAGACATTTTTTTTAAAATGGTCACATTCTTTGACACATGGCTCCTATGAAAAAGATTGAAATGAATAGCTAAAATAACTATTTCTGACCAAGATCAATATTTAATAACATTCATCATATGGGAATACACTGGAAATCATCTGATGCATGCGCATGTATCTGTATCAATAATGTAACGGATTCAACACAAATAAACTGTGACAACTAAGATTGCAAATTATGATCAAGAAATTCTTGAGGGCAACTTTTCTTGTAGCACTGCATCTAAATAAAATAACACTAAACCCTAATTAAACAATATGCTGTCTGTGAATAGCCAACAAAAAAAAAACAAAAAAAAAAACTTTGCATGAAAATGACTGACAAGAGGCAATATTTGGTTGTTAAATAGCTACCCACGACAATATCCCCTATGTGTACTTAATAATCTGTGTGGTATCACATACAAAAATGGGACACGTACTAACATTATCTAATCTAACTTTGCGCATCATTTTTTTTTCTTCATTTTAACTTTAATTTTTCACATCTGAATGTGGCAAAAACTCACCAAATATTTTCTTGCAGTCCAGTTGGGTGTCATTCAGACAGTACGTTATGATGTATGATTGTTCCACTCCACCGTTAAAGCCAGGTTGCCAATAAATCATGAATGAATGAGCTTTGGTCTGGCTTGCATCAATCCTCAATGATGTAGGAGGCTCTGGTTTTGCTGTTTCATTGAAGAAGAATCATTTAACACATCTGTTTGCGTTTCAAGTTTCTTACAAGTAGGTACAGTCACGGTGATAGAAATTGCTGGCAGTTTTCCCAGTGCGATTGCAAACTTGCTAAAAATATGCTAGCAAAACCTTCCCATAAAGCTCTCCATTGAATGACAAAAAATTGATTTCCATAGCATTTTGCCGGTGTAACAACACTTTGGGAAATTCATCAGGTGACTGGAACAGCTTCTGCTGATAGTATTAAACTAATTAAGGGGCAAATCAGTATAAGCAGTTCATATTGATTTCTGAGCAAATGCAGAAGAGATGACATATTCTAAGAAAAGTCATTTCAAAATACTTCACAAGCACATACATGTAAGAGCCTTGCATCATAATGTGGCATGTACTATATAAAAACAGAATTGGATTTATTAATGGTATTGTTATTCCCATGGTTGACATAACTGACATCTTAATACAGCTACAAATGTATGTAGACACACTATGTACTCTACGGGAAGTTGTTAGGAATAAATCTTTTTGGACGTGCATTTAAAAAGTCTTAGATGTACATCCACAATTGTAGTACGTTTGGCTATGCTATTGATGGAGTACTCAAAGTGGCTGATCGAACTTACATGTTCCGCTAAGTGTAATGACAGCTTCGTCTCTTCCCGCGCTGCTATCCGCCGTGCACTTGTAGTTACCATGGTCAATGTTCGGCTGTACGTGCAGGATATTCAGCGTACTCGTCACAACGCTCTCATAATCGCTGTTGACCTCAGTATTCACCTCCGAAGTCCTGTTCCAGAGTGACAAGGAGTGGTTGCCAAGCCGTTCCCAGTTTACCCTTGGGCTGGGGTTGCCCTTAACGACGCAGGACAGAGAGGCGTTCTTGCCCTCGTTGGCAGTCGTCCGGTTGTTGCCCTTGTTTTGAATCGTAGGAGGAACTGAAAAGGAAGAGCCCCAAAAGATTTTTCTGAATTAGAACTTAACAAGAATATTTTCTGTAATGGTACGACAAAAGAAAAATGGTACAACAAATCATCATCTTCATGGATCGAAAAATTCTCTGATGTCGGCACTGTCATTTTTTCTTTAATTTTTTGACACCATCACGGATAGTCAGTTTCTGTGAGAATTGTGAAACACTCCTTTACAGTAACCCATATTGCCTGACTCCTAACCGTTCCCACTGTAATTTTGTACTGTAATTTCATTGAAACTACAATCACATTCCTATTATTTTGTATCAGAGGAGAGCTCTAAATTAAAGCATGTTTCAAAACAAACACCAAATTTCTAATTTAAAATTTGGGAATACACATCAATATCTTGTGCGAAGATGGCTGTCATTAACAATTCACTAAAGAGTAATGCTGCAAATGTTCTGTTTTAAAATGAAATGATCTAAAAGAACAAATGACAACTGGAGTGCCTTCTTGAGGTGATTGAAAGATTGGCATGTCTTCCTTTCATTAACAATGAGAAACGCTATTCACTCACAATGCACGATGAGTTGGTCTTCTTTGCTGCTCCTTGGCGGAATGTTATTGTTAGCAATGCACCTGTACACCCCTGCATGATGCCTTCGGACCTCCCTGAATCTCAGCAGCTGGGAGCCATCCTCCTTGGTCAGCTGGTCAAGCATCAACCCTTCATTGTCGGCCATCACCCAGGCCAGGGCTGGTCTGGGGTTACCGTCAGCCCGGCAGGTGAATTCCAGGTCGGTGGTGCCCTCGGTGACTTGGCTGCCTGGCATATTTCTGGAGATGGCGGGCATTTCTGGTGCATCTGAGATGAATTACACAACACACAGACTTAGAATCCATTTTGTTTAAAAAACAGTATAGGCCGTCAAATTATAAAGAAAGGCATGTTAAAACTCTATTCAATATTGAAAGATACCTGTCTGCCACGCTTTATAGTTATTTACATAAAATCAGTCTATCAAAGCTAGAACCGATTATTCAATTACGTAATAAATATCCTAAAATAAAATAAAGATCCGAAAAATGGTATAAAATGATCACTATATTGTATACATACATGTATGTGTAATGGATGTATATTCTAGCTTTCCTAGCATGTTATGGAGAGTATACTTTTATACATCTTTCCATCAAAATATGCCTGTTCCGTAATAAAAACTGAGAAAAGAAGATATTGTGCGAATCTTTTAAAACAACATCAAGTTCGAATTAGTGAATTCGGAGGTTTCATCCATCATTGATGATTTATGCAGGCCTCAATTTGAAGCCCTGACCCACCCTCCTCAAGTCATCACCTTTCTCCACCTGAGCCAATTATTTATAAGGTCAGGACTTCACCACCACTTCACTTGCTTTACCATAAAAATAGGAGAAGTATCACTCTATCAGCAAATGTGTTAATCCAGGCTTCACCCTTTGAATTATTTCCATAGGTGCAGCTTCATTTTTTCAGTTTACGTCAGGTCTGATGCTTCATCACTGTTTCACCATATTGGCCATTTGCATAGTTCAAGCTTCACCTCTCAAAATCAAGCTTCATCAATGTTTACTTATTACACAACACACACTCAGACATACACCCGTACACCCATACATCCATAACATGATATAAAAGAGACACACAAAACAATCTCCACTGTCTGCCCGCCCGCCGCACGAGTAAGCAGCGTCACGCAGTACATGTGCTTGCAAAACTACGTCATCGCCACTAGCGGGAATTCCCTATAGTGGGGTTTCCTGTTTTGGCATAAACGAGCGCTCTGTTAAAACAGTACTGCATGCATGTAGTGCAGGCAAGTGCGATGCGAGGCGATGCTGTGCGATATGTTTGTGTATGCATACACCGTTAGCGCTGTTGCACAAGCTAACTCTGGTAGTGTGCGATGTGTGTCTTCTCCGATAGCATGTAATACTATTTGTGTATGGTATGTGTAGCATGGAGTGTAGGCATGGGGTAGTGTTTATGGAAGTACTGCAGAGGTGTCATTCGCAAAAAGCAACGATTCGCGAAAATGTCTCTTAGACTGTCATTCGCGAAAATATCTGTACGCAAAAATATCAGCTTATATGGTAGTTGTTTGAAACGCCATGACTACGACATATTTTCGACGCGACTGATGTAGTGGATTTGATGTCACATCACCAGAAAACACAAATTACTTGTCAAACCTTCACACCTTTCATCAACTTCATAGGAAAAGCTTCACCCAATTATCAAAAAAGAACGTTAGGACTTCACTACAACAACAAATGTATTGACCTGTAGCTTCGGCGTCGACGTCAATATTTGGCGACATTTGAGGAGGGTAGATCCAGGCTTCAAATTGACGCCTGCATTAGTACATGACGAACTCTATTGCCTACTGAAAATGATTGACTCCTATATTAAAGCCTATGGGAACGAAAGAGTTGGGTTAATTTTTGTATCTAATTCATCTCAAACTGTTACTGATAAAATGTTTTTCATTGTTGTTTTTATATGCTGCCTCTGAGGCCAAGGGTTATTTCTATACTCACATTTGACATTTGGGACGCAAGGTTCCGAGCAGACGGTGGAGTCACAGGATGGGCTGACAGTAGTGCAGCATTGGAAGCTCTGTTTATAGTCTTCTTTGGTGAAGTTTCTCATGTAACTCAATGTGGCCCGTCTTCCAAGGGGTTCGCTGCTTTCTTCGAAGTGAGTCTGTAAGGCACTTGGCTCAGTGATGGTAGCGACACCTAGACAGAAATACAGAAATATACTCTTTATATGCCTTATAAATAATTTTCCTGTGCCACATTACACATGTATTTATCATGGGATAGGTATACCAAACACTTCAAGATTATACACACTGTTTCCAGTGCAAGATTAAATTATATCGGTGTTAAGGCAAAAAGGGTTGTGCAAAGTCGCACGTGTGGCAAATAGGCGACTGTGCAGAGAGGCGAAGAAAGTAACCAAAGTGTTAAGGCACATTCAGAGTACATGTAGACATCAGGGCCCCATCTTATAAAGAGTTGATATTAATCGCAACTTATTTGCGATTGATATCAATCGCAACTATGTACATAAGAGATAGGAGACTGCAAACTTGCGATTGATTGGAGGACTTGCGATTGATTTGATGGGGAATGGGAATCCTTACCTTCATTCCGTGTATTATCTTACTCTGGTCAAATGGTATCCCACGCTCTATTTGGACTTCAGAGTTTGGAGGAAGCCTTTTCACAATGAGGAGGGATACCTTTCCCATGCAAAACATAAAGGGATACCATTACTCTGCCCAAATCTGCTAAACATGCTTTTTAAAAGCAGTTTAAAATGCATTGATGCAAGATCTGATCACTGTCATCTTCATTTAGGATGATACAATCTTTCCAGTGCACTTTTCCCTCACGAGAAGTCTTTCTTTAAAAAGAATTCTTGATATGGATAGTTGATATGAATGATCTTGACTGAATGTTGATATAAATTAGCATTATTGCCACTCATGTAAAGTGTAATGAAGACATGTACATCTACATGTATGTAAATAGTCTACAACAAGCATTCAAGTGCGGTAGTGGTTTCTATTTAAGTGGCATATGATATAACCTTATTATGGTTGTTGGCTTTGCAAAGTGGCTTAGGTATAGACCAGTTCTGGTCATGCGATTGCATTGTGAAAGAAATGTTGTGGAATCGATCAGAAAAGGTTGATCATCTAGCATATAAGTATTGGTGTGTACTGCAAGGTTCTGGAATCATCAAAATGGCCCAGTCTTGGTAAAGTTACAAGCACCGTACACAGAAAGATGTATTGGGACTATATATACGCGATCGCGATATCTATCCAGTCCGGATCGATATGATAATTTACCAAATATATCAATTAGTAGGCGGTTTCCCAGCAAAATTTGTATCATCACGTCTTAGTCAAAACATATTCTTTCACATGATTGGTAATAAGAGCTTCCATTTCATTTTTTGAGAGGGGGGCGTTTCCAAAACTGGTCTATACCTTTAAGTCGGTTCGCCAGGCTTTGAGTAGTCTACTCATCAGTTTCCTTTACATACATGTGCCTTTATCTATTAAAAGTACGATCTCGGTTTTGAAACTTGCAATATCTATTGTTAGAAGCAATATTTAAAGGGAGGTTGGATTCTGGTGAAAATAACAAATTATTTGTGAGCTCTCTCAAGGTTTTGTCAGTTTGCAAAACTATCATGGTAGAAATGTCGCCTGGAAAGGATTGCTCTCCAAATGCACTCTAATATCCAGCCATTGTCTCACACCTGCAGCCAGTCTCAGATGTAAAGCCTTGTCTTACACATCAAGCTGTATGTACACATGTACCCGCAATACTTCAGTAAAATACTTAAATTTTTGCATGAACAAAATTGTTCCTCCTCTATGTTATGGTGTATTGAAATGAAGTAAAATTTAATGTAATTCTTGTATTTTGAATATCTGTATCAGTTGTGAAATATCACTGAAATTAAATTATTTTACTGTACTTTTCTATTATGCTTTCTGTTTCATGCTTTGGGGGTTTAGAAGAATTATCATTATCATTTGGAAGAAATTTTTTGGAGAGCACATATTTCTTAGCGGTCTTCCTATACAGGTTTCACTGCATTTATAAGTGAATATAGATGTACCTTTAATCCATACGAGATTGGACGCTGGATTGCTGGCCCCCGATTGACACACCATGACCTCAGATGACCCCGCTACGACCTCAGGGCAGATCGTCACCTCCACTGTCGTTGGACAATCTGGGTAGATAAGAGAAGTTTGAGTTACATGTAAAATGAGAAATGAAACAAGGACTATTGAATCACAATTCAACTATTCAGGTCATCACTATTTTAAAATCAATTCCATAGGTGCCTGTGAATGATTTGTTAAAGTGCTGTTGAAACAGTATCATTATCTCAGTTTACATGGTTAAATTTACTTTTCATTGTTCATGATCAAATATCTTCTTATGTAATATCTTCTAGATATATCCTAATTCTTCAATACGCTTGTTCAAAACTTGCATCTACAGTATAAATCTACATGTGATATCTATATTGATATTGCTATCAATATTATCATCACAGTTTTCATTATCATGGAAATATTGTTACCATCACAATAATCACCATTACCATCATCATCACCATAGATCAGTACAATCACCATCACCACCATCATCACTACCACCATCACCATCATCGTCACCATCACCATTGTCACCACAAACATCACCACCACCATCACCACTACCACCATGACCATCATCGTCACCATCACCATCGTCACCATCACCATCGTCACCACCACCATCATCACTACCACCACCACCACCATCACCACCACTATCAGAGATAGAAGCAATACACTACCACAAACCCCTCATCAACTCACAATTAACTACCAGGTTATCGCTCATCACTCTCATGGGTTGCGAAAGCTGATCATGGATGACATTGCACTGCAGCGCTAGACCATTATCTTCTCTGAAGGGCAGATACCGCAATTGGCTCGTCGCGTCGATACGGTTATTGACGTCCGCAGACACCTGCAACGTTGCATAGGCGCTCAGGTTCCGGCTGCCGATGAACCATTGGAACGAAGGGGAAGGGTGGCCATTGTCAGCCTGACAGGAGATGGTGGTCTGCTGGTTTTCACTGATGTTGTCAGGAATACCGGCGATTACGGGCGGGTCAGGTGGACCTGGTCATTGAGAAGTTAAAATAAAGAAATATTATTTTATATTTCGTTGTAAGAGTCTTGTTACGTGTTGTTGTAATGCATTTCGTTTTTATATTTCACACAATTGTACAATTCTACATAACAACTGCGAGACAGATTTTTCAATAAAAATAACGTTAACTAAATTAATTGTCATAGGCAAAATCATAATAACTAAACTTGAAGTAAAAGGTGAAAGAAAGACAATAAGGAAGAGGAAAATGGATAATAAAATTAAGGAGAGACGAGAATGAAGGGGATGAGAAGAAATAGGATGAAGGTTGACAGAATAAAGGAAATAGCTAGGATAAAACTTGAATAACAATCTTCAAACATTAGCACTACTTCCAAGTTTTCAAGTTCATATCACAAAACAAAAATTGAAGAGTTTTCAAAAATGCCCTTGCCAGTTTTATTGTTCATATTAATCCATATTTGGTTGGTGTTCAAGATACTTTAATTCTCAAGTCCACAACACATTTTGCATTTCACAAAAAGGCCGTACTTTTTTGTCCTTAAGCAGTACATAAAAAACAAGATTTGGGCATTTCAACCATCTGCAGCAATGAAAGGGTTAAAATGAAAGAAGTGACTTGGGAGTACTATCAATTATGCCCAATATGAAATTAGGAAACATAACCAGATGAAAATGCAAAACATATCAAAATACTTATTTCATACATATAAATACTATTTAAGCTGTGTAATTCCTGGTTGGATCACAACATGAATTATTTCATTCACACTTCCTGTCACCAATCAAAAAACAACAGTCATTTCCCATACCAAACATTTAACAATACTGCTGCCAGATGAGAAGGAAATCCTTTCTGGAAAGATGGCATACGTACAAAAAATAAAACACTCTAAAATGTCAGGAAAAAAAAAACTGAAGCAGGTATGCCAAATTTCAAGCTTTTGAGTGATTTCAGACCCTGTCTCATCCCTGTTTCATGCTTTTTCAGGCTGTATATTGAACTGAAGTTTACATCTAGAGGGTTCCAACATGTCTGTACCGGGTAACTCTTTTCAGGCTTATTGAGTTTTTATCTTCAACCCTAAATTGCCAAAGACATCGCACGCTTCACATCTGTTTCTCGTGACCTGCAGATAGACGCTTGTGAGCCTTTGTTGGGGCCAGCTAACTTTGTGGCCCCAGCATTTTTTGTGGGGATGGGGTATATTTCATGTTTGTTTGTTTTTGTTTTTAAATAGCCAAAGCCACTTCAGGTATCAATGGATAATTGTTCATAGCGGGTCATACCTACAACTATGAGATTCCCTGATAGGCCAATCAAATAGGTAGGCCTGTTGAGACTCTCCTTTAATACTGGCCTTGCATTGTATATAAAGGAGGCTTCAGGATTGCTTTCTTTCCTTCCCATTTAAAAAAAGTCTCTGTTTTTTTTAAATAATTTCCTCCTACCATCAACAGACAGTCTGATACTGGTATCATGGCTGATGCCAAAAGTGGTTGCCTGGCAGCGTAGAACCTGCTCGTGATTCTCCCTGGTAGGTTGGATGATGATGCTACTGGACGCATCCTGTAAACGACTGTCATTCACATTTGGGGCAAATTCTGGTCTGCCGACACCAGATGATACTGGGACGCCATCGAGGTACCATGTGATTGCAGAGGCTGGTCTTGTTCCAAGGCTTTCGCAAGTGATGGTGCTTGGGGTTCCTTGCTGTAGGGTCAGGGTCCCACCGTCAGAGACGATGGCAGCTTCGTAAGCGATGTTCACATTTTTTGGAGGAACTGGGTGAAAGAAGGGTATAATGAATGATAATGGTCAGGATGCTATCCATAAATAATATGTATAATTTTAAGTGCTGTCCAAAAGTAATTTTCAATGTAATCTAGGTTAAACAAACAAAGTCTTTTCCCTTAACAATTTCAATTCCGTCTTCAGAACCTAATCTTAATTCTGTCTGATCATTACAGCATTCCTAAATATGCAATCAAAAACAAAAGCTGATCTTGAGTTGTGGTAAAGAAGTTACATTCCAGGAATTGAATAAAGATAATTCATCATTTATGGTTAAGCAGAATGTAAACAAATAAGAAAACTTGCTGGAAATCAGATTTACTGAAACCACAAGTTCCATTGCTTGACACAAGGTTGGGACAACTATTTCAATTATTATTTTTTGTATTTTGCTCAACCTGTATATTGAAAACTCTTCTTATACAATCACCTAAATCGTTTAGCAGATATTTCATTGCATTTAAGGCTTGTTCAGATACGATGCGGCAAACTGTTTTTTCATCACATGATACGTAAATACGCTTCACATTTCTGTAACTTATAACACAGAGCTCAATACCAAGGCACGCAAGTCTTTTTTTGCGCACAGTTGCCATTTATTTCCACGTACAAAAACCGGGGCGGCTTTACCGCACCATACATATCTGAACAGGCCTAATTCTGGTATGAATTGGTGTTCATTTTCATTCACTACCGGAATAGTATATTACTATCTGAACTGAAAAAGAAAAAAAATCTGTGTACCTTGTACATCAAGCTGAATAAACTTGGTAAGGGATGAAACCAGAGCTGGATGCGTCGCTTCACAAGTGACCGATTGAAGATGGTCAGCCATAGACGGTGTGAACGTCACCTCCCTGCTGGACACAGTCAGCTTACTACCGGCCACTTGCTGGTCATCTTGGTCCACCTGGGTGATCTGGGCGGTGGTCGAAGTCCACTCCAGATCTGCAGGGGGGTTGGCGCCAGATTGGGTGGCGCAGGTGATGGTGTAAGACTCGCCCGATAGGACGGGGACGATGTCGCCCTGCTCGTGGCCTCCTGGTGTTATGGTGTCTGACAGTGTCAGGCTTACAGGTGGAACTAAGGGCAAGAAAAGGTAATTTCATTTAAAGTAATTTCAATTGTACATGTAGCTGTGTGGAGCGCACTGAGGTTACAATTATTATTAAATGGAAAACCAATCTTGCTAGCTAACTACTCTAGAGGAAAGCAGAAAAAACAGAAAAGCAGACTGGTGGAAGGTTGAATGAAATCGGACAAAACAATGAGAAAGTTATGAATTTTTGAAAGTTGTAATCACTACACCTACAGGTGTATGGGCTCTTCAAATTGGCTGAATCAGTAATGTCTGTGATGTAGTGGTGGACAACTTTCCATTTGTTCCAACACACAAAATGAAGAAAATTTTGATTTTTCAAAAATGTATGACTCAGGAGGGTCTTTTCTCCTTAGAGGACCTATCATAATATGCTACCATATTGAATATACTGTGAGTAGAGCCCCGAGGGAGAAGGCGTTTAGAAGGAAAACAGAAATTAATGATATTTTTGTACACGACAAACAGGAGAGAAAGGCAACTACGTTACAATCCACTGACACAACTGCCAATTTGAAATTTGCATACACTTAGTGATCCCTATTTCAAACATTCATAACTTTCTTATTATTGGCTCAATTTATTTTAAACTTTCATTACAAGAGTTGGATTGCCCTTAATGACGAGTAAACGTACAGCATAGTCATATTTTTAAAATTTCTTTTTGTTTGTCGGTTCGGTTGTTAGCTTGTTTGTTAGAGTCAGATTTTTCTTCCTCTGGAATAAATTTTGCATTGACATTGTATCTCTTTCTATTTCAAGAAGAGTTCTCAGTCCAAACATTAGACTACACTGTAGATGGCTCAGCTGGTTGTGTAGGACGGGAACAATGCCATCCTGCTCAGGCCCAGCCGGGTAGCATTTCACAAAACTATCATTAGTACAAGTTCGCAGACATCCTATTGAAACGCGTGTTTAATTCAATACACGTTTTAATGGGATGTCGCAAATTTGTACTTATGATGGTTTCATGAAACACTGCCCTTATGCCATAATCCGCAAAGAATCATTTACATTTAATGCTACATTACGACTGCAAAATGTTTGAAAATATGTATGTTTTCATAGTTTGTTCATTTCCTTTAGTATTTGTAACCTAGAATTTTTACCGGGCCTCTCAGGAAAACAGTTCTTATACTGAGAGAGTTACACCGTTTAAATTAAATGAATAAATAAATACAAATAAAAGAAATACTCACCATTTACTACGAGGCGGGAATCGCTCTCAGCAGTTCCATACAAAGTGGTGACTAAACACCGATAAATATTATCATCGGCCAATGAAACACCCGTGATGGTTAAATTACCACTCCATGTGGAGTCAACGTCCAGCGTATACAGGTCCGTATTTGTGTTTGTTCTGCTACAAGAGATGCCGCAACTGTACGCCGCTAACACAGTAGCTCCCATTTGCCAAGAGAGAGCGGCAAAGGTTGACTCATCAGTCTCTGGCTGGTATGTGCACACTAATGTTACTGTCTGTCCTTCCTTTGCGGATAAATTGTCGGATGTTAATACCCTGATTGTTGACTGGGCATCTGCAACTGTTGAGTAGAAATAGAAAGAAGGGAGAAATTATTAAACTACAATGTTTATGTACATGTGTGCACAATGTTTAAATGATTAATCACATATTGAGGAAATTTAGAATTTTCTGCTGTTATTATAACAAATTTAATCTAATCTGGTTACCTAGAACTATAAAGGAAATTTAACATCTACCGTAAATCTCTGTGTATAAGACGCACCTTTGTATAAGACGCACCCCTATTTTTTAGACACGGCCGAGAAAAAAAAATTTTGTAAAACTAATACCTACACTGTAGCCTTTTTTGGTGATTTTACTCACACAAAGTTGCTAAATATTGATTTTCAAGTCATCACAGGTTCTAGGACAATTACCCCCGAGGGCAATTACCCCCTGCGGTTCTAGTTTCTGAGTGGTGAGTCGATACCCGTGTATGACTGGGCTGGGTGACACTTTTACTCACGGCACGGGTGAGCGTCGCCCGGCACCGTGCCACGTGGAGGGGCATAAATCACTTCCCTTCAAATTAGGAACGTACATGTACATGTAGGTTTTAACTTCAAATAGTGTTCTTTATTCGCATTACGTTGAGACACAGAGATAGTTGTACACCACCACTTTTCCAGCGGAAAAAAGGTGCATCTTATAAACAGATATTTACAGTATTGACAAAATTCCAAGAATTTGGACCCCATAGTCTCAAAAAGAGTCATAGAGGAAGCTTGCTTTTTAATAGTGTACATGTCCAATTGTTTTCAATTATTATAGTACATGTAGTGTCAGACCTGCCCAACAGGACACTTTCACTTATGAACCATGTCCATTTTTAAGAACAAAATCAAATTCAAATAATTTTCTTGTTAAATAGGCATTAAAACATCATCTTAAGTTGATTCCATGTGAGTACATATGTGACTTCCTGCATTTACAATCGAAACTAAATTATTCACACCCTTACCAAGTTTTATGAATTTGTTATTACCAGTATGTGAAAGATTGATTTGTCCCCATTTTTGTTCTTCTTGAGAATGTGCCATATTATTAAGGCTTACAATACATCTAAAAGCCTAGATCAAGACCCTACATGTAATTCAACCAGTCCACCTTTCATTTTTGAGTTATGACAAACACAAAAACCATGAAATTTACAAAGGGTATGCATACCAGGCACTTTAATATTAACTGTACATTTGCATACAGCACAGTCTGCCCATTCCTCCCTACAATACAAAACACAATACAAGATTCATGATTTTTGTCTCAATAGTTATGACTGGTCATTAAGCTGTGGGTAAAAGCACTCACCTAAGTGTGGCCATGGCGTCCAAATCAGCAAAAAGACCGAGACAAGAAAGAGCTTGTAATGAGCTGCAGTTGCCATGGTAACCATTGTAATTACTTCCTGTTGCAAGACGATACTAATCACTGTTTCCAAAATATCTGCTTCAGTATTCTATATTTAGCGCTGTTTATTATTAATGCTCTCCTTCACACGTTTCTGCTTCTATATTCATCTGTTATCACATTGGAATATTGTCAATTTCTTGAGTCACACAGATGCTGGGTTTTGGGGGAACTAAATCTCCTATTTTGGGCATCAATTTGGCTTCTCTCTCCAAAACACTGTCCAACTTGTAGATATTTCCATAGGAACTCCTAATTACTCAACTAAGTGTTCCTCTGTATTTGATCCTCTCTGGACTCGAAGCCAATATGCAGTGTAGCTGCAGATCTAGGATTGGAAACAATTGGCAGCGGTGTTTACGATGGCATCATTTCCAATCCACTGATTCCTACCAACTATTCTCCTCACAGATGAGCCACACAATTCATTTTCCTTGTCCCGTAGATTTTTCTATAGTTTACACAACGGCTCTGCACAGAGGCTGCTTCTTTCAATGTATCCTTTTGATTTCCAGCTGACTAAATGAGTCGTCCCACAAAAGATTCACCACTGTTTTGACAGCCTATTAAGCCATCAATGGGTTTTCTGCTGTATTAGGCAATCCAGCGTTTGACAAACACTGCCAAATTTCCTGATAATAATTGCTCTAATGCCTTGCTCCCCTCCCAATGGGCTCTTTCCTGTCACGACAGCGGTGGGGGTGTAGACTATTCTGACCGACACAAAATATTCACGTGGTCATAACGGTAGTCGCATCCTTCGTTGAATCAGTAAACATCAGTTTAATTATACATGTAGCCCCCTTCCGTTCTGTGTATAAAAGAAAATGAACAAAGAATTTAGAATAAAACCACATTATGAACAAATATGGTTCCGTTGGAAACAATGGGATATTGTTCAATATCATTTATGCATGGTGGAAGTCATGGTTATGTGGTTAAGTTCCCACCAAATAATGATTAATAATCATACTAAAAACATTTCAACTAAATGCACAATACCTATCAAATCTGGCTGTAAGCTGCCCGAGTACATCAAATACAGGAATAAGTTTGTTTTTAAAAAGCCATTACAATAATACGATTCAATAAAAAAAAGGAATAGCTTTGAATTGCAAGCTAATTGGTTGGTAGTATGGGGAATTTGGGGATGCATTATAAATTGTGTGGATAACAATTTGTGCATTGGGGCAATAACATGGTAGAATAAACATTCGACTTTGCCTCCCAGCCAATATTTCATTCTAGATTTCTGCTACACAGGTTCGTGTGACCTTATCAAAAGAAGAAAAAAGGCAACTACACGTACATTAAAGTACAAGAGGTCAATCTCTTGAGGTGCGTTTACAAATTCATTCTGCATTCCTCGTTGATATCCTCTTTAGTACATTGAACTTATTTTGGGAAGCTGTTCAAACTAATTTGCCTTGATTAACTTCAAGAAAGAGAAACAAAAATAGGAAGAAATCTAGACATAGTTCATTACACAGTAAATGACCACAAAATTAGTGGAAAGTGCAACAAAAACAGTGAAATTAGCAAAAGCAGTTTAATGCACGAGAAAGCTAGTGACCCAGAATACTATAATAATGTGCCCTGGGCTACTGAAAGAGTGCAGATACATGTAAGCAGGTCAATTGAACTTGCAGTTGCCCAGCTGGTCTAGCATAGTGTTGCAGTAATTAGGTTCAACGATAATCTGCTAACTTTAGGTCATGGTTTCAAACTTTGAAGTTATCTTGTAGTTATATAGAGACTGTGCAAACGCATTCGTGGTTATGAAGCTTTAAGTTAATACTAGCCCCGTGTCCACACACAACACTTTCCGTGATTAGGGGTGATTAGTTATACCGTTTCGGGATATTTATACCGTTTTGTGATAGTTATACAATGAAATTGTGTGTGTGGACGCTTACTATCGATCGTATAACGAAACGCGGGTTTGGGCATCGTTTCGAACTAGAACTCAATAAAGAATCACATCTAATCACGCCTAATCACGGAATGTGTTGTGTGTGGACGTAACTAGTATAACCAGTCGAACTAGAACGGTATAACTGGGCGGGGCTTAACGTGACCTCGCGCGAAAGGAGACCCGACCTCTCATTTCTGCTTCCATTTCATGACCGCAGTAGCAAACTGCGCACCTATACTAATTTGCTGTAGAGTTTTGGGATTACTTTCTTGTGTGTGTGGACACCCTGGAATTTATACGATGATTCTTTATACGACGTTTCTTGTGTGTGGACACCCTGGAATTTATACGTTGATTCTTTATACGACGTTTCATTATAGAGTTTCGGGATAAATTGTTTTGTGTGTGGACATGCTGACAAAGTAATAAAACACAAGTAATCTTAAAGTTAGTGCTGTATCTAGCATCAAGGGGGGAGGGGTTCTCACTCTCAGTTATGTGCCGTGTGGACACAATTAACTTCGAGGATACACCAGCTTGCAGTTCAAATGACTGCTTGCACGGCTTGTAGTTTAAAGCTAATACAATACTTGTTCTTTCCTTTTGATCCTGTGTGAACCCTCACTATTGTTAGTGGATCGTTGTTTACGGCTGCATAGGTTTGGCATACTTCAAATTTAAAACTATACAGATCCTGTGTGAACATAGCCAGCATTTCAATATTCCTTTCTTGACATTTTGAAGGGATCTAGGGGCAGTAAATCTTCAGCTGCACAGTTGTGGAATAAAGTGTACTGTATTTGGCAGCCAGTGGCGTCACTAGAGCAAACTGAATGGGAAGTGTCAGACCAAATTGGCTAGCAAGTTAGCCAAGAAGTTCCCAGCAAACAACAGCCAAAAAAAGAAAAGAAAAAAAAGAATTAGATATAAAAAAGGGTTCTCAGATATAAAATTCTGCCGACACGGATAAGGATAAGACCTGGGCCCCGTCTTTAAAAAGAGTTGTAATTGATTTGAATCGATCGCAACTTAAAATTAATTGTAACTCCCGATTTGAATCGATCAGAGGTCTTTATAATACAGGGCCCTGGTCTTTCAGTTGTCCAAAATATATATTTTGACAGCAACCAAAGAAATAATTCTAGCTCATCCACAGCCTACAAAATATTGAAATTTACAAACAGAAATTGTGAGAATATGAGAATGTGTGGCTGAAAATCCCACAGCTGCACAGTTGCAAAAGGAAAACGAAAGTATTTCCCTCCCAATTTCTCCTGTGTAATACATCCTGATCATATCAAAGCACTCTGCCCAATTCACTTCCAAAATGTACCATAAAGGGAAGAGAGAGAAGAGAGGGAGAGAGAGAGTAGGAGAAGGGGGGAAGAAAGCAGGCTGATTGGAGATAAAGAGAGGCAGAAGAAAAAGAGAAAGAAGGAGCGAGTTAAAGTGTAAGATAGTACAGAAAGTAGAGGTGTGTATGTGAGAGAGAGAGAGAGAGAGAGAGTGAAAAGGGGAGAGAGGGGAGGGAGGGGATAGGGAGAGAGGGGGATAGAGAGAGAGGGAGAGGGGGAGAGAGAGAGAGGGAGAGAGCAACAGCATAGCAACCTTGCATGAAATAGACAATGGAGATATTAACAGAGGGAAGTGAGTCTGAAGGGGAAGTATTAATTATTTTTCTAGGAAATGGCTATAATATTTTTTCTCTGAAATGACTACAATAAAAAGTAATAAAAAGTAATAAAAAGTGTTAAGAAATAAGCAATATAATTCTCATCCTTATCCTTATCCTACAGAAAGACAGGCAACATAATTACGGATTTAATTACCAAACAATCATGACAATTTTCAGTTCAGAGTCACATACTCGGGGAAATATTGCACCAAGAAGCGAGAGAAAAGGGTGCGATTAAAATAGCATGATTGCGGTAGAATCACTCAAATGAAACTCACATTATCATATTCTTGAGTACTATATTCCTGAGTAATACACGTAGGCTTCCTCCTCTGTTCATTATTCCAGGGACATGTCATCTGATTGTCGCACGGAATGTACAGTGAATTTTCCATTAACGTAAATCACAATTATTGCAAAATGAGTGTAATGTCAAATTGTCGACCCAACATGATCATAAAAACTAGAATTTGGTGACAGAAAATTAAAAGGAAAGTGAAATCTCAACTTGTTTCAGTGGTAATCAAACTGCACTCCTCAGAGATGAGAATACTTTTACACAAACAGAAACTCACCCTGTTTTATTATAGCCAACCCTATCCACCCCTGACAGACGGTCCAAACAGCGTTTCCAAAACGTTCAGCTGTGAATCCTGTTGTCGACAAGAAAAAATACGAGAGAAATGAACAGATCTGTCAACGATCCAAACGATATTGTCTCAAAGCTGTCTCAAAGCTGTCTCGGTCTCTTCGCCTCTTGTTCCTGTCCTTAATTACGTCTTGCTCTCCGAAGACGACGAATGACCTTTTTGTTTTTGTTGGGAAGGGGTTTTCCCCCATCCACAGCTCAGCATGGTTGCACTCTTGTATACATGACAAATGGCTATTTTGAGTGAAAGGGGGATTTTCAACACATGGGTGTGTTCACATTCTTCAAACATAAGATTTACCCAGATACTATAGAGGGTGTGCTCGTTTGCACTACAGCACAGTAGGTTCACGCTCTTCTCAAATGCATCTACATGTACTTCATGAATATGATTCATCGAGAATGCCCCGCCCCCGTGAATTGTAACACGATATCCTAATATTCACATGTTAATACACAAGTTATCTCCTATTGTGAACAATATTTTAAAACAATGTGCTAACAACCATCCAAAACTTAATTGGTTTCCATCTTTCATTCTGTGCCCTCTGCCTTGTTTACACTCTCTCAATGACAAACAGCTTCTTCCCATTAAGGCTCCCATCCCAAGGGGCAAGAAAATGGCATTCGCAAATTAAAATGAGATTTAGTGGTGCACATCATATATGACAACAGTGCCTTAAAGGGCAATCCAACCCGAGTAATATTAGTTGATTTTTATGAAAGCAGAAAAATAACAGAAACAGAATGGCAAAAGTTTGAAATGAATCAGACCAATAGTAAGGAAGTTATAAATGTTTGAAATATGAGATCACTAAGTCTATGCGAATCTTAAATTGGTAGTTTGGTCAGTGGATAGTGACGTAGGACGTGGATAACTCTCCCATTTGCTGTGTACAAAGTTATCATTAATTTCTTTTTCTTTTGGAAGTTCCTTCTCTCTTGCGGCACTACTAAAAATATATTATAGATAGCATATTATTATAGGTCCTCTAAAAAAAAAATAGACCCTCCTGAGCCATGAATTTTGAAAAAATTTGAATTTCAGTCATTTTTTATGTTGGAACAGATGGGAAAGCAATGTAGTCAGGCACTACATCACATTGACATTACCACTTCAGCCAATTTGAAGTGCCCATACGTATAGTAATTACAACTTTCAACATTTTTTAACCCTCTCATATTTAGTCAGATTTAATTGAAACTTTCATCAGATGTAGGCCTGTAGACATATTTTCTTGCATTCTTCAAATTCTGTAGACATTAATATTGAACATGCTCTGAATGTTAATAAGAAAACAGATGTTCCATAGATTAAGAGCAATGTCACACTGCATTCCCTAGTAATGAGTCATTAATACATGTATGTAACTGTCATAATGAATGCCTTATTTATGATTCATTGCCTACATGTATAATTACTCAAAAATATCTGAAGGCTTGCTGCTTGGGTAACAAACACATTTTTTGGTTAATTGTTATACTTCTTCTTTTTGTTCTTCTTCTTTCCCTACATGTACTTCTTCATTTTTTTGTATTTTCCCCTTCTTTTCTTCTTCTGTCCCCTCCTCCTCCTTATTCTCATCTTGCTTCTCCTTTTCCTTCTCTTCCTCTTCTTCCTGCTTTCTTCTTCTCTTTTCTTCTCCTTCCTTCTTACCTCTCTACTTTGCCTCAAATAATTCTATAATTTATGCTAAAAATGTGATCCTCATTTACATCTATCTTACAATGTAAATCAATAGTCTCCTTTAAAAAAGTTACCTAAGATAATACCTCTCTCTCTAATGAATATACATGTATCCCTATCCCCTTCTCCCATCATCCTCTCTCTTTTTTCTTTCTTCCTCTCTCTCTCTCTCTCTTTTGCCTTACAGAACTTGCTTAGCTAAAAATATGCATTTCATTTAAATGTACAGTATCTAACTCTTTCTCTTTACAAAAACTCCATGGACTACTGCTCTCATCTTTACAATATATGCATATACATATCTATCTATCTATCTATTTACAACCCCTTTTTTGTTTCTCTCTCTCTCTCCCTCTCTCTCTCTCTCTCTCTCTCTCTGATTATTTGCCACAACATGCTATAATTATGGCACATTACCTGAATAGCAAATATTATCCCCCAAAATAAGAAACTATAAAGAATCTATAAAGAAACAAACAAAATAAAACAGCTCCTTGGTGACAAACATAAGCAATAAGTACATGTATACATGTTCATGTGCATAAATGTACAAACTCTTATTGAAAACATATGGCTGACTTGCAAGTGTCATAAGTAGTAAGTAGATATAATGAGAGGAATGAAAATAAGTTCATAAACAACTTTTGCCTGCATCCCATGCAAACCAGGTGGGATGTGCTCCTAACATGTTCATTAAAGGGAGACTGGTGCTCTCACAAATGTATGAACAAAATATTAACAAAATTCAAGTTACATTTAAGTTTTAGGCCCAAAATAAAAGAACCAATATTTTTGCAGCTTGCAAACATTTCTTATAATTCAGGTAGCGGCATGTAGTGAGACGATGTCAGCTATTTTTATACCAGGATGGACTTTCTCTTTAAGCTTCCAACAGTTTTGAGATTACAAGTACCTTAAGTGTGAGGTTTAAAGAGATCTTTAAGAGGACTGGGGGGTTCTTATAATTAAGGTTGCGGCATATAGCAAGATGATGCCATGAACTTGATGTATGAGTGGACTTTCCCTTTAAGCTTCCCAGAGGTTCTTTTTTGTTTTCACTGCTTGAGATTATGTTTAAGTGTGAGGTTTAAGGAGATCTTTAAGAAGATTGGAGGGTTGTTATAATTAAGGTACGGTGTGTAGCGGAATGATGTCATATCCTTGAGACGGATTGGCCAGTAAACCATTTAGTCATAAGAGCTTCAACAACATGTTTTCATCGAACTTCAAAACAGGTTAAAGGAAAATCCATCCTTGATAGCAAACTACTCTAGAATGGAGCAGAAAAATCTGAGAAACATACTGGTGAAAGTTTGAATAAAATTGGACAAAAATTGAGAAAGTTATACATTTTTAAACGTTGTAATCACTATAGGTATGGGCTCATCAAATTGGCTGAATTGGTAATGTCTCTGTGAGGTAGTTGTGGACAACTTTCTCATTTGTTCGAAAACACAAAAATACTAAAATTTCACTAAAATGACCTGTAATAATATACTCTCCATAATATATTTTGAGTAGTACCCCAAGGGTGAAGGCATTTGGGAGAAAAACAGAAATTGTTGCTATTTTTGTACACGACAAACGGGAGAGCTATCCGTCACTAGGTCACAATCCACTGACAAAATTGCCAATTTGAGATTTGCATAAACTTAGGGATCTCATATTCCAAACATTCCTAACTTTCTAATTATTGGTATGATTTATTTGAAACTTTCCCTTTCGGTTTCTGTTTCTCCTTTAAACAACATCATGTCATGTTCAATGTTATACAACCCTGTATATCCGATTAATTGGAACTAGTGCTTTATAAACGAAGAAGATCAATGATACAAATCATTCAAAGTGAACTTTTCAACCTAGAAAATTTATTTATATGACAAATTGACAATTCTACTATATATTGTCCCGCAAAAGGGTGTAAAACCAATTCTTTGTTGTGATGCTTTGTATAGATAAGAGCCAACTCTCACTTGGAAACTCATGGAAAAGTACTATTTTGGGGGTGGGGATTTTAGTCACTATCTTGGTCACCTGATCATGATTCATTTTAGGTTTCATTTTCTACAAGGTTAAGCATGCATAAGTCACATGTCTTAAGCCTCTTTTTATCAGAAAACAAAAGGAAGAACTATTGCTTTAGAATAAATATATCGTTTTCAGTTTTAAGGAAATTTCCCAATCTCTTATGTGAATGTGAAATTCATGTTTTGCAATGCAACAAAAAATGTTATTTTGAGGGGGAAAATAACTTTTTTTTGGCACGGAGTCGCATAGCAGGATGTATGGTATCTACTATAAAATCATGTTTTTGCTTTTTATTAGCAGTGATAGAAGAAAAAGATATAAATAAAGTTCTCTTGAATAAAAACCCTGTTCAAACATGTTTAACACATTTTCTATTGTAAGAACTAGCACCACTTTTAATCGCTTTTGTTTCACAATTTCTATCATATACATGTATATATATATATATCTCTCAAGAATATGACGAAAATACACAAAGTCACAATCATACATGTAGAATTAAGCAATATTAAAAAAAATCCGAGTGTCAAATGTAGAATATGATTGGTACCAGGGTCCCCTTGCATAAAACTAATCATTGATGGTAACTCTGCCATCAATGGTTACTTCCATGGAATACTTGATTTTGATTGGCTGTTGAGCAATGTTACCATGGGGCAGAGTTACCATTAATGGTAAGTTTTATGCAACAGGTCCCAGGTGACAATATAAAAAATATACCATGTGAGTTCTGAGCAAGCATCTGGTATTAGAAGAAAGGAGGGGGTTCTACAGGTGTAGATTACTAGTTCAAAAGTTATTGCCCTAGTCATAAACTATGGTCTTTGTCTCATGGTTTAAAGTGGATTAGATATCATCCCGCTTATGTGAAATGCACCTCCCCAACCCCCAACTCCACAGACCCTGAAGTTATCGACCCAAACATTGTCATGAATGGTTTAACCTTAATTAAACATTATCCTGCTCGAGTAAACGCACCTTCCCTTACACACACACAACACACAAACATTGAATCTTCATTTACTGACCCAAACTTTAAAATGTGGGCAATGTCTTGTATGCTTTAACCTGGATTAAATATCATCTTGCTCATGTGAATGCACTTTCCCTTCAACACATACTGAGTAAATCAACGCCTCCCCCAAAAAAAAAAAATGTTCAAGGTATAACCTGGATTAAAACATAATCCTGCTTATCTCCTTGTGTGAACACACCTACTCTTCCACATATGTACACAAATCACAGGTGAAACCTGATCATCATGTATTACGCCAAAGATCATCTCCAGTGGGGCAGGAGAGGAAATGATTGGGAAGTGATAGGTATTCCTGGGCTGGCCTCAGCTACAAGAGTTTCACTTCCATTATGACCCCATAGGAAACAAGGGAAATATAGGCAAGTGCAGAGAGGATTTGCGCTGGATTTATGATGAGCCTAACTATATATCTGTACCATGACTTTATGTGAACTATATGCCATGTAGAACCCCCAAGGACATTTTTCTAAAGCACATGAATGCTTTATATGTGCATGTACATGTATAATGTTGAGAACCAAAAGAGCAATAATCTTGCGTTCTGGTAAATGACTGAGAACAGATTCTCACAAATCAAAACATCTGCTGAGATCACACATAAAAACAGGAGCGATAATCTATCTTGACTCTTCGTGAGCTCTGAAATGCCTGAGAACGATTTCTCACAGAATCAACCGTCTGAAGAGAGCCAGAAGGGCATTAACTCCATGCAAAAGTACACAAAATAACGCCTTCCTGGCTCTCAAGACTCAACAGACAAAACGCATCCTTTGCTGTGTCCAAACGCTCTGTGGATTGCATAATACTTTGTAAGTGATATTAGGTTCTGTTACCACCGAGTTACCACAACTTGGGATAAGCTTGTTCTCTCAGCTCAGTAGAAACCATTTCATTTTTTATATGTAGATGTAAGTTCTCTTCTGGCGTTAATATAGAATAATTTGTTGTCTTCTCTCTCTCCAAAGTTCTTTTCATCCTTAATTCATTAAACATATTGAGCAGTCACTTCAGCAGTGATTTAAGTACAATCAACCAATTACAATATAGGTCTACACCGGGTCGAGTCCAGGATTTCGTACTAGAGGGCACAGCATCAAGCCCACCCCCAATCAGTTACTGAATAAACATGTACTTTTTCTAGGAGCTTCATCGGCTGGCAGCCAAAAGGGCACAAACTTTAACAAAGAGTTAATGCCTTCTGCCTCTCAGCAGACAATATAGGCCAGCATGTAATACTTTAGATGCATCCTCCAACCCCCAAGCAGCGCAGAGGCATCGCAAACCAAATTTCAAAATCCTGTTAAATTGCGACGACGCTTTATAACAAGATTTCTCAAACTACCGCCTCAGAATATTACCATTCATTTCAATATCGCATACACACGCCAATGAATCGCAGCTTTCAAATCTGGCAAATTAACTTGTAATTGAAAAGATAGGGTTCTGACCCGAACTCCTGCCTTCTGAAGACCCCCTTGCATTTCCCCCTTGTGTTCTTTCGTCGTCTCGTCGGATAAAACCATGTTGTCCTTGCCTTGGCTTGTACCCCCGTGAAATTGACATGCATGCATGGAAATTACTTTTGCTTCAACAAATCTCACCAAATCTTGCCCTTGCGCCCTCGGGCATATGCATACAAAATAAATGAATCATACCAGAGCTGAGCTGGCCTACTTGTACACTCTCTGTATGAGAATTGAGTGCATTATACATATATATTGCAGAATATGCTTTACATATCATTTCAACTGCATCAAATAATGCAAAATTACACTTTTTCATATTTAGGTAATTTGCATTTAAAGTGTTTTCATTTTGAAATTGAGAGTTGAAAGGGAAGGAGCCAATAACTGCATAATTTTAATCATCATTCTCAACCTCATAGCAACACAGATAATCACTCAATATTAAGAGGAATTGTTCACTATACATGTACTTCAAAATGTTGGACAGGTTTAACTAAATGTATTTAATGTAGGTTTAATGCCTCTTTTTTTAGCACAAGTGAACATTATACTGGTTGTTTCATCATGAGGAATTAAAAACAATCAAACAGGAAACACGTTATTAAAGAAATCGTTAAAACTTCTTCCTTGAGCGTCATATTGGCATTGACTCTAGAAGTATTTTTAAAGGTGAAGTCCACACGGATATAAACTTGGTTTTTAAAAGCATAAAAATGAGAGAAACAAATAAGTGAAAGTTTGAGCAATCTCCGATTTAAACTAGAAAATTTTTGAAGTTGTCATCAGTGAAACACAAAGTGGCAACACTGTGACGTATCTATCATACATGATCCTCTCCAATATGCTCGGTACAGAAAATATCATAAACTTTGATTTTCTTAGTTATTGATGAAGGAATAGACTTGTTCCATACAGGGGTGGTATAAAAACATATTTTCAATCATTATATTCAGGATGAATGTATGATTGAAAATTTTCTTACGGGAAAATATAAATCTGTGAAATTTTTTAATACACAGCGCAAATGGGAGGGGAGCTCGCAAGATACGTCACAGATTTTCCAATTTGTGTTTGATTGATCGCACCTTCAAATATTCATAACTTTCTTATAATACATGTATGTATTTAATCGGTTTTTGCTCAAACCTTAACTGACCCATTTCTCTCATTTTTCTGCTTCTATTAAAACCAACCTAATACCAGGGTGGACTTCCCCTTTAATTGATCCTTCTGGCTCGCAGCAGATGATAACTCACCGAATACATTTCAAATCTTTCAAGACATTTAAGTGTATATATTCTCATTTTAGAACATGCCATTGAAGTTGCAGATGAATGTAGAACAGTATTAAAACAACATCTTTTTTTAAAATCATCATTACACACTGCCTTCTATCCTGTTTAAAAGCACTGTATTTCCATCTAAATAAGCTTTTAACACTTAATTGATGGCAGGAATCGATAGAGTTGTCAAACCATAGATTGAACGCCTGGCGACAAAAATGAAAAACAAACACCCGGTCTCCGAAGGAAGAAAGGAAAAAACTGCTGGGGAGTTGGAGCGTGATTCATGAAATGTGGAATTAATGATGCCTGTTCAAACAGAGCGATCCGTTGAGTAAAGTTTACAGCAAGGATAAATATTATTAACCTAATGGAGAGAAACTTTCATTTTTCATACACCACGTATGCTGTTGGTTTTAAAAGGAGAAGGTTGAGTTCTGGGAAGAGGTGAAAAATAATTTGGGAGCGTTATCATTGTTTTATGCAAGTGTGGAAGAACATCAGATAAAAAAATGTTCCCTGAAAAGCATGGCTCTTCAAATGCTTTCATATTCTAAATATGGCATGTACGTAACAGCATAAAAATCAGGACAGATTTTTATGCCACATGTTTGTGTAGTCCCATATTCATCTTTTTGTGTAAAGTGCTAGTTACTTTACCAAGACTGGGCCAAATTTCTAATCAGTTTGATGATTCCAGAACCTTGCAGTACACACCAATACTTATATGCTAGATGATCAACCTTGTCTGATCGATTCCACACCCTTTCTTTCACAATGCAATTGCATGACCAGAACTCAACTTTATCTTTAAGTTCACTATCATTCCATACCATACATTCCATAGGTTATGTACACAAATGGTTCTGAGGATTTTCAACAACAAAAATCACAGAATTTTAATTAACCAAAAGTTGACAATTTATAGCACCCCCAAAAAAGATCATTAGTACAAATAGCAAAAACAGAACAATGATATAACAGGGTCACAGAATTTTAATTAACCAAAAGTTGCCAATTTATACTTTATAGCACAAAAAAAAACTATAATTAGTACAAAAAGCAAAAGCAAAACAATGATCAACATAATAAATAACTAGTATCCTAATGAATTTAAATGTACATGTACAGTTAACAACTAGATTATACATACCCGTACTAAGTTTTGTAAATTTTGAAGTATGTGAAAATTGATTTGTTCTGACTGATGTTTCTTGAGAATGTGAGATATGAAAGCTTACATCTAAAAGTATTCAACAAAGGCCCTCATTCAACCAGTCCATCATTCATTCCTGAGTTATGAAAACACAGAAAATATCAATTTTTTTAAGTGGTATGAATAATTTATTTGTTAAGTGTATATTATATACCCATGTACTTTCGTACTTATCAACTTGAAGTTGTTTGATGTTTCAAGTTGTGAATTCCAATGAAAATGTGCTGACACTTGTGACTTCAGATAAACACGATCAAATTTCAATTGAATTTTAATACAAGACAGTGTATGAACAAATTGCGTTTTGTAATTTTTATATTACTTAATCAAATTCAATTGGTATCCCAAAATAGATTTTCTTGGCATTTCTTGGCAAGTTGGCAAATTAATGCAATTAACATTCACAATTTAATCTAATTGATATTCGCAGGTTAATCTCATTATTCAAAAACTGTGTCTGTCATGTCTCATATGGGCTCCAATCACTCAATTTCTCAGAGTCACCGAAAGGTTTGTTCTCATGTGCCTCATTAAACCGCATTGGGTTTTGTAACGTTCTGTTTTGCATACTTTGTTTGTTTGTTGTTGTCATTTTCATGTGTGTGTGTTAAAGTGAATAGCAAGAGGGATGAGAAAATTAGCTACAGCTAGTGTACAAGCAACAAAGGTCCTATGCATAGTCACTTATCTGTGTGTTACAAGATGCGAAAGTGTGAAATGCAGTACACTGAAAAGCCCGTGGCAGTTTACTGCGGCACGTGTGAACATGCCCTAAACTATCTTGCCATGCCATACATGTGTGTGTGTAACATGAATAAACTATGGGCCCCTCTCGATGCAGGTGGGTCGGTAAAAGAGGAGGGAAGTTTAAGGTGTTTTTTAGCTCTGGTAATGACAACAACAACAAAATCTCACAAAATCTCGAGAAATGTACCCTTAAAGTTCAAGAATGCAAATGAGTGGTTAACCAACTGAAAAGCCTTGGAAGAAACTAGAAACTGTAAACCTACGAGTAGGATTTTTTCACCTGACTGCACATGACAGGCAATTTCACCGCAAGAAACTTTCAAGACTTTCGCAAACATTTAGCATTGTATGTGTCACACTTTTACTTCAATAATTTCACAGCATGGAATTTCATAAACCACTCGAGTTTGTGAATATATTGTACATTACGTGCACAAGTTTCTGGTTGAACAGTAACAGCCGATTAACTCTTTATATATACCACACAAATAATCTTCTTGTACCACATTGTATTTTCAAATGTATCATGGGATAGATATACACATACCAAAAGATGTACAAGATTATTCAACTGTTGAGGTTAATCTACATTTGTATATCAGTGTTAAAAGGGTTGCCATGGAGCTAATCAAAACCCGGAAACGGGTTATTTTGCAAAGCAATTGTGTGTTGCACAAAACAAAGCTTTCCTGAGTTCATGAGTTTAAAAAGGAAAAGGAAGAAAGTATTGAAATGTGATCTGTACTATTCAGTGAATATCATTTCCACCGTTTCTTTCTTTCATCTTTTATTTTTTTTTATTTTAGTTTGATAATGTATCGTGATCCAAAAACATCTCCTGCATATTAAACCATTCAAAATTACTTTGATGTAAATTTCATTTCTCTAAAAATATGATTCCATTATCCGAATTCAAGATAAGTTTTGATTAGAATTTTCATGTGCACAAAAGTTGTTATACTGGTAAAATACACAAACTGCTATAAAGCAATTATGTATATTAAATACAGATTTTATAATTGGATTTACATTCATCTGAAAAAAGAGCCTAACGATACAAATGCCTCACTTGAACATTAAAAGCAAATACGAGTCTACTAAATATTATCTTTTTGCCCTTTTGACTTTAAAACAAATACTTTTCAATGTGTCAAAATGTTTAAAAAACAGTGATTACAAGTAACAAAATTCAACAAATCACAGCCACTATCAAGCTCTAAATAGCCCTGTCTATTGTATGTACATGTATAACATTGGAAAGTCAATCTTGAATCGAAACAAAATATTGTAGTATCACATACCTTGTAGGTGTGACCAATCCAAGGAGTTATCACAGTTCTCTTTGTTCTGTAAAATCACCCCAAGAAAGAGACACTTCACTCAACCTCTGTCTGATCTGTAAGGAGACACAATAAAACAGTGAAAGGAGATGTTTACTGAAATGGCCAAACAAAGACAGATGTTGATACTAAAATATTACTATAGGCCTGTCTTCATCAGCTCGAGTTTGCCAAATAACCCGCTATTTTCAGACTAGATATTATCTTGAAGCTCGAAATTGCGCCTTCACCAAACCGATACGCTCAAATTACGGACGGGCGCAAATTAGCCCACTATATCCCAACTAGCGGGATATTTTGGAAACAAGACCGAGATTTCTCTGGATATTTTCTCGACCAAATATCCCGCTTATTGCAACTGCGGGCTGATGAAGATGCAAATTAACTGGCTAATTTGCGATCGGGGTAGTTAAAATAGCGGGTTATTTGGCAAACTTGAGCTGATGAGGACAGGCCTTATGGTGGCGATTCCTACTGCAGTGCGGCTCCGCTGTTGGTGCACTATGGTCCAATGTATACAAAGTTCTTATTCTGATAACTGGGAGAAAGATGGCAATGAAAAGTATCATAAATAGATAGATTCCAGGGACCCGTTTCACAAAGCCTTTTTTCAATGACAAATGACAAAAATCAGTGACAAATCTGCAGATAACCAATCAGAAGCAAGGATTTCAGTAGCTAATAAGAAAAACTGTCATTTGTCACTGATGACAAGTTTTGTGAAATGCCCCCCAGGTTTTTTTTTTTAAGACTCTTCAAGTCCACATTTCGAGTGGTAGAAAATGGCAATAAAATGGATTATATAGATAAATTCCAGGTTTAAAAAAGACTCTTCGGTACATATTCCTCCAATTGGGAGAAAAACGGCAATGAATTCCAGGTAAAAATTAGAATTTCTGGAGTATGTACGTATATACATGTATCATTTGCCTTGATTTTGATCCATAGATTCCATATGTCGAGGGCACACGCACGCATACCAGTACAAGTTTATTATTGATGGCGAAAGAAAGAAATATCGAGCTTCATGTTTCTTATTTCGTCATGAACAAAGAACAAACTGTCCACACTGGTAGATTTCACGCAATTCTGTTAAAATATACATGTACCTGTAGTTTTCTACTATTATGGTGACCAAAAAGTACAAGAGCATGCAAAACCACCATCCATTATCCCAGAGTACATCAAGGATGAATTCAGTTCAGAGTACACATAATAACCACAACAACCATAAAAACATCACTGATCAATACCTTTGTTTTCAGATGCCTGGAGACAAATGACAACCACTTTGTAATGAACAGTACAAGATACCTCATTCAGTACAGGTTGATCAGGTACATGTACACACTGAACTACACTTCCAGGTTTCCTTTTATAAAAACTTCCAAGACAGGCAGAAGACGCTTTACTAGAGACTTCACACTCACCAAGGTCCTATCCTATCTGTTCTCTCAGGAATCCTTTGGCATGAAAATTCACAAATGAGCGTTGATCATGCTCGTAAAAATGTTAAGTGTCCTTATCACTACAGTACTTAGTCGACATGTACTCTTGCACAATGACATGATGTCATCACTTTCCAAATAAATATATCCGATTACATTTGACCGTCAATGCAACACAGAACTACAGAAATAATGATTGATAATCCAGTTGGGACAGCCAAGATAACAAAAGGAATTGGGTTATTATCTCCGGAGAAGGCCGCAACAACAGTGCGTTAAACAGGAATGACAGGATGCAGTGAACGCCTCTTAGTCAGTCAGAACAAGGAGTGGGATCCAGGGCTGAGAGCTAGGATGGGCCTGAGATCGGGGGGAATTAGACAGTCGAGTATCACAACATAAACCCTGTTCACACTCATGAATTAAGCACATACTAAGCCACGTTTGTCCTACCTAGCAACAATTAATGAATGCAATTCGCATTCTGACTATTGAAATTATTATTTAAACAGGTGAATGAAATAATTTGTAACAAGGCACTTACCAGAAACAAAGATTTGTGCATTAAATTTGATTACTTTACAAAAATGGTCTATTGCCCTAATGAGAAATACATGCACGCTTAATTTGAGAGTGTGGAAGGATTCATACATGGTCGGTGTTAAAGAGTACCAGCCTTTCTCATGAGGAAGGAGACAGGATGTGAAACTTAGTGCAACAAATCTGACAGACTTTAGGGGCAAACTTTAGTGGATTAAAAAAAAGAACAAGCCTACTTTTACAATCAAACCCTGCGTTCAGCCTACCAGAATTCATCGTATAGCGACCTACTACAAGGTCCATGGCTATAGCTATACGATTCTTGTAGTTCAATTTTTTAGTCTGAACGCCATATAAAGAACCGACGTACGTGTAACGATACGTTGTATGAAGCGTTGTATAGCGAAATGCCTGTTTGAGCATTTTTCGAACAAAACCTCCATAACGAATCATGGGCCCACTCTACATGTAGTTTGGAAGTTGTATCATACAAAAATATGTATAACTGGGAGGGGCTTATCATGACCAAGTACTGATGATTGGCCAGCTAACTTGTCACCAGACCTCTTCAAAATTAGTTTCTTTGTACGATGTTGTTTTCTAGTCTGTATGCTCCTTTCACTATACATGCACACCTGTACAATTTTTTTAAATGACGTTTCTTCATACAAGTTTCTTATACTTATGAAAGAGTTTCATCAAGATGGTTGTAATATTGGTTTGAAAGGAAGATGTTTGAGGAAGATGTCTGAAATCTAGACATCGAAACTGTGACAGGTCACATGTAATTTTGACTTTTGGATGAGATATAAGAACTTCCAAACAAAGTTTCTTATAAATTTTCTTTAGTCGGAACAGGCTGTAAATTTCACTTGCCACAAAAAGGAAATCCACTGAAATATGTGTCCATTACACATTACATTTTTCACTCCATTTCATGTCAAATACACTTTTAAAACATCTGTACTTGAAGATAAATTCACAATCTCTGAAGATGGATACGATAGGTTTAAGAGAGACTTATGGAGAGAGAAGGGGGATTAATTACTTAATTGGGACTTCAAGAACTTGTGGGGAGAAGAGTTTGCGAACATGCCAATATTTTTAGCCCATAGAGGTCAACTGAAAAGCTGTTCCTTCAATCATTTCTACCAAAGTCATTTATCATATGATAAAAACGTCATATACCCGGTAGTAAGAACATGCCTACATATCGTCTGCTGAGAGGCAGAAGGGTATTAGCTCAAAGCTGTACCTTTACAAAGAGTCAGCGACCTTCTGACTCCAAATAGCCAAATCCATATCAAACAAAATTTTAACATTTTGAGATGATGAATCCCACATGAAATAGTTATCTACAGTACATGCCAGACATACAATGTTCATGGCAAGCTGGTTCTTGTTCATGTGAAAAACGGGCCTTTCACTCAAAATTTGCTCTTTGACAACAGTGCAAAATTAATATTTGTCTTGCCCTCAATGATCAATGGAAAAGGGGAAATGACATTCTAGGCTACCAAAATATTTTTCAAAAGAAATTTGCTGCACTTTCAGACAGCGAAAGAGCATGATTAGGTATGTCTTCATCAGCTCGAGATTGCCAAATAGCCCGCTATTTCTGATTTGGGAAATTAGCCCGAAGTTACAAATTGGTCTTCATTAGCTCAAAACTGGAGCTCGAGAAATTAGCTCGAGATATTTTGCTCAGCGTTCGCGTATACATGTACATGTAGTGCGAGTATTCGGGCTGGTGAAGATGCACCGGACAAATAGCGGGATATTTTGCAAACTAGCCCAAGATATCTTGGGATGATTATCTCGACCAAATATCCCGCTAATTGCAACTGGGGGCTGATGAAGACGCAAATTAGCTGGATAATTTGTGATCGGGATAGTTAAAATAGCGGGTTATTTGGCAATCTTGAGCTGATGAAGACAGGCCTATTATTACACTGGATAATACAGCTTTAGAAATAGCTCATTAATCTTCAAATAAAAACAAAGTTTGGGTCAACTGAAAACACAGGAAAGGGAAAGAAAGGGTTAGTGATTTAATTTCCTGTCAGTCTGCAGGTCTTTCACACATCTTCCAAGGTAACAGTCAAAACAATTGAAGCGAGAAAAGTTCCACAGAAAAACATGTTTAGAAATTATTCTTTTCCAAAGACTACCAGAACTTTAATCCCTAAAATATATGTTCCAGGAACTCAGCCAAAAAACTTAAACCCACCCAATAAACAAGAAAAAGCCAAGGAGATCAAGGAAATCAAGGTGATCTCCTTGGTATTACCAGTATACCTACATGTATATGTAACGCTAATCCTAATCCTAATCCTAACCTAAAATCCAATTGCAACCATAACCCAACGTCACTGGAGTCAGATCATCAAAACATTTGCAATCTTAACACTAATTAAAATGTATTGCAAGGATATTTTGAAAAGGGAGTGTCCAGGCAAACCCCTCCAGATGAAAGTGACCAATTTGGGAGATCTAAAAATTTTTAAAATTTAAAAATCCGAAAACTGTTAATGTATCAACCTCCCACCACCCAACCCCCTCCCCAATTATGATGTTATGTAATAAGATAAGGTTTATTCATTGACTTTAATTGACTTTAATACCAAGCGTCTATATAAAGCACTCAAAAGAAGAAGAAAAAAAAAGAAGAAAGTAGTAACATTTCTAGAAGCATGAAATAGAAATTGAAATTAAATACTAACAATGTTGGTGCAATCTTTTTATTAAAAAAGCCCATGGTACATTTTAGTTTAATATGTTAATTTATAACACAAGTTGGGTAATGTTGTGATAAAATAAATGAAACTGCCCCTAAGGGCCTAAATAATTAAAGCACAGAGGAAACCAGATGGTCAGCTGGCCAGCCAGGACCAGGTTATCGCTCTAATTTCATAGCTAGCACGTGCCCAGAATCGTGACACCAAACATGCCAAGGTTGCATTGGTATAGGATGTGCAAGAGTTCTTCTTGAAGTTCTTCAATCTTTAAATCTATTATATTTGCATCTCTCTCTCTCTCTCTCTGTGCATCTCTTTGCATCTCTCTGTTCTTCCTACATGTACATTGTATATCATCTGTGCTTTTCGCCATAATGCCAACAAACACATTAAAAGGGAGGGGGAAGTACGATTTTCATTTGAATTAATGAATTAGCAAAGTTTTGGTTGCCTGACATGGACAACCACTACTTTTTATTTTCAAATATTTTGCTGGCAGAGCAGTTTCGTGGCTTCACCCCATCAACTGCTGGTGTCAAGCGTTGGTGAGTGGAATATCATCTGTTAGGAGCCATTAGGGCATTAACTCTGTATAAGTCTATATGAAATAACTGCCGTCTGGCTCCAAACGAACGTTTTATAATCTCAGTAAATACATCATTGTCACATGAGGAACTTTCAAAATGCAACTTTGAAAGGAAACTATAAAATGCACATATAAAGATGCATCACCGCTGTCACATGAACAGCTCAAGTTACATCCAGCATGTGATAAGTTGATTACACTGCCGGCCGGGATGGGATAAGATTCCAATAGAATATTCATAGTTTCGTATTTTTTGTCCACATGGAATAAATAAGGGAGTCAAATGCATGGCTGCTCCATTGATGGCGAGCGAAAAGAAGTTGTATAGGTTTACATTCTCTAGTGTGATTTATCAAAAGTAATAGTATTCCTTCTTGCCCCATCATGTTTGTTCATCTCTCGTTTCCCCTTAAAACCCTTTCTATCTCTATCTTTCCCATTACATCCATCTATCTCTCTCTCTCTCTCTCTCTTTCTCCCTCCCCCTCTCTCTCTCTCTCTCCTCCTCCTCCTCTCCTCTCCTCTCTTCTCCTCTCTCTCTCTCTCTCTCTCTCTCTCTCATCTATTCTTTTCTCACTCTCTCTTTCTTTACCTCTCCTTCCTCTCTTCTCTCACCTCCACTATTTTGGTATAACCGACCTGTGAGACCTACAGGTAAAGAAGCTCTTTTTTTCAGAAGAACAGTCTTGGGGATGCTTGCTGCTTTCACACTTAATGCACTTTTGTGTGCTCTCAATGAGATTTTGTAAAGTGTGAATGAAGACACTATACATGTATATATCGATGAGTGTGGATTAACTGTAGGCATCAAAATTAATGAGCAGTCTATCACAAAACCTTAGTGCCTCTTTCATTTAATCTGCCATCGGATATTGTCTTGTCTGCCAGAATGGTGGAACAACCCTATTTACACTATGATGAGGCAACCCAAAATATAATTAATCTAAGATTTTGTCATGGATACAGGGTCAGGGAAAAGTTGCAATTGGATTTAGTTTAGGGTTAGGGTCAGTGGCGTAATGAACAAAAAAGTTTGGGGGGGCTGGCAGACAAAAAATCCGCATCACCCACTCTTACATGCAGGCCCCGCTGAACGTTTTTCAAAGGGGATGGGGTAAAGTATTTACGATCAGGTAGAGCGTAGTGTAAATTGGCGTGGGGTCTAGGGGCATTTACTACGGTCCAGATGAGCATATTTTGATACCTTTTCATGACACTGGCAGGTCACTAATTGGCGTGGGGTCCAGGGGCTGAGCCCCCTGAAACTCAGGGATTTGAGGCATTTTATAACGGTCAGATGAGCATATTTTGATACCCTATTTGTGACACTGGCAGGTCACTAATTGGCGTGGGGTCCAGGCGGAGCCCCCGGAAGCTCAGGGGTTTAGGGGCTTAGGCCCCCTTGTGGGGTCGAGGGGCGGATCCGGAAGCTCAGGGTTTTAGGCATTTAATTACGGTCAGATGAGCATATTTTGATACCCTATTTGTGACACTGGCAGGTCACTAATTGGCGTGGTCCAGGGGCGGAGCCCCGAAGCTCAGGGTTTTAGGCAATAAATTACTGTCAGATGAGTATCCAGGGACCTGACTTAGGGCCATTGGTTGGGTCCAGGGGACAGAGCCCTGGAAGCTCAGGGTTTTAGGCGTTTAATTACGGTCAGATTATCATATTTTGATACCTTATTTGTGACAGTGGCAGGACACTAATTGGCGTGGGTCCAGGGGCGGGGTCCAGGGCGGAGCCCAGAAGCTCAGGGTTTAAGGCATTTTATAACGGTCAGATAAGCATTCAGGGGCCCGCCTTAGGCCTAGGTGGGGTCCAGAGGGCAGAGCCCCTGGAGGCTCAGGGTTTTAGACGTTCAATTACGGTCAGATGAGCATATTTTGATATCTTATTTGGGACACTGGCAGGACACTAATTGGCGTGGGGTCCAGGAGCCCCTAGAAGCTCAGGGTTTCATGCATTTTATAACGGTCAGATAAGCATTCATTCAGGGGCTCGCCTTAAGGCCCCTGGTGGGTTCGAGGGGGCAGAGCCTTCGGAAGTTCAGGGGTGTTAGGCATTTAATTACGGTCAGATTAGCATTTTTAATACCTTATTTGTGACACTGGCAGGACACTAATTGGCGTGGGGTCCAGTTGCGGAGCCCCCAGAAGCTCGGGGGTTTAGGCATTAAATTACCGTTAGATGAGCATCCAGGGGCCTGCCTTAGGGCCTTAGGTGGAATCCAGGGACAGAGCCCCGGAAGCTCAGGGTTTTAGGCATTTTATAACGGTCAGATAAGCATTCAGGGCCCGCCTTAAGGCCCCTGGTGGGTTCGAGGGGGCTGAGCCACGGGAAGTTCTGGGGTTTTAGGCATTTAATTACGGTCAGATGAGCATATTTTGATACCTCATTATTTTGTGTCACTGGCAGGTCACTATTCTTTCTTTCTTTCTCTCTTTCTTTCTATTTCTCTTTAGCAGGGGCGGATCTAGCTTTTTGCTAAGGGAGGGGGGCGGTTTGACCAAATGACAATGCGGAGCATCGTCCACGAGCCGCGTAGCGGCGAGGCGATTTTGGGGCTATTTTGAACCCCCGCCCGTAGCGATGTTTTCCTGGCATCTACTAACACAATGGAGACCACAAAAAGCAGTGCTTGATAACGTCTTTTTAAATCAAGTAACAGCTAAAACAATTTGACCCAATGACGATGCGGAGCATCGCCCACCAGCCGGGTAGCGGCGAGGCGATTTTGGGGGGCTATTTCGAACACCATAAGTGATGCGGAGCATCGTCCACGAGCCGCGTAGCGGCGAGGCGATTTGGGGCTATTTTGAACCCTCGTAAGTGATGTTTTCCTGGCATCTACTAACACAATGGAGACCACAAAAAGCAGTGCTTGATAACGTCTTTTAAATCAAGTAACAGCTAAAACAATTTGACCCAATGACGATGCGGAGCATTGTCCACCAGCCGCGTAGCGGCGAGGCGATTTTGGGGGGCTATTTCGAACACCATAAGTGATGCAGAGCATCATCCGCGAGCCGCGTAGCGGCGAGGCGATTTGGGGCTATTTTGAACCCTCGTAAGTGATGTTTTCCTGGCATCTACTAACACAATGGAGACCATAAAGCAGTGCACGATAACGTCTTTGAAAATCAAGTAACAGTTTAAACAGTTTGACCCAATGACGATGCAGAGCATCGTCTACGAGCGCCCAGCGGCGAGGCGATTTTTGGGGCTATTTTGAACTACCGTAAGTGATGCGGAGCATCGTCCACAAGCCGCGTAGCGGCGAGGCGATTTTTGGGGCTATTTTGAACCCTGGCCCGTAAGTGATGTTTTCCTGGCATCTACTAACACATTGGAGACCATAAAAGCAGTGCATGATAACGTCTTGTTAAATCAAGTAACAGTTTAATACACAGTTATATCCAGAGTCATCATGTGTTTGGTTAAGTTACCACATGAGTTGAATATCTTCTCACAATTTTGCACTTGAAAGGTTTCTCTCTAGTGTGCGTTCTTTCTTTCTTTTTTTTTTTTGGGCGGCCCAAGAAACCCCTAAACTCCCCGTAGATCCGCGCCTGTTTAGTATACTGTTTTCCAAAAAGTGTGGGCGGAGCCCCGTCGTTCTGCGGGCCCTGATATGTAAGCCTCTAAATAAGCATATTTCTTGCCTGACTGTAAATTTAGGAATTTGTAATTTTCCAACAAACGCATAAAAAGTATAATTTAATAAAAAGTGAGGAAAAATCTCGGATTATTATGTCATTTCAGCAACATTTGTAAATCACCGGTATCGAATTAGAAATGATCCACGTTTGAATTTTATTGTGACACTGGCAGGACACTAATTGCCCCCATCGGTACGCCTGTGGCCCCCAAACTACACCTTGTTGGCGGGAAAATCGCAAATGACCTCCCTACCTATCTTCTTTCTCTCTTTCCTTACCTTTTCCTCCCCTTCCCTTTCCCTTCCCTTCCTTCTCTCTCTTTTAGGTTTGCTAGGGAGGCAAGGGCCTCGCCCCCCGATCCACATGTTGTTGGCGGGATTAAACGCAACTGATCTCCCTTCTTTTCACCCTTTCTTTCTTCTTCCTCTTTTTTGTTCACTTTTAGCTCTCCTCTTTCCTTTTCCCTTCTCTCTTTTTTTGGCGGCGGGGGTGAGAGGCAAGGGCCTTTGGCCCCTCCCGCCGATCCACAACTTGTTGGCGGGAAAATTGCAACTGATATCCCCCTTTTCTTTTCTTCCCTTTATCTCCTCTTTTCCTTTTTTCCTTCTCTCTCTCTCTCTCTTTTTTTCTTTCTTTGGGGCAAGGCCCGCCCCCTGGATCCGCACCTGTGGAACATTCCTCCGGAAATGACCCTCCTCGCCGCATCCAAAACAAACCCTGAGCGCAGGCGACTGCGCATTCCCCCGCGTACCGCCTAGAGCTGCCGCGATATAAGCTCTACTCTAGGCCGGACATACGGGTATCCAGACTTTTCGCTAAACTGGATATAGTAGTACTACTAGTACTAGTATTACTGTTAGTGGACACCAAGGCCCATATAAAAAAAGAACATTTTGCTCTTCCTGGCTATTTGGGAATGTGTCAGTTTGCAACAGAAATGGAGAACCGCGCATTTTGTTGAAAATCATGTGATATATCACGAACATTTATAAATCACTTGTATGGAATTGAAAATAAGTCATGGTTTAATTTTTTGGGGGCTAGCGCCCCCTCAAGCCCCCCCCCCCCACCAGTACGCCAGTGGTTAGGGTCACAATTGGATTTTAGTTTAGAGTTGGGATTGGATTTTAGGGTTAGGGCTGAGTAGCATAGACAATCGAAATAGTGTTGCCAGAGCATGTGTCCTGTTCTGCACTTCTGCTGGCTTTCAACTGAATATGATGTAATCCAAACAAAAATAAATACCGGTAAATAGAGAATCGTCTCCATCACATATAACAGGAAATTCATGTGGACTTCTGACTACTGAACTACTGAACTACTGTACCAAGTACCATACAGACGACAACTGACAAATACATGTACCTGTACATGTAGTTTAAGCAGTAGTAGTAATAGTGTCTGAACTGTGAAACTAGGTACCTGGTAGACTGCAAGGTCTACTGCACCCCATAGGCTCTGTACTGTATGTACTGTAGCTGCTCCAGCAACAGCCAGAGACTGACAGAGTTAGGCTCAGCTCAAGGCTTTATCATAGAATTGTGTTCAAGTGTCAAATTAGAGTCTGTGCCTGCAGAATATCTGACAACAGGTTCCAGGCCAATTAAAACATAGTAAAAGCACTACATAATAAAGGAAATAGGCATGTAATGACCTCCCTGTCTAATCAATCTTTTATATTGCTACTGATGATCTGAGGCCAGTATCCTGTTGATAAAGGGTCACTAAAGTGATAGACAAAAGTCACACGAGCACTGCTAATAATAACAATTGCACAAGCAGGCTACGATTCTAGGACTTTATTAGTCCACTGCCTGGATTGTTTCTGGTCGCGCGCCCAATCAGCTGAGAAAATTACACACCCTCAATGCTATTAAAAACGGAGACAGCACTTGGCTTTCATTCTCACCCCTGTGAACAAAAGGTGTTTTGGGGGGGGGGGTTGCCAATCTGTGTGGGATGCGTGTAAGGGAGGAGGAAATATGAATGTAGATGATTGAAGAATAAAAAATATATACAAGTGAAACGCTCTCGGCGGTCTCGCCTGCATTACGCAATTCGGCATTACACAATTCGATATGATGAAAAATTGAGGTTGGGACATTATCTTTATAGGCAGGGTGGCCCATTTGCAGACCCCCGAAAATGAAATCCTCTGAATATAATAAGCATTTTGAAGTGAATATTGATTATGAATCATCAGAATAATTATTTACTGTATCATAAGAATACAATATAATGAGATTTAGTGTATGGGTAACACTAATGTTTCAATGCTTGTCAGTAATTTAGAAATAAAGTTATCTAATAAACTTTTTAAGAAAAGAGGATTTTTCAGCACTTTGTGTAAAAACAATTGGAAGGTAGAGCCCATCTACATCACATCATGTCTCATTAGCATAATGAGAACATTATTATGAGATATACTCCAATATATATTATCCAAACATCAATATTGTCACCTAGCTGTAACTGATCATGTACATACTAGGCCTGGGATCGAATACTAAAATTACTATTAGAATATTCATGGGAAAGTACTCAAATGATTTGAATATTTACTTTCATGAAATATGAACAAATAACAACAATTTATTTATTAATTCTCATATTAAATTTTGAGAACATAATCCAAGTCTACTGACCTAAAATGACCTTTGACCTTGACTTTGTGACCTGGAATTTGTGATACTTGATAGCCCTTGGGTACAAGTTTCATGGAATTTGAACAAACACTTTTGAAATTATGCTAAAATTTCAAAATCTTGATGTTGATGCCACAACAAAGTCTAAGTTTCCAGACCTGAAATGACATTTGACCTTTACTTTGTCACCTAAAAGACTAATAACATGATTGGTGATACTTGATAACCCTTATGTTCAAGTTTCATGGAATAGGAATGTATACTTTCAAAATTATGATAACAATTAAAAAAATCTTAGCCTGATGCCACAACATAGTTAAGTTTGTTGACCTGAAATGACCTTTGACCTTGACCTAGTAGGCTGAAATTCTACTCACATGGGATACTTGATAACCCTTTAGTCTAAGTTTCATTGAATAAGAACTTATACTTTCAAAATTATATTACAAATTCAAAAACTTAACCTCAGGTTAAGTTTTTGATGATGATGCCACAACATAGTCTAAGTTTGTTGACCTGAAATGACCTTTGACCTTGACTTTGTGACCTGAAATTTTCCTCACATGATTGGGGATACTTGATAACCCTTTAGTTTAAGTTTCATTTAATAGGACCTTATACTTTCAAAATTATATTAACAATTCAAAAACTTAACCTTAGGTTAAGTTTTGATGTTGACGCCGCCGCCGCCGCCGCCACCGCCGCCACCAGAAAAGCGGCGCCTATGTCTCGCTTTTTGCTACGCAGGCGAGACAAAAACCATAAAACATTGAAGTTTGCATCCCGATTTGTTGGTGAGTAGTGCGCATGCGCCACCCTTCGGAGCCCTGCGTGCGTTAGCACGAAGCGAGGAAAGTGAAATGAGCAAAAATCTGTGAAACTTCGGCATGTGTTTAAAAAAAACCACACTCCAGAGTTGGATTTTTTTTTTTTTGATTTGTTGTTGTGTTTGCCGGCGAAACACCGGAAAGTGAGAGAAATCAATGATTTTTGGTTGCAGTGTATTGTAAATGCAGCTCCTTTAATGTTACTGGATCTCGGACGACTACCCCCTGGAAAGTGGCCAGGTACTCACTGAAAAAATACATGAACATATACTACTGTGTCCTTGGGAGGGGTTCCAGGGAAGGGGGAGGAGTTGGCACAATTAAATTTACAGTCTTTTAATAATGATAACATTTTGCGATTAATGACCTTTTCAATGTCGGTTGAAATGAAGTTAAAATGTCACTGCAAGGAGCCAAGAATACAGCTGTTAAAACACTACAGTGAAACCTCAAACCTGTACATGTATATGTATATAAAGCTCAAGGGAGACAAGAAAAGTGGTCTTTGTAGGCAGATGGTCTTTATGTACAGGTTAAATAGTACAATTTTCAATGACAAACCTTTTCTAGGGAAACAAAAAAATGTGGTCTTTATAGACAGGTGGTCTTTCTATACAGGTGGTTGTTAAAGCAGGTTGGACTTTAATCAATGCCAGTGCACTGTCTATCCAGTCCTGGCTAGTTTCAATGAGGGTGAAAGGGCAGATGACCCTCTGGGAAATTTCCCATGACCCTCTTTATACTTTTGAAAGCTCCTCTAGCATTCAAGTAAGTGTCAAGCCAGCCAATAAATTGTCAACTGTATGGACTAAGGAGGAAAAGTTGACTGAACTCAGGGGAGGTTTGTACTTCTTTACATTCCCTGCAGGAATATTCAGATCTCCTTATTGGTGTAAGGGGTTTCCTTCTATCCTGTTACCCAGCTTTATTTCCCCCGCCAATTCTACTAGTCTTGCACTTCCAAGACTCCAGGCAAATACATGTTCATTTTGCAAATCTTGGCCCCTGTTGCATAAAACTAACCATCGAGAGTAACTTTGCCATCTACATGTATATTAACAACCATGGCAGCATCACTCAACGGCCCATCAAAGCAAGGTTTTCATGAAAGTTTAAAATGAATGACAAAGTTCAGTGTTATGCAACAGGCCCCCAATCAGTCTTTCTACCTGCCAGAGTGAGGCTTTCTGTTACTGGATTCAAGAAAATATGCAGAACTTGGTCTAAATGAAGTCTTCCAAAGTCTGAAACTTCCAGATCTTTAGCCTCAACCCTCATCAAGATTTTGCAAAATTCAAAATTGAATAAATTTCTTGAAATATAACTCATGAGATTGGAATTATCATCAGTATACACCAAAATACAAAAAAAGATATCATTACAGGTACATATAAAATAATCAAACTGAAATGAGAAATCATCATTAAATTAACCAGAAAGAACAACAGCATGTTCAAAAGTTCAAAACAGGTACAAATGCACAATCATATGCAAAAATGGTATAAAATAGAAGTCAATAAAAACTTACAAAGCAAGGAATTCCCATAAAACCATGCACAATTTTACATTTCAAACAATGTACAATGGCTCTTTCCAGATAATAACACATCCGAGACTTCCATTTTTGGGTCATAAACATCCATACTAATAAAAGTATGAATTTGTTTGTTTGCACAAGGGAAGAGCGGAATATTTACAAAACAAGAACAATAGAACAATATAAAGTACATTTCATAAGTGACAAATAGTACTAAACTATGAGCTAGCTATTGTTTGATAAACCACAATTGAAATTCCTGAATACCATCTGAAAGAAAAACCTGTCTGAAGCAATGCAAAGATTCAAAGAAAAACAAATTTATGAAATGAGTCACGATTTGTCTTGACTTTGCATTCCTTTCATAAGGAATGTAAATATGATTAGAGCCGAACAATGAAAACAACCGGACAATGAATGGGAAAACGTTACCTGCCAGCAAACAAAGAGCTCTCCTCCCACGGTACTTTCAAAGTCAGCTGTGTGCTCTGCTGTGTCCAACCGACTACAAGTATGCCACATTCAGCAGAACTGTGTCCCTGATGATCGTTTCATTTCGCAATCCCCTTGTCCCCATTCACACAAGAATCCCCATTCAGACGAGAAAATCATGTTTCTTTAATATGCAAAGTCTACAATGTACTGCACATGTACATGTAGCTATGCAATAAGTAAACAGCATTGAGCAATACATGGACTAATATCTTTTATCTTGTCTGAATGACATGCAGATTGTACAGTGAAATAGAAATTTGAGTATTATTTCAGGGTCTATCACCCGTGTGAACATCATTACGAACTAAACTCACACCATAAACTCTAATAGGAGAGTTCTCCCAACTCCTTGCTCTTACAGCAGAGTTACATGTATATTTATATAAACTTGATGGGGCTTATCACGCGTGTGCACAAATATGACCCGCCAGCTTACATCTGTATTCATACAACAAACACACAAGGTACATGCCAACAGTGAACATGTAAAGCCTCGGTCACAAATGCCATTACGAACTGCTACGAACGCCGTACGAACAATTTTCAGACAATGGAAATTCGGGAAGACAATGGAAAAACAGGGAGATTCGTACGAAATTATCATTCGTACGAACCTTTGTGACCGTAGCATATGGTGAAAGATAGCCTCCTGAAACTTGATCTTTTTTTAAATACAATGTTCCGAATTATGATATTCGACTACTGGTATTTATGGAAGATTTGTACAGCCCTTTTCGCAATACATATGTCGGTATACCAATATGATATCCGTACAGTTAATCTTTATGTAAAATGTTTCTTTAGTACACATTTTGTACCTGTATAATTTTCCTCTGGTGTGAATGGGGGTATTGGGGTATAGTGCTTAATCTGGGGATTACCATCCATGGCAAATTGTCTACATTAGAATCCAATAGACGCAAGATAAGAGCATTTGAGGGCAATCCCATACTGACAGCATGAAATCTCTTATCATTCATAGAGGCTAAAAGTACATGCAATTGATGGAAAAAATCCCCTCGGATGTACATGTACATTTGTATAATTTGTATGATCTTGAGTTCCAGACCATGAGTCCTTTTATATACTGTACATGTAGTTTGTTAACCCCTACAATATGTTACAGTTTACCAAACTTTATTTCAAATGTACATTTTCAAAGATTTCCAAGATTTTTCAGTTTCTGAGGTTTTCGATCAAAGTGCCCATTTCTAATATCTTTTGATTAAACTCTTTTTCAGGATGTACTTTTTTGTTTTCTGTACCTATACAAATTACAATGCATGAATTAATAATTTTAATTTTTGCAGAAAAACAATTTTTTCTTTGTCAAAAAGTAATTAGATGGACAGGATCTAGATTGGAGGTGGAGTGGGGTTCAACCGCCTACAGAAATGAAAGAGTTAACTTGAATAGAATAATTAAAATGCATGTCCTTTATTTGTATGTGTAACCTTTATTAATGATAAATATCCGAAGCATAATGTTTCTTTCAATGGAAGGACCGGAAACATGCAGTCAAGCATGGAACCGGTGTGTTGGCTCAGTCAGTAGAGCGTCCGCCTCACAACCGGGAGGTCGTGGGTTTGAACCCCGGCCGCATCATACCAAAAGACGTTAAAAGATGGGAGTCGCTGCTACCTTGTTTGGCGTTCAACAATAATGGGATAGAGCAATGTCGATCTGGTGCTGCTCAGTGGCTGCCGGGCTCCCGATCAATTGGGCACAAAGAATTTCCATTTTCAGTTTAATAAAATTTAGAGTGGACTATAAAAAAAAAGATTATTATTATATATATCATCAATATCTTCATATAACAGTGGATAAGCTTAGTATTACAATTCCTGTCTGTGAGTAAAAATAGACAAATATCTTCAAAATTATGTCATACATACCTGCATATAATTTATATTTATAAATATATAGTTCATGAAGAGTATTTTGTATACTCTGATATGATATCAGAGAATACATGATATTCTTCATAAACTTGCCACACTATGAAACAAAATCTTAACCCAGACCATAATTCAGCATTTAAAAGAATATGATGCATGATCATTCTGTTAGAAAAATTCCATTAAAGAAAAAAATTGCTAAAGTTGGTTACCTAGAGAAATTCAATATGGAAGAATGAGACTTTGTGAACAAGAACAATGTACAGTGTATGACTACACATACATTCGGATCTTGAAATATGTAACCTTCAATAGTTACTGAGGAAAACTAGAATCCAAAAATATATAAATAGGCCTAAATTTGGATTGTTGCCACAGAAAATAATGACAGGAAGATGGAAAATTCATTGGCTCTATTGTGATTGCATTGTTTGATTTGTTTCATTTCATTTCCTCTTGTTGTTTGGCTCAGTCCTACACTTAAAAAGTATTTAAAAGTTGTCATTGTGAAATTGGCAATGTAGATGTACATGAAGGCACATACATACCGTACATGTATATTGTTCTCATCCCCCCCCCCCTCCCCCCTCAACACCTACTTTCCTATTAACTGCTGCCCCTGTCTTCATCTCTCTAGATATTGCTAACTTTTCCTCTTTCCCTCTCTCTATATACATTTTATATATCCCCTTTCTCGCTATCTTTTTTTCTGTCTGGCTGTCTCTGTCTCTCTCCCTGTCTCTATCTCTGTCTATGTCTATCTATCTATCTATCTCTATCTATATAATCTACCTACAGTAGAGATTTCTGGTGTCTCTGAATTTCTCTCTCCTCATCTTTGATTACTTTCTACTCTCCCCTCTCTCCCTCCCTCCCCTCCCTTTCTCTTCCTTCTTTCCCTCCCTTCCTCTCTTCAATCCTCTCCCCATTCCCTCTCTTTCTCTCTCTCTCTCTCTCTCTCTGTCCACCCTTCCCTTCCCTACCCCTCGCTTTCTTTCTCTCATGCACCTCTCACTCAAGCCAATCAATACATCTTAATATATTTCCCCCAAACCCTTCAAACTCCACACAATCCCAATGCACTTTCTACACTTCCTCCCTCTCTCTTTCTCCCTCCTCCTCCCTCCGTCTCCCTCCCTCCGTCTCCCTCCCACTCCTTCTCTGCCTCTCCACCCTTTCTTCCCTCCCCATCTTTCTTTCCTGCACCTTTCACTCAAGCTAATCAATACAGTTTTATATTTCCGTCCAACCCTTCAACCTCTAAACGAACCCAATATTCTTTCTACATTCCTCCCTCCCCCCTTCCCCCTTTCTCTCTCTCTCTCTCTCTCTCTCTCTCTCCCTCCCTCCCTCCCTCTCTCCTCCTCCATCTCTCCCCTCCCTCCCTTCCCTCCTTTCCCTCCTTCCCTCCTCCCATCCCTCTCTGACCTTTCTTCCTTCCCCATCTTTCTCTCCTGCACCTCTCACTCAAGCTAATCAATACAGAGTTTATATTTCCTTCAACCCTTCTGCTTCAAAACAATTCTTTTGTACGTGCCTTGCCTGTTCACCTCCATTCAAATTCAACTGCACGATGCCGCAACCCTCAAATCTTCTCCTAAGTCACTGCATTTTTAAGTTCTCGATTACCGTATCACTTTTAAAGGCACTATTCTTTTGAGTTAGAAAATAAATAAGAAAGTTGTTGGACCGTGCATAAATATTTGTAAAACCTGCTTGAAGACATGGAAAGTTTCACAAAAATAATGTTAAATTGATTAGTGTCTTAAAATAAAGATTTTCCTTTCACCAATTAGGCCCTACAGGTACATGTACATGATTTTATGTATTCCTTTGGTTTTTAAGTGCATCTAGAATACTTTAAATTATACTAGGTAGGGATAAGAAACCCACAACCTGGATTTATTAAATGATTTCAATTACAACTAATTGAAATTCTCAGAACTTTTCAGCTTTCCACAGCTGCCATGCAAACCAACATCTACTGCTACTGTTTCACTCATGTTCATGTAAAAACAGCCAATCAGCACTTTTAAGAGGAACATTGAATGCTGACATGATGGAAATAAAATAGAATTTATAAACATGATCTATGAATACAAAATTAAAAAATCAACCTATGAAACTGAATGTATGAATGAATCATAAACGAATGAGTTTATTCCAAATTCACAACTCGAGGAGATGACATGGATCATATAAACAAATACCTGGGTAGTTTAGAGATGACGCACTGCATACTGTTCAATGAACACCGGAATCCCAATAGTTCCTGCTGCTCTTTTCATACACCATGCGCATGTATGCATGCATGGGAAAAAGTAAATAAGAACCAGTCACATTTCTGAATGCTTGAATAATTGTTCAAATCGATTTGATGCATTTCCTGTGAGTACTTGAATCAATACGGTCAAGGCCATCGTACTATGGATGTACAAAAACAGGAAAACCCTTGCACAAAATTAATATCTGATCTGCATCTCTTTGTTACATGTACATGTAGAAATGTAATACTATAATTATAAATAATCACCAAAAAGAAGATAATTAATACTATTAAGAATGTGACAAACAGATCAGGTATGTAAATTAGATGTAAAAGAACACATTTCCTACTTAAATATCCCCACCCCCTAATGGAGTTTGACCTACAATACATATACATGTATATTATGTATTCTTCCAATTCACCATTTAGCCAGGATTTCAAACTGGATATTCTAATGAAAAAAATAAGGTGTCCAAAAAAGGGCATTCTTGTATAAAAACAGGGAGGACGGCAACAAAATTCAGGGCATTTTCCACAAGCAACGTGCATCTTTTTGGAAGCCCGGTACCATGCCCTTCTGGCTAAAAGCCTGGTACAGTGCAGTGTAGAGTCTTAATCTAAATTGAGCAGACTAAAATTAAACCCTAATCTTTCACTACCGGTATGTCATCATGTGTATGCTTTAGAAGTGTGGGAGAAAAAGAAAATATTTTTTAAAAGGTTTGATGTATGATTTATTTTTATTTTTCTTCTCTCTTCAATGCAACAGAGATTGGTGCAACATAAACAGTGAAATCTGGATTTAGCAGACCAACAATAAACACTACACTCTACCACCGTTCTCATAATAAATAGGCCTACACCTGTACTGCAGTTCTTTTGAGCTGTGAGAAAGAGAGTGAAAGGAATTGAATCTTTAATTCTATTCATGCCTTCCCTGAGTCCCTCTCCCCTTCTTTCTCAATATTTCTCTCTCTGTTTTTTGTTTTACTTTTCTTGTCCTTTCTTTATCTCTTTTAATCATTTGATGGGAGGTGGCACATGTACATGTATACACCTCATTTCCCCTGTGGCAACACCACTGTTTGCTTTCAAATTTTAATCTAATTCGATATATTTACAAAACATGAATGAATACATGATTTGGGTTGATCACCTACTGTCTCCAATGCAACAGATATTGGTGCAACATAAACTGTGAAATCTGGATTTAGCAGACCAACAAATATATTAGCACTACTGTGATCTCTCCCATCATTCTCATAATAATACACCTGTACAGCAGTGCTTCTGAATCGGTGTGAGAATGAGAGTGAAAGGAATTGACGTGCGGAGCACACCGCCGTGAAGGGCATGTAGGTCTCCTGGTTCCTATAGCAAAGCGAGGGAGGTTGAGGAGTGACTCATAGTGCAGCAGTCACATTACAGCTGTACATACCCATAGCACCTGTTAGGGCTCTACAATAAAGCAGGGAGATTGATGTTTAAAGGGAATTTATCAATTAAAAAAACCAGGAGTGATTACTTGCAGAATGATAAATGAAGTGGGGGTTCTTTTAAATCGTTCCTTCCATCCCCCAAGTATTATATTTACCTTTAAAAAAGGCAAAAATTAGCTTTTAAGAGCCAAATCTAAATGTCATTGTATACATGTACATGTAGTGCATAGAATACCTCCCACAAGAATATATCTTACACTGTAATATGAAATATGCGGAATCAATATAATTTTGTCTTTATTTTCAGGACAAGAAACGCATTCTTAGCCCAAGTATACAATTAAAATGTCCCCCTAAATATCCATAAATTTGTACAGTATGTTTACACATCAAACATCAGCAAAAATTATTCAAAATATTTCATGTGTACCAATAGTATTCAATGTCTCGTGAACAAAAGATTTGCAGAGTATCGACTACCAATCCCTCCATGAGCATGGAGGCATACAAGTCTCCCAAGTCTCTCATATCTAAGATATAGCAAGTGACATCCTGTATAACAGTGGGGCCTATCTGTAGGGCCTATCTGTAGAGCCTACAGACAGAGTCATATTTGCACACGTACAGCAAAAAAAAGGATTTTTTGACACACGATGAAAGAAGCCTTTCACCCTTTTCCTCTTCCTTTAAAAACCTGAAAGGCGAAGTTTAAATTCATCATTGCGCAGAGGCCGGACCTGAAAACTGACTAAGCTGGTTATAAAACAGTTGCATTAAAATTGAATGATAGATTTTGGCTTGAACTTATATTTTAGTTTATATTGTAGTCACCACAGTAATAGAATACAGTGCAATGTACTATGCCGACACGGGCATGTAAATCAATACAAATTAATTTCTGATTTGTAAAGTTTGACTAAAATTTTGCAATACACAGCATGCGTAATGAGGGCCCGTGGTTTCAGAGAATGAAATTTGATTTATTTCTGGCATTTAGAAAGTGGTGGCCTACTACAAAGTACATAATTCACCCCTTTTAGCAAATGCCCATATTTTGTACTTTGCTGTGATTTATGAATGAGTGATTTCAGTGACAGAATAGAGCATCAAATTATGAGTCATCCATACATAGACAGATAAGGAGGTTAAAGTGCTATTCAGACTACTTTTCACTTTAGAAAAAAGGTTAACTTGTCATGTCAATTGCATTGTGAAGTTATTGGAAAGGATTTAAAAGCCTACAAGACATGTACATGTATATCAGTAGTTCTGTACAATAAATGAGAATAATTGTGTATTAACAATGATTTATAAATAAAGGGTATTGTCCATTATACAAGTACATGTACAGTATATACATGTACATGTTCAAATGCACTTTACCATTATTTTATTAACAGAAGAGGTGAGTTTTGAGAGATTGTTTTATATAGTGAGAGAGTTTGCCGGTTGCAAAAGAAATCTGGGTAGGTTATTAATTCCACAGTTTGGGAGCAGCAGTTGTGAATGCTCTGTCACCAAGTGTGGGTAGGATCTTGGGAGACAGATGGTTCAACGTAATGCCTTGAGAGGAGCGAAGGGAGTATCGGGGATGGTTACCTGACAGTTATGAGTTCAGAAAGGTAGGGAGGAGCCAGACCATGGATGCATTTGAAGGTGAGAAGAAGTATTTTGTATTGTGATGGTAATATGGAATGTGGAATCATAAGACTGACTCTTGAATCTTATAAAGATCTTGTACATTACAGGGAAAAGCAGTGCACAAAGATATGGGTATTTTGGACTACAATCACAAATTTGGTCCAAGTTTCAAGCTATTTATAAATCTAACATAATCATGAACGAATTAGGGAGGCATGGCAGCGGAACAACAGTGCCCTAACAACAACATAACAACTTCATTAGGTGTTTATAAGAAGGCTTTCAAAACTCTCCTTTTCAATGATGGTTGTTAATTTGTTTGAACTCTGTACAGCAATGTGTAACCATTTGTAAGCGGCTAAGGGCACTACATACAGTAAATTAATTTATTATTATTATTTCAACTTCAATTAATATCAGCAATATGGGCAAAAGGCACAATTCAAGAACAATCCTTTTCAAGTGACATTCTTAATATTACAGGGCTCGACACTTACTTTTTTTTAAAGGGGTCCAGATTGAACTCGAGTCTGCATGCATGAGCCCTATAGATGTTTTCCTTAAATCAGACTTGTTGAGGTTCAGACTTACATTTTGGGCGCCAAAGTGTCCCAGGCACATGTTAGTGTCGGCCTTGCCTATTAAGACATTCTTCCATCCAGGTATGAAAATAATGAAATATTTCATTCATCTACAATTCGACATCCATACATGTGCGTGTAGGCTCATGCTTATGTTTACAACTTTACAAGAACTAAATCTTCTCTATGATCTGTTTGACCAAGGAGTTATTACACTATACACTCCTTGGTTTGACAAGGATGATAGGCTAATGGTTGGATTAACCTTTTAAATGCAGCCAAATGGCTTTTGACATGAAAGGTCAACAAACTTTGTAGCTGGTGACAAGTGTTCAAGGTCAAGTTCAAGGTCAAGTTCATTAATTCCTCTTCAATGTCAAAGACAATGTCAAAGACAATGTCACGGACAATGTCACACAGGTGTAGTCACCATAAAAGTCTTTCATTCTGAAGTTTCCATTGTATCTGTGGATGGCTTATCTTACTCCTCTTTTTCTTCATTTTGGGCCTAACGAAATTTTCAGATTCTGAAGCAATGCTATCTCGCGGTTCTTGCTTTTGTACTTATAAATGTTATAATTCTGATTATTTCTATTACGTGTACATGTACTCTGCCTTTTTTTTTTTTTTCCAGATCATCTCAATCATTTGTAAATATCTTAATTTGTCATTAATTTTGTAACACAGCATTTGTATTTCCTTGGAAAGTTTGTATATGTTATGATTTGATTTCTTAATAAACACATAATAAAAATTTTAAAAAATTTAAGTCTTTCAATACAATTTCTATAGTACGCACTGTACATTGTATGTACATGTACATGTATACAAAAGTCACCTCAAATCTGAAAGAGAAGATTGTGTTCTGGAAAAGATCAAATAATAGTTTGTGAATTTTCTTATTTCTTGCACAGTACACTACATCAGTTTGGCAGAATATCATAGTAGAAATGTCTCCTTACAGGTCCATCCTGATATTAAGTCGGTTTTAATAGAAGCAGAAAATGAGAGAAACGAGTCAGTGAAAGTTCGAGCAAAATCCAATCTACAAAAAGAAAGTTATGAAATTTTGAAGTTGCGATCAATCAAATACAAATTGGCAACTCTGTGAAGTATCTTGCGAGCTCCCCTCCCATGTGCTCTGTACTCAAAATTCAGAAATTTCTATCTTTGCCCTAAGGAGAATTTCTAATTATACATGCACCCTAGATATAATTGTTGCAAATTTATTCTTATACAACCCCTGTATGAACTAATCTATTCCGTCCTCAATAACAAAGAAAATTAAAGGTTATAACATTTTATGTACAGAGCGAATCAGAGAGGAGCTCACAAGATATGTCACAGTGTTGCTAACTTGTGTTTGATGGATCGCATTTGAATTGTTCCTCTCATTTAATATCAGGGTGGACTTCCCCTTTAAAGGAGACATTCCTAGGATAGCTCTTCAATTGCCTACTTGAAATCCCCAATCATACAACCAAAGAATTTTGTTAATGCACTTCAGAAGCAAATAATACTGTCTGAACAATTATGAACATGAATAGAAACAAATTCCCAGTTTTGTCTTGCTTGTGAAAGGTCTCATATCAGTCATAGAAACTAAATTTCTCAAAATAAATATACCAAGGTGGTAAAGTGATATTGAACCAAGAGTAATCTAAAATGAAAAACTGAAAGCATTGAACATGAGAACACTTTATCTGTATATAGGTACAGATCTTATGCAAAAATTAATTTTGCGAAGGAAGTGATGTATAGAATTTCTGTATCAGCCATGTAGCGGACAGTATTTCATTTCACACTTGAAATCACTTAGGCAATTTGCAAGTCAATATGTGAATGTGCTTCTGGCTACATAACCTTCAAGTGGATCAGCTACATTACGTAAGCTACGTTCACACGGTACCGTCCTAGTTAAAATTTGCGAAACTTCAAAGGCCTGTCTTCATCAGACCGAAGTTGCAAAATAACCCACTATTTTCAGACTCGGGATATTTTCCCGAAGCTCGAAATTGCGTCTTCACCAGACCGATACGCTCATCACAAACTAGCTCGGTCAGGCGCAAATTAGCCCGCTATTTGGGAAATAGCAGGCTATTTTCGAAAGAAGACCAAGATTCTCGGGATATTTTCTCGACCAAATAGCCCGCTAATTGCAACTGCGGGCTGATAAAGACGCAAATTAGCTGGCTAATTTGAGATCGGGCTAGTTAAAATAGCAGGTTATTTTGCAACCTCGGTCTGATGAAAACAGGCCCATTAAATTTTATAAACAATGACCCACTAACCACGATGAGCGTTCACACAGGACTGCAACAACCAGTATTCAAAGTTAAAGTTACAAGCTGGTGTCAGTTTTTTTTTTAAAGTAAAAGCTGGCGTAACTTCAAAGTTAAGTGTGTCTGTACGGCACATAACATCGAGCGAGGACCCCCTGCTGCTCGTAGTTATCATGTTAACCTTAGGATATCTGTCATGGTTTGTTCTACGAGCTTCATAACCACATAAGCGTCCGCATGGTCCCTAATGTAGCTACAAGATAATTTTGAAGTTTATAACCACAAACTTTACTTCAAGTTTACGGACTGTCGAGTGAACCTCATGATACATACTTGTACAACGACAGAGGGGGATTTACACTGCATGCACAAAAAACCTGGACATCGTTTCACAAAACCATCAAATACAATAATTTAATACTTTGTCTTTTCTATTAATGGGTGTAATTTGGTCATTTCATATTTCTTACATTAAAACACAGAACTTTCACCTTCATTGCATAATACTGGCCATTACATAGTTAAACTCATTTTTTATTGAATTTTTAATTTTCAATCCATTTTTTCCACCTTAATTGATCTTTGAATGGTCAAACTTCTTTTCTCAAGAGTATTCTGTCCTGTACTTTTGCACTGGGCAGTCACATACAATATTTAAATTTATCATTTAAAAAAAGGCAGAGAAGCTTTTATCCACGAAACAAAGTGGCACAGTACTTTTCCCTGAATTTCCTCCCCCTCAAAAAAAAAATCACTTTCCTTTCACTTTCAACCATTTCATGATAACATTCACTTTCATTTTCTGAGGAATTAATTATTTTCTAAAATGATTCACAAACGGAAAGGTTTGTGACTTAGAGAAGAAAAAAAATATGCCTCAAATGTGTGAGATAAATTAACATTTTGCTCTCATACTGAAAAATGTTGGATGTTGATCCAATTTTAAAGGAAGCATTAATTTTGAAACAAACTGAATGTTATTATAAAGCCAACTGAGTCATTCCTCATAAAAACAACTCTTAATGGTCATTTCCTCACGCTTTTCCTAACGTTGTTTACAGATTGGTGAAGACGTTCTATTTTGCAAAAAAGTATTATCCTAAAAACCACTTACATTTTGGATACAAATTAAATATGGATATTAAATCATAAAGGCACAAGATGAAAACAATGCGCATGTGGGGAATTTGGGAAATCTTGCATGATATTGTTTTAGGTTACAGAAAGCTAAAAACAGTTCAAGATAGAGATGGAGGGGAAATAAAGGTAGAAAGCAGGGTTCTGGCTTAGTACGGTATGCAATTGCAACATAATTTGATAAGTAAAGTTTAGATTCCAATCCTACCGGAGGCTACCGCAGATTGCATCTTAGTCTAAAGAGTAAGACTAAATTGAAACTTGCAAAGCAATTAAATTACATGGAGACCTCTATTGTGTCTTCATGGTAGGCTGTGATGGCTAGAAGAAAAAAACCCACTCCTTTATCTAAAACTGTATAAACATTGAAATTTGGAAAATAATCGCTCATGAGTCATAAACTTTCAAACTTAAGGTTGCTTAAGAATGACTTCTGGACGCAGTTTGAGATGCCTCTATCTCCAGATCCTGGTAATGTACACGTAGTACTTCGGCAGTACTTAAAAGGATCCAGTAACTTTGTCTCAGATTCTGAAACAAAATCCTGGATTTAGCTCATGCTGCAATGATAATTATAAACCTTTAGGTCAGTCAGAAACCCCATGACTTTTACAAGCCGATCGCCTGTCTGATTATCAAGATATTTATGATTGGAAATCGAAACCAAATTTTGCGTTTTCCTAACGGTTTTCATAACACTACAGTCTATTGGGGAAAACGAGTATGGTAAAACCGGTCACTCAAAGATTTTTACTTTTTTGAGGCACGTCTTGATCATTTTGAAGCGCGTTTTTTTTAGGGCTTCAATATTACACCATATCACAGACACTGATAACACGTAGGGCCGTGCATCTCAGATTTAACATTGTTAAACGATGCCTTTAAAGGGAGCTGCTCTGTAATTGTACTTAAATTTAGCATTTTGCCATTGAAGTCTATTTTCAAACTGAAAAAACAGTATCAGCCTCCCCAACTTGGTTTGGAAGGCTGTTCCACGTATTAAATATTCTCACAGAGAAGTAGAGAAGAAATTACTACAAATAATTTTGTCTGCTCTGGGCTCATTCTAAATCTGTTACCCCTAGTGCTAGTGGTACTGACCTCAAAGAGAGCGGTCACACCAGAATCGTATGTATTTCGAGCATTTTGAAAATCTCCATGGTATCACCACAAGCTCGTCTATAAACCAGTGAAGACAACTTCAGTTAACATTTATAGTCTTTCTTCATAACCAAGTCATTTCAATGAAGGAACAAACGGAGTCTGGCTAACTCGGACCAAAGACAACTCGGCCCAGCTGCAAAAGCGGTCAGTTTTTGCAGGTTTAGGGTTAGGGTTAGGGTTAGGTTTTAGCAGTGGGGCCGAGTTGTCCCTGGGTCCGAGTTAGCCAGACTCCGAACAAACCTAGTGCCCCTCCTCTGTACATTCTCAAAGGCATCAATACATAATGTATGCCGGTATTTACAAGGGAACCAAACAGACTGTGTACATGTATATTCACGATGTGGTAAAACAAAAGAGCCTTCAATAATCTCAAAATATGTAATATGTAATTTCCCTGTACATGTACATTTATCAACCTGTACTTTAATAATTACCAGGTCATTTAGTTGAGACAAGGAGTTGTATTACTCCTAATAGTTGTGATTACTTTGCAGAACTAGGCACACTATTAGCAAGCTCATTAAAAGCATCCTGTTCCTGTGACATACATGACATATCCTCACATTTATGTGGAAATATATAGAGTCTATGCAGAAATTACAAAATTTTACCCACCTTCAGTTGCAGTCTGTTTTAGGGTCTGTTTTAGTTTTGAATTGTTCGGTTCTTATTATTAGCAATTAGTGTAGCTTAATTCTCTATTTTCTGCATAGAAGAAGTAAGAAGAAGTATTAGTACTTCCCCAGTTCCCCTTCTTCTTTTTTCCTTCTTCTTCTTCTCCTCCTCCTTCATTTTCTCCTCCTCTTCATTTTCATTCATTCAATTTTATACATATATGAAATTTGTACGAACTTAAAGGGCAAGTCCACTCCAAAAATAACTTACTTTCAATAAAAGCAGAAAAATCAGACAAACCAATCAAAAAAAGTTTGAGCAAAATCGGATAACTAATAAGAAAGTTATGAATTTTTGAAAAAGTATGTAAAACTATGGAACAATGAGAATCACAACACAAATTGCCAAGATGGTTATCAGTTTGTGACGTCATGTCCTCACAACTTATCAATTGCTTTATATAGTTTAATCCCATTAATTTCCATTTTTATCCCCCAAAACTTGATTTCCCATGCCTTTGCCCAGGTTATATGATTTGTATCATATTGCATGCATGACATTTCCCAAAAACTTTTATGAATTTTGAAGAATTGATACTATTTTCTGAATATTGTATTTCATAATTATTGATTTTTATATACATGTAAATAGTTTATCAAAATTCAATTTTTCATGATTTAACTGGACAAAAATTACTCTTTATTTGTGCATCCACACAAAAACACATGACTAACAATCTAACTTGGATGCTGGTGTGAAGAAATAAGATTCTTAGGGTGAAAATAGGAAATTTATATTATCAATATAAAGAAAATAATTAGTGGATAGTGAGGACCATACGTCACAGACTCATGAGTGAGTTGCCAATTTGTGTAGTGATTTTCAAAGTTTTTCATGTCATTAAAAATTCATAACTTTCTTATTACCATTAGTTATCCGATTTTGCTCAAACTTTTTTTGATTGGTTTGTCTGATTTTTCTGGTTCTATTGAAAGTAAGTTATTTTTGGAGTGGACTTGGGCTTTAAGTCTTCAGTCTAACAAGTAGACCTAATGTAACCATGTGAATACTGTAGTCCAAGAAATAAGTCTATTTCGTTCACGGATATGTTATTTATAATATTTGGTTTCATTGAATCCTTGTCTTGGAGGAGAGCATCAAAATTTAAACGATGTTAAAAAAACTCTTCAGAACAGACAGATTTGTTTATCTACCCTATGAAAAGACGAGTTAATAGTCGTTAGAACTTAAAGCCCCTCTGCACTAGTTTGGCCAGGAGGGATTAGAGGGATTAGCGTGGTCACTGACAGGTGGTTATCTCATCAACTCAGCTCTCAATTAACATAAGAAAAAGAGTATCATGGGGGACCAACAGGCACAATGTTTTCTATATAGAGGGAGCAAGTAGTGCAGTGGGGCTTTAAAACATCTACATGTACACAGCAATATTAATAATTACGATTCTTTTCTTTAGAGTAAGAATTCTGATATCGTTTTATGGAAATTACATCTAGAACTTTCTAGATCTACCATAAATTTGTTTAGCTTGAATCTTGATACCGTCACATCAGCATGCCAAACAGCAATTTTAACGTTACAACTTTTTAATTTTATCGTTTTTAGTTTGACAGAAAAAAATGAAGCTTGCACTTGCACTTTTTTGCAATTGCAGGAACTGAATATTTTTACTGAAAATTGCAATATAGACAGTTGCAAGAGGTAAAATTATACTGTTAGAACGAAATCTATGCCTACATCTGAGAGGATCAATAACTTAAAAGATCTAGCTACATGTACATTGTGATTGCGGGCCTTAAATCTTATTTATTAAACTGAAACTAGCGCACAGTTGCATGCCAAGCCCGGCCCGGTGCACCGCAGCAGTGTAGGCCGCCGCACCCTTGCTGGACCCGGGCATGCACGGGACCAAACAGAGGTGCAAGCGTCTCTCAGTCTCATTCATCATGCTCTCTCTACCTGCGGTCTCCATCCTGTTTTGTCATCGCCATACGACAAATCACTTCTTTACCCTACAAATTACGAAACACTTCACAAATCACAATATTTTATCTTGTATATAAATGTATAAAATACATGAACACAAGGTATAAAATTCGTCAACTTACCGCAAAATATCGCAGGATCCCTCTCCTCAGTACACAGCCGTACCTTTGTGGCTTCTCATTTTCTAAAACATGCGTGTAGTCTAAAGATTCAGGCGCAAATAAATATACATGTATGATCGAGAAAGAGTATCGTTGTGCAAAATTAAAGAAAAGATTGACGAGATATTTTGTATACAAATTTATATTAAATTTATAGTTTTTGATAGTGTTTACTCCGTGAAATCGACCTTATTTACACTACATTCATTTTCTTTAGCATAGAAATTAGAAAGTTTAGTAAAAAAGGGTCTGTATTTTTAAACTAGGAACAAATCAAATCAATTCAGTGTATTATATCGATGTGAAACAACGATTTTCGTTATCCAATCTGCTTTTGTTTTGTTTCTTCTTTTCTTTTTTTCTATTTCCAGAACCATTGGCGCCTCTAGCTCTTTGCAAGTCTTCTGGCCTTTATTACTACTATACTCGTGTAAGATCGGCTGAAGTTCTTCCTCTTTTCTTTTTCTTCATGAAGGGCACAACATATGCCAAGTCACTTTTATTAGCCTATATATTATAGGTAGGTGTTTTCAAAGACTTCTTTTCTTTTCTCATTTCAAGGCTTATCATAGTGACTGAAACATGATCGTACCCCCTTCTCTCTCTCTCTCTCTCTCTCTCTCTCTCTCTCTTCCCCTCCCCTCCCCCTCTCTTCGCTTCTCTCTCTCTCTCCCTCTCTCCCTCTCTCTCTCTCTTTCTATTTCAGTCCCCCCTCCATCTCTTTAGCTCTCTTTCTCTTTCTCAATTTCTCTCTCCCCTCCTCTCCTCTCGTCCCGGTAATCGTGGATCGAGACCTTTTATTATAACTGAGTTTCATTTTTAGTTTTTTACAATAACTTAATTGGCCTACTTTTATCTTGCATTATAATTATATAATATAGGTTCATCACCTCCTCAAGTTTCAGTCAATTTATGATAATACCAAGGAGTTCTCCTAACTCCTTGATAATACAGAGTAGGGGCAGATCCAGCATGTCAAAGAGGGGGCAGCGGTGTGAACATTATTCCCGGGTACACTATTTCGGAAATCTCATTATTCCTTCCCCAGGCTCTCTAGGAAGGGCCCGCGGGCCGGAGGGCCTCTTTTCCGAGTTCTCTCTCAGTCGATCTCTCTCTCTCTCTCTCACCCACGATTGCTCTCAGACTGACTTAAAAAATGGGAGGGTCCTCTTTCCTCCTTATAGGCCTATAGTCTCTTTTTTTTCTTGGTCAAAATCAATGGGGCCCGTTCAGCCCCCATTCACCTCCTGGTTCCCTTATAATGAAAATTAAGTATTATGCCATACCCCGGCCGTGCCATGCACTACAAGACGTACGTAACCTATATCCGAAATATCATTATTTGCAATTCAATGTAGACTTGCAGTGTATAGTTACGTTCGTCATTTTTTAAAACCACACTCAGCGTGATTTGATACAAAATGAAAGAGTAGGAAAAAAATATAAATGGAAAAAGTAAATACACAGATTTCTATGAGCAATTAAATATCTTGATTTTGCAGAAATCAGGAAAATTGAAACAAAATTGATTTTTAGGACTGGCATGGGCAAAGCATCTTGAAATAGTCTTTCAATTATAATTTTTATCGATTCTGTGTATAAATTTTTGGCTCATTATAAAATATAAGAGTATTGAAGAAATATATTTTTAGGATAGACAAAATAAACAATGATGTTCATGAAGGTGGTTCATTATTTCTGCGATCTACTGCTTTGGCTTATCGAAAGTACGCAACTTCTTTTATTTTAATGATTAGTTGCCGTGGGATTTCTTATATTTTGACACTCGAAAAGCAACGTCTTTACCACCTATTCGAATTGTCCACAGCTCTAGCTCGAAGAGTGTGAGTGACTTAGCTTTGTAGAGTAGTCGTTGAGCGCCCTCTGTGAATGTAAGCCGAAAAGGGTCTTTGAGGGCGAAATGATTCTTTGTCACTTTTCGAATTTCTTTTATTCCTCCTCCTCCTCCTCCTCCTCCTCCTCTTCTTCTTCTTCTTCTTCTTTTTCTTCTTCTTCTTCTTCTTCTTCTTCTTCTTCTTCTTCTTCTTCTTCTTCTTCTTCTTCTTCTTCTTCTTCTTCTTCTTCTTCTTCTTCTTCTCATGGTTATCCTCATAATTTATAGGTAGGACTTCCATTATATTCCCATCGAAGATATATTTTTTAAATTTCTTTAACATTTCCCAGTATTTCCTGAAATGCAAGTGTTGATAATTATAGTACCTTTTTCTTCTCGTGATGAAGCCAATTAACAGAACAGAACCCCCCCCCCCGATGGCTAATTTATATGAAGCTCTAATTGTAGGACTTCCTATTTTTAGTTGTATCACCGCCTGACTGAAATAAGGAAGCTTGCCATGTTTTAGAAGCTTGTTGTGTAATATAAACTTCAATGTTTTCTAAGACGCTGAGAAAATGCCACAAATAGACAGGAAATATGTTATTTTGATTATTCAAGTTTCTATACTGTTGAAGCTAGGTGAAGGATGAATTAAAGAAAGAAAGAACAAAACACACCCCCTCTCTCTCTCTCTCTCTCTCTCACTATATATCTTTAAATCTGTCTCTCAAAGCTCTCCCTTACTCTCCTTCCATCACACCCCTCCTCTTTCTACCTCTCTCTCCCTTCTCTCTCTCTCTCTCTCTCTCTCTCTCTCTCTCTCTCTCTCTCTCTCTCTCATTTTCTCTCTCTCTCTTTCTCTCCCCTACTTTTTCTCACTCTCATGTAATACAATATTACCTCCCTCCACAACAAATATGAACATACATCAAGTATGCTGTAAGTGTGTCTAGGGCCTAGTCCCCAAAACCGAAAGAAATAACCAAAAGAAATAACCAAAAGAAAAAAGAAAAGACAATATATCTACCTTTCCCACAGAATATCACAAAATATTCCATCAAAAGCATTTATTTACCACAAGGAATAAAACCTCTTTCACGTGTATTGTCACATTAAATTATATCATTGCATGGGCTAATATATGAATTTAAATTGCACTTGTTTGGTATTTGAAGACAATATGACAAAATTACAATGAGTGATACATTTTATGAATTGAGTTTCATCAACCGGGCATTATCAAGTATTCCATTTCCAAAATTTCACAGGTCTATAATAAATTAGTTGTTCATTTAGTTTTCCCAGAAACACATTACATAATTCAATTTCAAATTGCTAAAAATAGTGAAGGACAGAATCCATTTCTATGGTATCTTCAAATCACAAATCTCTAAAGATCTTACAGTCATACATCTCATAAACCCTTGAATTTTTGAACAATTCTTTTTTGTTACAAGAAGTACTGTGTGTAATAACTGAGAGTCTGTGCTGTAACCACATTCAAGGATGCCCAATAATATATGACTGTGCAGTTACACTGACATTTTCAATTTAGTACACATATTATAATGTCACACAAATGTATATATGCATGTCGATTTGTCTACATGTAATCATCATTTTTGCAAGGTTTACGCATATCATGTGTACACGTTCTTATTATACTCACTTTTAAAATGCATTTGAACATATAGAATTGCAACATTATGTTTGTGAGGCTCAAGTTGAAATTGCTTGATACTGATGAGTTTATAGCATAACTATATATCAATATTACATACCAATATTATACAAATATTGCATGCTCGGGTAATCAGTACATCAAACTATACGAGCCCATGAATTCAGAATTTTCCGAGTGATGTTATATTTCACTTAGGCCACAGGCCAAGGTTGCAATATAACTGCATGAGGGAAATTCTTAATTTGGAGGTAAATACGTTTTACTGAACAAGGCAATGCATGCGATATTTGTTATATAAATTTGACGATATTTGTAATCTCCTGCCTTGCTCCTTGGCCCTCTGAATTGCATTCAGGTTACCTTCGAGTCAGATGCGCGCAGCTAAGACAATGCAAACACTGAACACATGCAGTAAAGGGGGGGGGGTGCACAGTCTAAATCACTTGTGTACGAGTTATACCGTGCAAAAAAAAGGTTGCTATAATTATTACAGGATTGAGCGCATATAACCAAGGAGTTATTACAGGAGTTATTACACTTGGAGAACTAGCTAGCGAGAGCCGTCTGATCAAGGAGTTATTACAGTGTAATAACTCCTTGATATAACCAAAGTTGGAGTGCCACGTGACACGGTTTCAGCTAATAGGCTACTGGCTAATGAATACCTATATTAATATAACAAAAAAAATTTAAATCAGTATTTAAAAAATGTTAAAATGTTATTTTTTAAATGTTAAACATCACCTTAACAAATCAAAAAATAATACAATAAATAATAGAAATTAACACAAAACTCAAAAGGAGCATAGACACATTATAAGCTGCTTCATAGACATTTGTAGAATGTTACGTTGAAATAGATTTTGAATAAAAATATTTAAATAAATTAATTGAAATTAAAAAATTTCGTCAAAAGCACAACTTATCTCAAATTATATTCTCCCTCCCTCCCTCCCTCCCTCCCCTCCTCCTCCCCTCCTCCTCCTCCTCCTCCTCCTCCTCCTCCTCCTCCTCCTCCTCCTCCTCCTCCTCCTCCTCCTCCTCTCCTCCTCCTCCTCCCTCCTCCTCCTCCTCCCCTCCTCCTCCTCCTCCTCCTCCTCCTCCTCCTCCTCCTCCTCCTCCTCCTCCTCCTCCTTCTAGCTAGGGCCCGCACAATTAAGATTTTCAATCTTTTACACCGGTATAATTTATGCATTATTAAATGCTTTGTTTTGTATTGTATTGTTTTGTAAGATTTCACTGTATACATTGTACTTCAATAACTTTCATTCTTTTTTATCAAGTGAATAAACTTTGTTTTCAATAAGATCAATAAACATTGCTGAGAGTGCAAAAAATGTAACATTACAAATATCACGATCAGGCATCTCTGCCATATTACAAAATCATTTTCACAAAACAATTACAAACATAGCGCCATGAGCGGCCCTGGACAGTGTGTGCGCTCTAATAGTTAACACTATTATTATTATTATTATTGTTGAAAATGCAATATAAATTTACATCACGATTACACAAAAAGGCATGCATGTCTGGCAAATTACAAAATACTTTTCACGATAAAATTAGTTATATATTTTAAACCCTGTATAAATATATCATAGTCACACAGATTTGACCCCAAAAAACACATTTTGATCACAAGTCACAAACATGATGTGCAACATAAGTCATGACTCTACTCATGGTAGGAGTACTGTAAAAGCAATTTCAGGAGGGAGGGAAAAGGCATATTATATAAGTAATGTTATTGTTAGAGAGAGTGTATTAGGGCTGCTACATGTATCCCCCATCACCCCCTTGGACAACTATTCATGAACAAAAAATAGTCCATGACCCTCACATAAGCATCAAATTAAGGGGTCTTAGTCAGGGAGGGGTGGGGAGGGAGGGAGTAGTAATATCCCAAGGGGAGGGGAGGAACAGAAATGCAATTCACTGTTATAAAGTGTATTAGGATAACTAAACATACCTCCCCCCCCCCATCCCCAGCCCACATTGTGTACATGCCACACCCAGATCCAACTCTCCCCCTGGACAACACTACTTGAAACACTATAGTACTATACCCTAATAGGCCATTTTTATGTAATGTTAATAAATTTATTGCACAAATCTTTGTTATATGCCTCCTTAGAAATTATTCCATAATTTCAATTGTCATAATGCGAATCGCATAAATTATGTGTTGCTAGGTAGGACAAGCCATAATGTTTGTCCTATCTGTTGAAATATTCCAGGTATATTTTTCATCATTTCAAGTTTTCAACCTACAATTTATTTGGCAGTTTGTAAGAATGGTTTGTTCAGTCTTATATTTTGATCGAATTAAAGAAAACATGAGGAATCAATCCTTTGACATTCAAAATAAAATATGATATATCTGTACATTCGTCATCAATCAATCCATGTCCACAGACCCTAGCTCCAAATGTTCAAAATTTGTTTAAATTTTGAGCAGTAAAGTGAAAAAGGAACTGCTATTATAGAGTTGTCAATTTTTGTAATACATTGTGATAAATTACTCTGATACATACACATCCTTGTTAATTCAATTTCAGTTTGGATCTATAGCTTCAAACTCTACTATTAAGATGCAGAAAAATCAGCCACAGATATACATATAAAGCTGTATATAAAGACAACTCAAGGGAGACAAGAAAGTGGTCTTTATAGACAGGTTGTCGCTATAGCAGGTTTCACTGCATATAGAGGCAGAAAAAACCATCAATATGATCTAAAATAGGGTCTACATGTAAAACGATTTAAGTTTGTAAAGAGGACTACATTCCTTTAGCAAGTACTACAAATGATGCATGCAAATGAGTTCATTGTATGATCTACCGGGTATCCACACTTGAGTTGAGGCTGTATGCATCTATCATTAAAACATCAAAGCCTTCAGATTGTTTCGCGTCATTATCAGCAAAAGAAGAAAACCCCAGTTTAATAGGCTTTAGCGCACAGACAGAGATAAGCACACTTTCCTCGTTTAAGCGCAGTGATACGCAAGTATAGGCCCACACACAGTATAAGTGCGCTAACCTCTACACACACTGCTGCGCATCACATATCTTAACTTTGTAGGATAATACTGGAAACTTTTGCATGCTTTTTCCTTAAAAAACGTGGGTTAGTCTCAGTAAATGAAACACGTTACCGTGTTTGACCAATCATTTGATTAGGATCTAGGAGTGAGTTGTATAATAATGCGTAGATATATTTATAGGTCAGGTCTCATGCCGAAGTATCATTTGTATAGTCAGTAAGAAAATGTTGACAAAATGTCCTTCGTAAATGTGGAATCACACACATGTAGTAGCAGCCATCATGATCATGTATGTATTCTCAAAAGTCTCTAAAAATAGAAGGTTCACATTCATTCCCCTGAAACAGGTGTGAATGGCAGTATTAAAAGGTCTGTCAAAATATAGTTTCCCCATGATGGAAGAAATTTAAAACTCGGATGGACACAGGTAAAAAGAAGAAGATTAAAGTGGGGAAGAAAAAAGGCAGTAAAAATAGCTGTACACTTCATAATCTGTTTGGCAAAGAAAAAATGATATTCATCCGGCTGTATAACACACGGTCATGCGACAATTGCTCTGCGGTAATTTTCTATACTAAACAAATTCTTAACTTTAAAACTGAATCAAACACTATATCTAACCTTAAACCTAATCTATAAACCCAAATGGAAAACTAACAATATACCTTTGACAAAATAAAGCCTGGGACAATTGTTGCAGTTATCATGAAGCAAGGACAAAAGGGCCTGCAACTGCTGACACAGGGTCAATCTGGGGAGTGACCAGTCAGATGGCATGTGTTCTAAGACTGACCGCTCAAACAGGGTTAATCAGCGGGTGTTCGATCAAGGAGGACATATGGTGTTATGTCTTGGGAGCGACCAGGTCAAGCAAGGTCAATAGAGCAAGTGACTCGTCTCATGGGAGAGATGGTGTCCCTGTGTTACCAGTGAGAATTTCCAGCCGCGCCAGTCCTCCAGATACAAACAGGGATATGCAAACGACACAATTTTTTAGTAACATAAACGTCTTCACCACCTTACCATTCATTTACACATTAAAAACAAATAAACCACCCAGATGAATATATGCAGATTCCTGCATGTCATGTGCAAGCACCCCTTCATTGACCTGGTGCTCCTGTGTCACAAGCGAGAATCTCCGGCTGCACCAGTTCTGCAGATAAAAACATTAAACCTGTTAGATTGTACAATTCATCATCTCCTCCACCAGTCCCGGGACCTGAATCTTCCCAGCCAGCCTGAGCCCCATGAACTGTTCCATAGCCTTTGCGCTGACCTTGCGCAATGTGGGTAACCGCATCAGGATCTTGCCATAGCGTTTGGGCTGGTTGGGGAAGGCTGAAGCGATGTACTTCTGCAGGCAATCGAGGTAGCACTTCTGAAGCTCGGTCACGCTGTCCACTTCAACTAGGCCTGGAGCATCTGGGATAGTAATACATGTATATGCATAAATCAAAATGGGCTAATTGCTTAATGATAATAACAATAATAATAATAACTACAATAAAATCAATATCAGTAAGAGGAAAAAGAAGAAGGCAAAGAAGAAGGAGGAGGAAGAGGAGGAAAAGGAGAGGGAGAGGGAGAAGAAAGAGGAGGAGAAGGAGGAGAAGAAGGAGAAGAAGGAGAAGAAGAATGGATACTTCTATCTACAGCACTTATATTCACCATGCAAGCTACTCAAGCCGCTCCAGTATTACCCAGTCCCTAGCTCGGCTAATGATTCTGGGCCGGTATTCAATTCAATACTTAGAATAAGTAAGAAATTTACTAAGTAAATGGCTAAGCTAAGAAGTTTACTTATCTCGTATTCAAATCGCATTTTAGACTTTTACTTACCTGAGACAAAATTTAAGTAAAATACTAACTGATAAGCATTGTGACATCACACGGTCAATCAAAAGTAATGCGCAAATAACGCATCGCAATAAATGCGCGCTAATATAATTGTGCGTTGATGCGTAAGAAAACCATATGCCTGCCAATCAAGGCCTCCTAATAATTGGCTTAAGTCTGGTAGGGAGCTGTCTTAAATTTAGGGTAAAATACTTAGCCAAAAGTTTGAATTGAATACCAAAATTGGCTAAGTATTTTATCTAAGACAAATACTAAGTAAAAAGCTTAAATTTTGTACTTAAGTATTGAATTGAATACGTGCCCTGGTTCTTTCAGCATTCAAGAATTTAACACCCGGATGGAGACTGGCAAATATATAGTCTTGCCATCCATATGATATCAGTGCTGTTCTGGCACATAAACCCACAGCCTCATTCCTATTACAGCCAGGATAATTTTTCTTTAAATTTCACTTGTTTTGTTGACTTCTTTGAATAAAGCTTGATGGGGTTATCACACTTTTAACGAAATTGTTCTAAATTCATGTTTTTGTTATGGTCTGCTTGTCATCAGGTACTGCCCCCATTTCTCATTTCCTCCTTTGCTTCATCAGATAAACAATTACATTTTGATCAAACAAGAGAACACAATTATTTTTGTTTGCATTATTAGTGAAATGGACTAAAAGATAAACACCATTTTTACTCGACACTAATATTATTGTAAATGAAGATGGACAGTATGCTTTGCCCTTCATATCTATGACAACATATCTAAGCGCAATGAAACCATTAGAATAGACATAAGCTGTAGACATACCTACCAAAAGAAAAGAATTGAAGAAGAAAAAAAACATGCAGTATTTATTGTATGTCTTGTAAGATTTGCTAATTAATGTCATAAGATTTAGAGCCTATTTTTAATGTCAAATGGCTGCCCTATGCCTAGAAGCCATACAAGAGACAGAGACAGACAGACAGAGAAGTACAGAGAGAGAGAGAGAGACGGACAGACAGAGACAGAGAGAAGTACATGTATTGTATCCTGACTTAAATATCAAACTGACTATTGTATGGAATAGATATTATTTGTTTTTTCCAAAGACTACATCCAGGAGATCGGTACAGCCAGGGGCATAGCTTGGGACTACAAGTAAAGGGGGCACTGGCATCATGAGGGGTGGGGGGCACCTACATGTATCTCATTCAAATGGAAATTAACATAGCCATTGAAAAGGACGAGTGTGGGAGGGGGTACATAGCATCTTCTTTTCTTTTCCATTTTGTTTTGCCATTTGATCGGTGAAAAACACAAAAATGTGTTAATAATTCAATGACACAAAATGGCCATGGACTAAGCGCCAAATTTTCCAATGTTCTCACCGGAAAGCAGACCACGAGGCCATTCAGGATACAGAACTCCGTCACATCAAGACTCAGGTCCTGAAGAGTGCTGCAAAACTCGACTGTCGCATTGATCAGATCACCCCATCCCAGCTCCTTGCATTCCGATATTGTCAGCATACATTTTGTTGTGAATTGGAGCATGGGTAGACAATCTACAGATCTAAGGATTGAAGAGATACGATCAAATATAAAAGAAAAATTGTTCACAGACACTGGCGTAGCCAGACTAGTGGAACAAGGGGGGGGGGGAGGGGGTGACACACATGACACAAACCTGTACAAAATTCAAACCTGATGCTGTTTAAACACATGTGTAGCGTCTTGAATTTGTGTCAACTATGTAGATTTAGTAATTTTGCAAAGTTCCGCCGTAGAGGGTGCTATATTGTTTGCTTCCCCCGCTTATCGTTCGGGTGGTAATTTTAGTGCCATCCATCCGTCTAATATGTGTACAAAGTAGTGTTTGTGTAAGACGTAAAATGCTTTTCAGAGTTTCAAGCTATGTTGAAATAATGCTATCTTTTAGATTATTAATTGGTATTCATAGATTGATTATATATAAAGAAGTTTGTATATTATAAGAGTTTGTTCTTGGGTTAAAATTTGGGATATTATCTTCATTAATTAGCACAATCTTGTAAAGATCACCAAGCAATTAATCATCTGTGTACGAAAAGCTTGTGATTGGTCAAATTTGTAGCAACGCGATTGGTTTAAAGTTTATTCAGAGCGGCCGTGTGCCAGAGCCGTCTTTCTTTTGGATTTTTCCCGCCATATTTTAGTCAGTTGTTTTGCTGTAAAAATATAATGGTTGTTTAAAATTCGCTTTTTTTCATTACCAACTCGTCAGAACTTCTTCATCGACTCACGTTTCTTCGTTCATCGTAAGAACTTTACTCTGACCATCGACATCGTGGACTTTCGTTTATTTGTTCATCGTCAGAACTTTACTCTGATCATCGTCATCATCGACTCTCCTTTCTTTGTTCATCTTCAGAACTTTATCTTCGCCGTCATCAACATCATCGACTTTCATTTCTTCGACATCGTCAGTTCATCTTTGACAATATCATCGACATCGCATTCAACAAGGTTGTATAATTTTAGTGTACCTTTGAAAGCGGCAGACTTTCGCTATATAAATAGACTACCTTTTATTTGGTTTATTAAATATGTGACTGTTATTGGAATATTTCCCACTAGATTTTAGCATGGATTGAATAAATGCTCATTTAAATTATATATCTTGTATCCACTGTCTTTGTTTATAGCTGTCTGGCTCTCGTGAATCACAGTAAAAAAAAAGGAAGAATTAGATTGGGATGTTGAGTGTTTTATAATCATCCACCCCTAATCAAGTTTTTGCCAACATGTTTGAACCCCTTGTGGACCATCCTGGCAAAAATGAAAGTCTTGACCCCAAAGTTCCATGGATGACTCATCTTTTCAGCAGATGTTTACACTTCTTTCTATTGATAGAGGTAAACTAGATTTCTGCTAATGATGGGAAATGAAAAAAACAGATTCAATCAAACATTAATATATCACTCAGTCACACCATTAAACTGACTCGATACCGACTTTTAACTATTAACCGATTCTTTGTCAATTTTTTGTTCAGTCTCTAGTCGGTCTGATGTCGGTCTCGTTGGTGTGAATAAGCTGTTCATGTTCAATTTCACATATCCAACTAACTATCGCCCTAGCAGTTCTTTCTATATACGCGTATTAATGCCTCGTGTCTGAAAAAGCCCTTACCTGTAAGCCAATCGTAAGACGTTAAGATCCATGAAGGAGGCTTTGAGGAGCGCCATCTGATCCTCAAGGCACAGCTGCGGAATCCAGGTATAGACTTGGCCCACTTGACGATCATGTAGAGTTCTTGGAAGCCCCCTTGCATCAGGTCCTGGATCGTGAAACCGCGGATGGAGTAGGGCGGGGGCGAAAACTCGTTAGGAGAGGGGGGCATGAAGTTCGGCACGCTATCCATGGGAAACAACATACCTGGCGGGGGTCCTGAAAATGTTGAGAATTTGGATAAATTGAAAAAGGCTTAAACCATTGCCTACAGGAACCGGGTCGTCCCTGTGTTAAGTCTATGGGAATGAGAGAATTCAGTAGTCAAAAGGTTACCTGAAAACCATGTAAATTTATTTTGAAAAAGAGAAGCCAATTAGACATACATTCGTTACAAGAAAATAATAAATAGAAAGTATTAGGGTGATTCTGAGCAATGTGTGTGATATGACATATGAATTTTATCCATTTATTTCATCTCAAAATGGAAAACCTCTTGAATATGAATATATAGAATTTTTTCTTCTTTTTGCATCGCTACCAATAGGAATGATGATATCAACAGACTTTTCATTTCTGAAAGAAAAAATGGCATATATACATGTATGTTGCACAGGACACATTGTACAGAACCATCCATTATAAAGAGAAATCGAGCAGAATGATGCACAAAATATATAGAGGAAAAACAAATTAAAAAAATAGAGCAATAGTGAACGAGAGAGGGAGGACCAGGAGGAATGAAATGAATATAGGAGAGGTAAGAGTGAGACTAAGAGAGATAAAAGAGAGAAGCAAAAAATAATGTTTAACCCAGATTAAAGAATGCAAAATTGGTAGAATGCAGCTACTTATTTCAGCACCACTTGTCTTTGATTTGGTATTGACTATTATTGGTATACAAAAAAACCTCCAGAAATTTTGAATGTGGCATACAGGTTATGGGAACAAGCCTTTATCAATGGGCACCACCTACCACTGGATGCATCTGGGATCAAATGGGGCTTGGCATCGAAGAGGGCCTTCACAGTCGGTCTCAAGGTTCGACGTCGCTGCCAGTCAGGTCATTGTGGACGGTCGGTGCGTTATCGTTGGTTGTTGATTGAATGACCTCCGACCAAGTTGGAGAAACATCTGCCCTGCTGTGGTTGGAAGTGGTCGTTTCACTGCGGAGTTTCTTGGGCTTGCCTCCGGGAAGCCTGTCTTCTCGTACAGCTGAAGACGAATTTAAAAAGTTAAAGTTGGTCACTGGAGACCGTAATTTTTCTCTCATGCTTAAGCATTCAAAACAATACTTCATTAGGAAAATGGAAAAACAATATTAATAGCAATTTGATCTAAAAGAAAGCGCAAAATCCAGAGAATAAGATTGGGGAAGGTTTGAACAAAAAAAATTGGTAAAACCATTAGTCTAATAAAGATTAAGATTTAAGAGAGTAACAAAACTAGTTTAACATTAATCGGTTTAATATAGACCTAGACTCGTAAGTAAGTGTTTTAATTATCCACAAATCCTAGCCTATGGAGCTTGGACTTGGGAGTAGTCTATGCACGTACAACTTTAGCTTACATTTAAGCGCATGCGCAGTACCTTCATCCCGTCTCAGCCTCATTTTCGTAAGTTGGCGCCTAGCCTAGCCGACATGGGACCTTCAGATTGGCTATCGCTGGCTGCCATAGGCTCTATGTTATAAGATATTAGTGCGAGGAGATAGCTTGCGATATTCGGTTGATCTGATACAAGTTAAGTATTTCACTTAAGTTTGAAAAATTCTCATTTTCGTCATATTTAAGGTACAAACTTGCAAGTTGTACTGAAATGTTCGTTGATTTTTCTATTTTATGTTTGTACCTATGCTGAGTGTGCATCACCTACAGTATGTGTGAAGTGCGTTACCTGTTTAAAGCATGACATTTCTTGTCAGTGCGTTATGTAATGTTACATATTGGCATTGCACTTGAACTTACGTAAGTGGGGGGGCCCTCTCTCTCACTTAAATTCGAAACAGCTCGAGTGGCTCCGCCAATCTCATTGGCTGAGAGAAAGAGAGAGCGAGTGATAGATCGTGATCACAGTGCACAGCGCTCAATGCGGAAAGTTCTACGTGCTATGGGCGGTATGGCTATGTTTTACAAAAAATAGAACGAAATTCTTAATCTACTAGTACTAGTGGTACTACCTAGGTACTACTACGACATAAAATTAAATGTTCACTATTTTCATCACCTAATATACTAATACTATAGAGTAGGCCTAGATCTATAACTATCAAAGTTAGATCTGGACTCTACTGACTAAAGTTTTAATTGTCATGAACTTTTTGAAGCCTGATTTATTAGAATATTATAGTAAGGTCTATATTACTATAATTACCATCCGTTTTCATGCCAGCTGTTAAACACTTCTGAAATCGACAAAACTGACAGCTATTCCGACTTGTTTTGTTGATTTCACAGCAGCCTTCCATGTCACTAGGTCCTCTGCAGGAATACAAGAGCTGTTTCTGGACTGTTCGCTTGAAAAAACCCTTGCAACCTTCGCATGAAAATACTGAATAATGGCACCCGGTGCCGCGGTCCCCACACACAAGGCACGGGCGCTCTCGGTCGCGATCGCCTGTTCCACCGGCGTCGGGGTTGCTGGCAAGCGGGCTGGAGCTTGTGGATCCGCCCGGCGAGTACTGGGACCGAGTCTGACCCTGAGCATGAGGCATCGACGGACTCATAGAAGACGAAGCGATAGTCGAAGGGCTGCTCGACACCGACAGCTGGTCACTGTCATACTCATAGCATTCCATTAGTCTTCTCGGTTCTTGCTAAAATTACTGCACAATGTATCAAAATCTCGAGTATTTGTCTCCTCAGCTCCGAGGTCAGCACGGTCTGTGTACGTGATATGTGGGTACTCAACTGAAGTTAACGACCAAAATATGTCTAAGCTCAATTGTTGTTGTGGTTGTTGTCGGTTTGAGGCCACCGATCTGTACAGGAAAAAATTCCATAGAGCTATGTGGTTTGGGGTTATAATATTATATTGAAAATGGCAATACTCACAGAATATTTGAACAGATTGCCATAGATTTAATAATACAGCCAAGACACTACAGGCATGGAAGTTAACTGTAAATTGTTGGTCTAAACCTATGGATACTAACTAATACTGAATTATTGAAAATGCTGAGAAAGTATTGTTCCAAGTTCTTTGTATTGTTCTCAAAACAACCGCTTTTTGGGGGTCATCAGGCGCGGATCCAGGGGCCAGGGGCCTTGCCGCCCGGCCCCCGCCAAAGTGAAAAGAGAGAGAGAGAGAGAGAGAGAGAGAGAGAGAGAGAGAGAGAGAGAGAAGGAAAAGAAGGGAGAGGGAAAGAGGAGATCGAGAGTGAGGGTAAGAATTAAAGAAGAGGAAGCAGAAAACTGAGAAAAGGGGGAAAGAAGGAGATCGGGGAGAGCTGAAAGGACCTTGCTTCCCAGGCTGTTGTCTCCCCGCCCCCGGCCCCCAGCAAAAAAAAAAGGAGAGAAGGAAGGAAAGCCGGGAAAGCAAAAAAGGAAAAGAGGAGATAAAGGGAAGGGAATAAAGAGGAAGAAGAAAGAAAAGAAGGAGATATCAGTTGCGATTTTCCCGCCAACAAGTTGTGGATCGGGGGCAAAGGCCCTTGCCCCCAACCAAACAAAAAGGGGGAAGGGAAAGGGAAAGCGGAGAGCTATAAAAGGGAACAAAAAAGAGGAAGAAGAAAAGAAAAGGATGAAAAGAATTAATCGGCCAATAACGTGTGGATCGGTGGGAACGAAAGGCCTGTGCCTCCCCAGCAAACTTAAAAGAGAGAAGGAAGGGAAGGGAAAGGGAAAGGAGAAAAAGGAAAGGAACAAAAAGAGGAAGAAGAAAGGTGGGGGAGATCAGTTGCGATGTTCCGCGCCAACAAGGTGTGGATCAGGGGGCACCGAAAGGCCCTTGCCCCCCCCCCCCTTGGTAAAAAAGAGATAAGAAAAGGACAGAGGAGAGAAAGGGAAAGAAAATATAGAGGAAGAAGAAAAGAAAAGGGGGAAAATAAGGAAAGATCAGTTGCAACTATCATTGTAGGCCTACAAATGTATTTATTTTTCAATTTATTTATTTATTTATTTATTCCTGTTTGATAACAATAATATGAATATAAACTCATAACAGCAACAAAACGAAATGCAGAAGAAAACTATTTTGCAGGCAGAAAGAAACGCAAAATGATCATGCATTTGCATAAGACTTAGTGTACCATTAGAATTATTCATATTGTTTTATTACATCTTGTGAAATAGTCGGAACTTTTTTGTGTATTAAATTTTGTATGAAAGAAAGCGTTTGGAACTTATAATGCGCATGATGCAATTTCAGGTGCAATTTACTGCAGTTGCCCCCAAATAGAATCTAAGCATGGTTTATTCCTAATTCGATACTAGTGGTTTACAGATTTTGCTTAAAAAATTACATAATTTTCCGGGATTTTCCCTCACTTTTTTAGTAAATTATACTTATGCGTTATGCGTTTGTTGGAAAATGACAAATTCCCAAATTTACAGTCAGGCAAGAAATATGCTTATTTAGAGGCCCACATGTCAGGGCCCGCGGAGGCGGCGAGGCTCGGGGCTCGAGCCCTCTTTTTGTTGAAAAAAGTATATTAAAGAGAAATAGAAAGAAAGAGAGAGAAAAAAAAAGAATAGTGACCTGCCAGTGTCACATAATAATGAGGTATCAAAATATGCTCATCTGACCGTGATTTAACACCTAAAACCCCTGAGCTTACGGGGGCTCTGCCCCCTGGATTCTACCTAGAGCCATAAGGCGGGCCTTGGATGCTAATCTGACCGTAATTTAATGCATAAAACCCCTGAGCTTCCGGGGGCTCCGCCCCCAGGAGCCCACTCCAATTAGTGTCCTGCCAATGTCACAAATAAGGTATCAAAATATGCTCATCTGACCGTGATTTAACACCTAAAACCCCTGAGCTTCCGGGAGCTCTGCCCCCTGGACCCCACCTAGGGCCCTAAAGGCGGGCCCTGGATGCTCATCTGACGGTAATTAGATGCTTAAAACCCCTAAGCTTCCGGGGGCTCTGCCCCCTGGACTAACGCCAATTAGTGTCCTGCCAGTGTCACAAAATTAATAAGGTATATAAAGATTTTGCACATTACGCCACTGCTTTAGTGGTCACCATTACGTACCAAATTATGGCTCTCACGATTTCAAATTTGGGCACCCCTAAGAAATCCTGGATCAGCGCCTGGGGGTCAATAAACTAATATATTGATAAGTGGAGTGTGGCATATAAAAAAATGTCTTGCCAAAGGACGTATAAGTGCTGTTTCAAGGATTTGAACCCATTACCTTGGGTTTACAGTCTAGAGTCAATTATCCACTGACCACTGTGACCCAAACAAATTCTTTTCCCCCTCTCTCGCACTAACACAAATAATGATTTGCCTAATCCAAAAGATTTTTTTAAACATCACTAACATAGCCTATATTTACCATCAGTATTATCATCATCATTATCAATTATTATTATCATGTTGATCATCCTCATAAGTCATAATCACCTGTCATCGTCGTCATGATATCATCATCATCATCCTCGTCGTCATCATTTTATCATTATCATCGACATCGCTTCGTTACCATGCATGATCATGATCATGATCATCATCGTCATCCTAGTCGTCGTCATCATAATATCACATCTTCTTCTCCTTCTCCTTCTTCTTCTTCTTCTTCTTCTTGTTCTTCTTGTTCTTCTTCTTCTTCTTCTTCTTCTTCTTCTTCTTCTTCTTCTTCTTGTTCTTCTTCTTCTTCTTCTTCTTCTTCTTCTTCTTCTTCGTCATTATGTGCACGAGGGGAGGTAGTGGGGCTGCCATCCCTGGATTTTGTTTAAAGTTACGATATTCGGGCAATAATTATACCACGTCATATTCGGGCTCTGGGGGTATACCGCGTCCCTCGATTAGGGAACATATTACGTGGCACGACAGTAAATGTAATGGTGATTGATTGATTGATGATGATGATGATGATGATCATGATGACGATGATTGATGATGATGATAATGATGATTGATGATGATGAAGATGATGATAATGATGATGACAATGATGATGTTGATGATGATGATGATGATGATGTTAAAGATGATGATCATCATGCCCGAATAGGCATATTATCTCTTCAGTGCCTTCCTCTCTCTCTCTCTCTCTCTCTCTCTCTCTCTCTCTCTCTCTCTCTCTCTCTCTCTCTCCCTGTTTCCCTCCCTACCCCTCTCGAACATTCGGTCCATCTCACCTCCCTCTCACCTGTCTTTTATCTTTTACCTTTCACTTATCTTTATTTCCAATTCCTTATCCCTCTGCCTCTCTTTGATTTTCTCTTACTTTTCATCTCTTTCCCTTCAAATAATTTGCACTTTTCATAATCCATCAAATAGAAATAGTCAAATAGTACAATTAAGTACCAAGAATTGTATTTAATTCGTTTATTTATGATACATCAATTCAATTGACAGAAAAATATACAGTTGCTCAAAACAATCATACAAAAACAGTTTATCTTACATAGCTGCAATATATTATCATACAAACTTACAAAGAGAGATTAAGAAAACAGATCATCAGTAAAACTCACTGTTTCCACGCCTGAATTGCTAATGATTAATAAATATATCACGTTAAAGCCAAGAAAACATGCAAAACACTTCTGAATATATCGATTTCATTAAACATTATCTGAAAAGGATAACTCTTAATAATTATACAGGCCTAGCATCCAAAATATACATGTATACCAACAATTTAATACCTATAAAACCGATAACGAGAAATTCTTTAAAAGACAAATTCATCGTTCATAGTGTATACGTATTAGTCTACTACTACTACGATTATGTTTTTTGTTTGTTTTCAATAAAGGCATGCATGACATAGGTTTTAAATGTTGTTATTGCGGGGGGACAATAGACATTAACACACCAAATAACACCGAGGGTAGTTTTCTTAAAACTAACACGACCGAAACAAAAGAGGGCGCTAGACAAGACAAATCAACGAGCTATAGGCAGATACCCCATTCTTCTGTCTAAATGACATTTCTAGACAATTATTATATATAATTTGTACGTTTAGAATGGTTCTAATCGGTTTAAATAGTCAAGGTTTGTCAACGAAGGGTTTTTTTTTCTTTCAAGACATGTTATATGTTATGTTTATTATGTGAAACAATTAATGCAATTATCAGAAAATCGATTAAGGCCATGGATATTGAAAAAAAGAAATTATATAGAAACTGCCATTCAAATTAAATTATCTTGATAATAGGAAGAGGATGCTCGCTTCCTTCTTCACTGACGGATAAGTATAAATCTGCTTGTTCTGGAATGACTTTTAAAAAGCCGACCGAATTCAATTTTAGAATATCATCAAAACGAGACTACTAAGTGCACAACTCGATTTTCACGTCTTCAATACTTTTGTTACAGGTGTTCAACATTTTTTGTCTGAAATAATCCACTTATATCGACCCTACCACCACTGTGTGAGAAACTGCCTCCACAACGTTTACAAAAGCCTGAATAGCCTACGCCACTTTTCCCCAAAACGATCAAAGCCTGTATATAATATAAGAGGAGGCGCGATAGCTCAGTTGGTAGCATCGTAATCCGGTGACCCTGGTTCGAAACCAAGTCGATGCGCTATTGCCCTTTGGTAATTAGGCAGTGATCCTCATTATCAGGTCTCTAGGAGAGGACATATACTAAAGCCGTCGGTCCTCTGGTTGCTTACTAACAAGCATTTATGCTTTCTTAGCAGTCAGGTAAAATAACCACCACTACTACTACTACTACTACTAATAGGTATACACAATTATATTCCACATTTTCTTCGTGCATGATGACGATAAGGACGACGAACTAGGGACCGACAGTGGAGGTGACGGGCCGACAATCCAACGTGCCGTCACCGCGTTCCACGCACCTCGTTATAATGACCTGAATGGGGACCGTAATCGTCGTGGTGGCGGGTGTGGTAATGGTTGGTGGAGTTGTCGGTGGTGTTGTGGTGGTGGGTGGGGCAGTGGTGGGGGTCGTGGTGGGTGGGGCAGCGGTGGTGGTGGTGGTGGTGGTGGTAGGCGGTGATGTCCTGTTACGAACCGGTGGTTGACCTTCGCTTTCCTCGGATGAGCTGCTGGACTCGTCACTCTCGTCTGATTCTGCGGACCGGTACAGACGCGCAGGCCTTCCTGTAGTCGGGTATAATCAACGATTCGATCGAGACCAAAACAAAAATTGTAAATGATTTTAATTGGTTTGTAATATTTTGTTGGAAACAGAAATAAAATTGAAATTGAAATTGAAAATTGAAATTGATTGATTAAAGGACTTGCGACTGATTCGGATCAATCACAACTTTCTTTATAAGACGGTGGCCCTTCATGCTGGATGTAATTGTGGTATTCCTGGGTCCTCCAGACTCCTGTTTAAACGAACTTCATATAATTACTGTTTCTGTTTGAAGCCAGGAAAATCATGATATTAAATATAATAAATAAATAAATATCTAACCCATGTCAACTTTGTATGTATTCCTCCTCTATCCGTCTGTATTGCTCTCTTATCTCTTTCTCATCTATTACGCCCCATTTACATTATATATAGCTTCTCTCTCTCTCTCTCTCTTCCCCTATCTCTCTCTTATTCCTCCCCTCTCTATCTCTCTCTCCCCCTCTCCCCCTCTCTCTCTCTCCTTCATGCCCTCTCTCTTTTACCCCTTCTTCTCTGCCTTTCTAAATACCTTTCACAATCTTTCGCTCTCTTGTTTTTCTTTGTCCTTCAAGGGACGTCTCCCTGTTCATTCTATTCCTGCCTACTTTTTTTCTTTCTGTCTCCTCCACTCTCAAATGTCTGAAAAAATAAAGACAAAATAATAAAGCCCAATCGAGAAATGTATATGCATCAGAATAAAATAGCAACCAGATCAAACCATCTTTATTAGTCTACGCATTCTATCAATTTAATTGACATAGACGAACGTCTACTTTCTCTAAAGAAAGTTGCAGCTTTATACATACATAAATACATATTGTAATATTTATAAAAAAATTAGCAAGCAATTATATACAAACAGCTTTTGAGAAAAAATCCCATCATTCATAAATGCAAAGATAATATCAACCAGTGCCAACTTGCCGTTTGATTTATAAAAAAGGTATAATCTAGCGTGTTAATTTCAATGAAAACCGATTGAGCAAATAATTTATGAATGAAGTCTGATAAATAAGACTAATAGTGTGTAAATGCCGAGATCAATGTACTATGTACATGGGAATAACAAAATACACATTGTAATAAGGTATAGCATAGGATATTTATATGAATATATGGTATTTTCTTCATCTGTAACACACACAAAAATGACGAAAATGTAGGGTCAAGCGATTGCATTGTGAATTAAACTGAAAACATGTTGATTATATAGCACACGCGGGCCATACTGTGAGGTTTTTGAATTTCAAAATGAGAATTAAGAAAGTGGCTCGGTCTTAGTTGAATAGGTCACTAAACAAAAGAAAGGGTATATAATTATGAGGCTACACACACGTCTTGTCAACGGTTCAAACATTTCAACCATTTCTTGTCATTTTTTTTTCAAATATGAAGAGCAATCCTTTTCAGGGGACACTTTCTTCTATTGTATTCTTGCACGCTAACATGAAAGAATGAAAGGCTAACAATTTATGTTTCACCTTCACAAAGTCAACCTTCTCTTTCAGTTTTATAGTTAAGAAACATACATATTAATTCCGAGAGTTAGAAAGTAACCTCCATTGCTATCCTCCTTCAAAAATGATATGGATATCCCACTTTTTTATGTTTTGATAAGACAGAAAAGAAAACAAGAAGAGTCAAACAGATCTAAAGCAAGGGCTAAAAGATATTAGAACGATTCAGAATGATTCTCCACGATTTATAGTCGTTTCTAAATCTAATTGCCATGTTTATAGAACGCGATCCAGAATGAATAATACGCTCTAATTAAATACGTATACCAAACATTTTCAATTTGGGCGTAGTGTCATAATAAAGGGTGAACCGACATTAATTTTGCACCGGGTTTCATTTTGTCATAAGTAGTAAACGAATAGGTTTAGGGTCAGGGTTGCAATTAAGTTTCAGGATAGGCTTAGGTTTAAGGTTAGGGTTAGTGTCGGGTACAGAGTTGATTTACGAATTCGGCTAGTGCATGAATTGACACAGAGCAATTATTGTCGCAGAACCAATTATTTAGTGTTGTAACGACGGTGTCTAAAGTGCTCCATTGAAACATTCGTCTTCCCTCAGTAATATAATTTGAAGATTTACATGATTATATGTATTTTATGTTTCTCTTCAAATTCTGCGATTTTGCAAGCGCTATGGTACTATTTTTTGGTTTTCAGCACCTCTAAATATATATATTACAAGTGGGCCTAACGTATGAACTAGGGCGTGCCCTAGACGGGGCGGCAATCCAGCGTCCCGTCGCCTCGGACCACGCAGGTAGTCATGACTGCCAACGGGGTGGTCATCGTCGTCGGTGGTTGCGTGGTGCCAGTGGGGGTAGTCGGGGTGGTGGTAGTCGGGGCGGCTGTGGTCGTGGCGGGAGCTGGTGGTTGGACGTCGTTCTCCTCGGATGAGTTACTGTTACTGTTGCTGTCACTGTCAGAGTCGCTGTCGGATTCTGCCGATCTGTCTTGTCTGCGAGCGGGCCGTCCTGTAAATGCCGGATAGCAGATAAGACAAAGCCTCAATTAAACCCAAGTCACCAGACGATCGCACATACTTTCGAGAAATAAACCCCAGGGCAATTTATATACCCTATTGCATGGTCTGTACAGATATTCAAATTACAATAGGGTATAGAAAATGCTCTCGAGTTGATTACGGAACATGTCATTGTAGCGTGAATTTAGTCTGCAAGCACAGACTTCCCTCAGTAATATATTATTTGAAGATGTACATGATTATATGTATTTTATGTTTCTTTTCAAATTCTGCGATTTTGCAATCGCTATGGTACTATTTTTCACACTTTACCACATTTCCTGCAGCCTTATAAGTGCAGAGCCTTGTTTTTAGCCAATTTATTGCTGTGTCCGAAGCAGCTCAAGTATTATACAGAGCCTATTGTAGTTTCAGTTTGCATGCACTGTTTCGCACAAGGGGGTGCGTCACCGTTCTTACTGTAGGAAAATGGTCGGAAAATTAATTATGAACTCACGAACTCATAATCGCAGATGATAGGCAGAAATAACCGTCTAGTGTGGGGAATTATGTAATAAAACTGGTCAGTGGAGCCAGACGTAGTCACAGCGGAACAACCGTCAATATCAGACTACCATGGCTTAGGAGGGTGGGGGTGAAGGAGATGGCCCTCCCGTGGCCCACTGCAGCTAGCTACGCCACAGCCAGTCACACATCTGCCCCATGCATCAACGAGACCGGCATTAGACCGATCAGAGACCGAAAACGAAGATCCAATATCATGAATGGCCAATAATCGAAATGTACAGTTTTGCAGTGTCGCCGAGGTATCAAACCGACCCAAACCGACCCACAATCGAATAACCGACTTACTAAAAATACTGGATCCCTATACTAAAACATCTCGCAATGGTAAAATTGTCGTCGGGGCAAGTGAATGGAGGGAGATTGAAAAGAAAGATAGAACGAAAGAAGGAAAGAATGAAAGAAAGAGGATTAAGAGACAAAGAAAGAAAGAGGAATGAGAGAGAGAGAGAGAGACTATAAAGAGTGAGAAAAGGAGTGTGTGTGTGTGCGTGGGAGAGATAGAGCCAGAGAAGGTTCCAAAGAACCTTTACAAACTAATCAAAGTCTCAAGCTGAAACGCGTAATAAACTATTACAAAAAACGTGGGCATATTTGTATTCCTTTCATAAAAGTTGAAAGCACAGACACTATAGTTTACAGTGCATCAAAAGATAAAAGACAACACGTTTGTGTCACAATTAGTCATTGCTCCAAATTACAACATCCCATCTGTGGCCGTTGATTATATCTGATGGGCGCGCGTGCGAGGTTTAGTTTTTGGCGGAAATAATTATAAATCATTCGAGGCCCATATTTTCCCGAAACAAATGAAATATGATTTATTTGACGCAGAAAAAAATGCTTGCCATGTTCACGTCTGAAATGCGACAGGTAAATTTAATAGAACACAAACATGACAAGGAAGTGAACTATGAAAACATGAAAACATGAAAACTTTAACCTCAAATTCCAAATTAAGGTCATTTCTTGCCAGCTATTTGTTACATCCTTCTATATTTGGCATGTCAATATTTCCTTCTTGCATTCATTCATTAGTATTGTAATCATTTGTATTATGGCCTGCACTATGCTCTAAATAAGATAGATTTGTGATCTTTCTCATTTCAATTTTGGAAGAATATCGTGATAGAAAATGTCACTTGAAACGAAATGCTATAATGCCCTCAGGCCATATTCAAAACAAGATTAGAAAATGCAAAAGTGTTTTGAACAAACATTCAAAGCACACGTGTGTGTGTGTAGTCCCATATACCAATGTATGTGTGGAGTTCATGTATTTTTCAGCGAGATTGAGTCAATTTCCCATCATATTATCGTTGATTCCAAAAGAAAAACCCTCGAAGTATAATACTCTTTCATCATAATTTGCTTGACCAGAACTCAACATAATCTCTGAGTATCTTCAGGTCGAAACATCAGCTAACTAAAAGTAAACACTGAGTTTATAAGTTAACAATAATTATTTCAAAAACAGAAGGCCCCTAAAAATCTGTAGGATCCTGACTAAAGAGAGACCACACAAAAGGCTCACAAGTTGTGTTTATAGACAGCCAATCTTTATATATATGTAAGTGTAAGTTTATTTTTCTTTCAACGTTTCAATTAAAATCGTGGTTGAAAGGAAACATAAAACATCGAAACATACATAAACCTGTTGAAATTTCCTTTTTGCTCTCTCATTTCAACATTTTTACTTTACTTAAAGGTACTATGTACCATTTGCAGGCCAAAAAAATGAAAAGGTTAAATTCCAACGGCATTTGAAAGACAATACTAATTTAGAACTTCCCTAAAAAAAGGGGGCTTGAAAATGTCTTTAAGTGGGAAAATAACGACTATTAGTTGTCGAATCGACTTAGGAGCTATAGAGCCAGTAAGTAATAGTCTGATTTTTCAGACCATTGTACCGAATGGTCGTACGTTTTATGCTGCGCAAAGATTCAATCAGTTTAATTTTGGCCATTACAAGAAGTGGGTTATTGATGTAGACAAATGCTCATGTACCCTTTACAGCTCATTTTATGTATGTTATTACCAAAGATGAAAAAGCCAGTCAGTCACTCAATAGTGTCTGACAGTGAAGTCTAGCAAGTAAACGGGTTTCCTTGCATAATTTGAATATTAGGACACTGCTAACGTTTAAATTTCACAGATAGGACATACATGACATATTCATAATTCCTGCAAAGTTCTACAGAATTTGATGTTGGCTGCAAAAGGGACATAGTATCTTTAAGTGGACTGTAGACAAGACCACTTTTTTCATCATCTACATCTGTATTCTGTTTTTCTATACATGTAACATTTGAAAGGAATTGGCTTGACTCTATATTATTGGAATTGAATGATTTTGACTTAAACTTGAACATTGTGTATACAGACAAGGTCTCTCTAAAGCAGGTGTCACATGTTATGAAACCTCACCATTTTCCAAAGAAAAAAATACATGTATTTCATAATCGCAAATGATTATGATTATGAAAACAAAATTGTTTTTGATTTGATTTGATTTTTGACTTATCATATTTCAATTATTTTTAATTATCATATATAATTTTACATTTCCAAAACAGAGAATGCATAATGCTCCGGTTTCTTTACATATAAAAGAATCAATTACTTATACTTAGAAAGTTGTTCGCCACTTTAGAATAATAACATTTCCCCGGAATTATTTTTTTTACATCGGAAATGAAGCTGATTAAGATGACTCAGAATTTAATGCTTCTTATTAAGCTTCCTGTTTGATGTGTTTAACGTCATGGTTATCAGTATGCAACACCCAAACAATGAGTCAGTTAAACGCTTTTTGCACAAAGGTGGAAAACAATAATATGAATTCCGGGTATGATGTAGAAATAATATTTTACCTGACAACGGGGTTTATTACTGCATTCATTAAACAACGAAACCTACTTTTGGAGGTCAAATCATTACAGAATAATATTTAACTGGGTTGAAATGTTGTTAAAAAAAAATCAAGGTTCACTTGGAAAAGGGTGTACTTTATTACAAAAGATTCCCACTTCTGTTTGTTTAACAGTCATGGTTGATTTTTTCTTCTAATTCATGTGAAAGAAGAATATAATACTCTTGTATTGTCTTGTCTTGTAGAAATAATCCCGATGGCAGCTTATCATACAGCTAAACTGGGATGTCTGTGCAATGTGCCGGCATAGTGACAGTGCATGGAGTAATTCCAAACAGTGAATGAAGTCTATTATTTACAATAAAACGGTGGACGTGCAAGTAAAAACCGAGACGTGGAGTCTACAGTAGCTTGGCTGCACTTTTTTAAACAATAGATTCCCATTTTTAAGGTCAAATGAATACAATTTTCTTTATTTTAAATTGCAGTGGGTTGAAATATTAAAACAAAATGTTACGCGGTGTCCTATTAATTAATTAATCAATCATTGATGATGTAGGCTAATGCATGTGATGAGGATAATGTGAAAATATATATAGTAGGACTTTTGGAAATATTTTACAGTTAAATGATATTGTATTTTAAAAAAAGATTACGTTCTACAAATGAGTTAATCCCATTTCCTAGCACCGAAATTTGTTGTTTATTCGTATTGTTTTTGTTTCATTTTGATTTTTGCAATGGAAGAAGAATTTCAATGAAATTAGATGACATTTATTACAATATTTACAAAAAACTGATACAAAATCGTTAAAACTATTTTAAAGTCATTTGGAACATTTTCCAGGTTGTATATAATTATGAAAAACGGATTGGCAATCAAGCGCAAGTCGCAAGAATCCAATTCATAAAACGTAATCGCTAATTATTGGCAAAATGACAACCTTCCTTCTCTCTAGTGTCTGACTAGTGATTTTATGAATGGATGAACTTGAAAAGATAAACTAAACCCTTCATGATTATCTATCATGAAAACACCCAAGGACTCAAGAAGGACTCAAGAGATAGTGAATAGGACGGGTGAATAACAATTGTATAAATGACCAGGAGGGAGGGGGGGGGGTTTAAGAAAGACATATTCGTTGATTTGACATAGCAGCAGGATTTAATTTGTCGAAGATATAGAAAGGTTTGAGAGAAGGTTGAGTTCTTGTAAAGGATGAACAATAATTTATGAGCTTTTTCCCTTTTCCTTTTACGTCAGTTTGGAAGAAAACCACCGGAAGCAAAGGTTCCATGAAAAAGGATTGCTCCTCAAATGCCATGATACTCAAAATATAACTCACATCCAGGGGTCCGTTTCATAAAACTTGTTATCTATAACAACTGCTAAATTTCTATGACAAATTTGCTCTCAGCCAATCAGATGCCATAATTTCAGTAGCTTATAACAGTAGCTATTGATAACAAGTTTCATGAAACAGGGCATTGTAGCTGTAAAGTTTGGACCACACTTTCATGCCACATAATAATTTTTATGTCCCAAATACAAATTTCTCTGTGCAGCGGATGTGACGTTCAGGAAGACTGAGACAAATTCTCATTATTTTCATGTTTCCCAAACCTCACAGTATAAATTCGTATGTATTACGTAATCAACCTAGACTAAACTTTACTTGTAAGGTTATGGTTACGATTGGGGTTTAGGTGAAGGCTTAAGTTATAGGGTTAGTGGTGTAAAGGGTTGAAGTTAAAGGGGGAGTCCACCCTGATATTAAGTTAGTTTTAATAGAAGAAAAAAATAGAAAACCTTAATTTTCTTCCTTATTGATGACGGAATCGATTTTTTGCCCATGCAGTGGTTGTGTTAGAAACATATTGCATTAATTATGTATGATTAAAAATGTCTGATTTTTTTTTTAAATATACAGAAAATGGGAGGGTATCTCGCAAGATATGTTACAGAGTTGCCAACTTGTATCTGATTGAACGCAACTCATAACTTTCTTATTTTTAATTGGAATATGCTCAAACTTTCACTCAATTATTTCTCTCATTTTCTGCTTTTATTAAAACGAACTTAATATCAGGGTGGATTTCCCCTTTGATGGCATGCATGTGTTTCAACGTTATAATAATACAATTGTTTGACTTTTTTCCGACTTCTGTAAGGTATGATCAATGCCCGAGTTTCAGTGGCGGATCCAGGAACCAACAAAAATAATCAATCTCACATTTTAAGCAGTATCGTTCTTAGTCCTAACTTTCTATATCACAAAAAGCCAATGCCGGTAATAATAAGGCGGAGGGGGCGGGGGGGGGGGTATGAGCCTGTGTAAGGTTGGCTAATTTTGTTGGGGGAGGGGGTACACATGCCCCCTGTGCCCCTAGATCTTTTGGCGTCACGAGTATCACGTGTTGCACAGCTGTTTGAGAGCCTAGACGACTGGCAAGGTCGTGCCATCCTTCAGCATTATTTTGTAAAATTGAGAATCTAGAACGTGTGTCAAGTTCAAGGCAATATGGCGAAGCCAAAGGGTCATACTCTCCCTTTCTTTGATGGAGGGGAGGGCGGGGGATGGGGGGTAAAGTGAGAGAAAGAAAGGGCGATGTGGGATGTGGAAGGCAACGTCAAATGGTGATTATTATGACCCCCTCGGGCCCCTCCCCCATCTTTCACACCACCTTTCGATGGTCTTACATGCCCGCATTTCATCGACTGCGTGATACTCGGAGCGCCCCCCCCCCATGACAAAAGTGCCCCCTCTCAATAGCTGATCCCACGCTACGCTACTGATTTAATGTGCTGGCTGTTGGTGTTGTAGAAAGTGATTTACTGTACCTTGCCTTACATTTTTCTATAGTTTGATTGTTACTTGTGATTATTCATTATAATTGTAGTATAAACAATATATAATGAATAGCCTATTAATTGTATTGGCCTTTGTGTAAGGTCAATTGATTGGATTGGAAAGGGGTAAATTCAGATGAAAACGCAACCCCCTTTCGACCCCTCTAATGGTCAATAATTAAATTGTGGCTTGAAATCATAATCGACTAAGTTGAATATATTTAATCCAAATGTCGATTTCGCTTTGCTTAATCATTATTTGTAATACCCCGTCCAGTTTGCAGCATTCATAGAATATCACAGTGGAAAAAATAATATTTGCTCGAACATTAAGATTAAAGAAACGACTGAACAATTAAAATATTGAACAAGAATTATCTTTAGTCTATGACATAATATCCATTCATCAGTGCTTTTATGATTTCATACTCATTTTCATTTCGTATTTCGTCATTCGTGTAAGCCTTTATAGCTTCGTCCAATTTATTTCACATCAATCTATTAGCTCGTAGTAACGGATCTGTATAAAGGAGTATGGAAACTATTTATTATTTATGTATTTCAAAATATGTAAAGATTTTGTAATCCGACACGATTTGCTCCGCCGACCAATAATCCGGGCTTTGTTTCTTGAGATATTAGGCACTGGCTCCCCTTTCTTTTTTCTTTTTTTTTGAGGGGGGCTGGCACAACACCTTTTGAAACCCAAGTGGCCACAAGGCACCGAGATATCCAGATTTTGTTTCTTTCTTTTTTCTTATTTTTTGTTCTTTTCTTTTCTATGTATCTTTCTTTCTTTCTTGCTTGTTGTCAGCAGTTTTTAGAAATTCTTCTTTCACAAAACACTGGATCCGTACATTGGTATATAGGGTTAGCTTTTGGGTTGTCATTTAGGTCTTATATGCAAGGTTTATGCTAAGGTTTAGATATATAGGTTTAGTGTCAGGTCCAGGGTTTTAATTGAGGTCAAGCCTTTGAGGTCAATAATTTGTTTAGTGTTAGAAATTGAACGCAGAGCATTGTCGTCGGAGCACGTGTCGTAAAACTAAAGACTTACCGTGTGTCGTTGAGAATAACAAACATACTGAGAAAAGAAGAGCTAAAATCGTCGTTAGTCGAAGTACTGCCATCTGCATAACGTAAGGAAATAAAATATAAAGATAGTGTTATAATCATTAAAGGCGTTCTTCATTTCATAATTATGTTTGGAATTATCAATTAACCAACAGAAATAAACATTGACCTTAATGAAAATTCGTCTCATTATAAAGAACAATGCACACCTCGACCTTTTGCCATGTTTGTGTCGATAGTAACCATGATAAAGGAATCTTGCGGAAGGGTCATTTAAAGGAGATAACGAACAATAAAAGAAACTAGAAGATTAAATAAAATTAGCAGATACATTTAACATAGGCCTACTCTCAAGGGCGTTTACGAGAAACGCACTCACACAAAACAAGGAAATAGAAAGGAAGCAAATATATCTTATCATGCTTATAGCAAGCTGAAAAAATAATCGTTTTTCCTGAAAGTCACTAAAATGTTTTTGTTTGAGAGTTGCAGAGGTATTAGAAACGAATTCCCCTTTTATTTACGACTTTTGTGTCTGCATATGTAACGGAGAGTACGACAAGATATAATCCAACAAAAGGTCAACTGCCATTAAAGATTAAAATCCTGAATGCTTAATTGACATTAATCAGTCTCCTGTCGCGTTCACTCTCAAAGTAAAATTACTGTGGCCGACAGTTATCATTAGTTCACTGAACTTTACATCCATTTCAACACGTCAAGTATTGTGAAATAACGATTTTACTATGTATTTGTAGCTTCACTGAGATCAGTATTATCTGGCATAACTTTGTTTGATTTTGTATAAATATTTGTGTTTTGTGTTTCGATAATTATTTTGAAGATATGAAATGAAATAAAAGGACTCTTATCTTAACTGTTATTATGTCCATGAATAAATATTACGCATCTACAGTGGCGTAACTTTACTGGGGAGCGAGGGGGCACGTGCGAGAGAGAGAGAGGGATGGGGGAGAATTCGTATTCAACGAAAGCCTGATAATATTTTGATAGGGCGGAAATACACAGTAGACAAGAGATTATCCCTGGTCAGCTATTCCACGAGAAGTTACAGCGCATTCGTGATTACCCAATCTTTGTAATAAGTTCATTGGTATGAAAGCAGAACATGAGAAAAATAGAACCAGAAATAAGAAAATTATGAATATTTCATGAGATCACTAAGTCTATGCAAATCTCAAATTGGCAGTTTGGTCAGTGGATTGTGACGTAGTCGCGGATAACTCTCACGTTTGTCGTGTACACAAAATATAATTTATTTTTGTTTTTCTCCTAAGTGCCTTCTCCCTTTGGGCACTACTCAAAATATATCATGGATATATTATCATAGGTCTTCTAAAGAGAATAGACCTTCCCGAGTCATACATTCTTGAAAAATTTAAAGTTTAGTCATCAAATGGGAAGTTGTCCGCTACTACATCACAGACACATTCCTCATTCAGCCAATTTGAAAGCCCAAACCACTGTTTACTAATTCCCTGATTTTTCTGATTTCCTCTAGAGTAGTTTGCTATCAAGGTTGGATTTCCTTTATAGATAACGTTAAGTAATTGCGATTACATTGTGAAAGTAACCCTCTGGTGGCTCTGGACAGTGGCGGATCCAGGGGGGAAAAAAAACAGGTAAAAACACCCTTTTTTTGAAAAAAAAAAAGAAGTTGGGCCCCCTCCCCTGGCGCCCAAGGGGGGGAGGGTGGCGGTGGAAAAAAATTAACCCTTCCCGGAGGGAAAACATTTTTCGGGTGCCAAAATTTTTTTTTTTTTGCTCACTACCTGAGTTACTTTTACTATCGGATTTCATTTCTTTCGGTATTCATAGTCGTTGGTTCTCCACATTTATGTGTTACATCTGTGTATTTATTCTCTCGCTTACTCAACTAAAATTGTTTGTCCAAAATGATTTTTTTTTTTTTTGGGGGGGGGGTGCAATAAGCATAATATTCCTGAACATGCTTAAATGAATTTACCCTTGAATAATTAAATGACATTACCTAAATTATTTTGATGAATTACTTATCCGCATCTTTGATACATTTCTAAGTCTTCAATATTATTGATGTATCATAGTGATGTGACTTTTGTAATTTGATGTTTGGGTTATAATGTAAATATCTGATTACTTTGTTTAAAAAATAAACAGACAATATCAGCCTTAAGCTGTATGTCATAAACCAATTAAATCAAATTCAATAAAAACATACCCTGTGCAGGCTCAAATCATGATAAATTCAAATCTGAATTTGACGTTCTTTTCTAAATACGACGTAATATATACAGAACCCGTACAGCAAAATATAATATGTTTTCTCCAAGGACAATAATAATTATTTAACACTTCTGATACTTTTCTTCATAATAGGTGTCGTGTTAATGATGTTTGAAAGATATTTGGCCCCTTTCCCTTTCTATGACACGCAAGATAAAATAATTATGTACACCTGCGTCATGGCATCTTAATCATAATTTATCAAAACAAAGACTTTCAGACTATTTAACAGTAAAATTATGCGAAACGCAGTTAAGTGGGAATTGTGCCAAATTGATGAAATTGAGGCATATTAAACAGCATGCTTAGACAGATGATAAAACGGAAATAAGAACTTTATGAAAAATTGCATAAGTACAAAAGTGCATTGACTGAGTTTAAGGGTGTAATTTATTAAGTTTATTAAATTTAGCCGCAGTTTTTGTGGAGGAAGGTCTTCCAGCTTCAATTTTTATTTGGTATTTAATGAGTGTAACCAGCTGCATGAATGCAAGGAAATAAATACATTTTCTCCGTGGATCAAATAAAAACATGCATTTGCCCATAAGCTGAACTTGTATCACAAAAATATGTCGTATCCTATAGCTCGTTACTTTCAATAAATTTGATTTTAGAATGAGGAAGCAGCAAGTACAGTAATACAAAGAGATATAGCATAAAATATAAAATATGAATGAAATATTCATTTTGGGCTATGCATAACACAAACATGGCATTATTTTTTGCATGCCCCTCGGCTTCAAATTGTATACATTTAGGTCAATAATGATCCGATAATATTCTTAGTTTGTCAATATTTCTATTTTTGTTTCATATAAGATTGTATTACATTGTTCGATGTTATTAAAAAAATAAACATGTGTCATGTAAATGCTTATATCAAAACGGAATTTAATCAATCAATCAATCAATCAATCAATCAATCAATCAATCAATCAATCAGTCAGCCAGTCCGAGTCAAAGGAATATCGTTGAATATAATGTTCAATCATTAATTAAGCGTTACTGTACACCAAATATAATGCTAATCTCGGACTTTGTAAGAGGGTCTAGAATTTACAATAAATCTAATTAAGCAGACAATATTTACACCTATGTTAATGTCATATGTTACATTGGGCATAATAATAAGTTCTAAGAAAAGAGATAGCAGTAATTATTCAATATCATACAATTTCAAAAAAGAAAAAAATTATCAATTTCTATAAACTTAAGAAGTCTGAAAGTGATACAAGATTACTTTTAAAAAAAGTGCCAATTTAAAACACAGATATCATATTGCGACTTTATACTTTCACGACCAAGATTCATGGACTCAAACTAAAATTACAAATTCGTCACACTAATTCAACTTATTACATTGTGATGTAAATTGTTGAAGAGTAAGATAATTAGCAAGTTATAACAACAATTTGAATACATGACATTTAGTCTTTAAACAAAATTAAGCACACTCAATTATTAACAACGATGAAAACTTACTGTGAATTTTGTGCTGGAGCGAGTCAGTTTCCAAACTGAATATTCCAGAGGCTAAACGGCGCTCGGTTAAAATGAAATAAGCTTTTCGGTCCAAATTGGTTTTATTGTCGAGTTATTTTGTTCAAGCTCCAACAGCTTTTGTTCCAGTTGATGCTTATTTGGATCAAATTGATTATGACTTCTGACTATTTATACACCCAGAGCGTGACTGTACCTGGCAACCCCTAATACAATGACGTGTTAATCAGGATTGTGGCGGTACGTGTAAATGTGAAGGGTTCCGCCGATTTTAGCGGGAAAAGATTACGACTATTCTACGCAAACGGTGTCGGCTTCGGTTTATGGTGCATGTGCGTGCGGGAAGGGATATAGATTATGCGGGTACAAATCAGTGCGGAATTAAAAGCGAGACATTTTTGGCTACTGCATGAAAATGGGAAATAGGGCAGGGATAAAGATACGTGAAAAATTGGTTTGATCAATGTCATGATTATTTTAAACCTTGTAAAATTTGTAACTTTCGCATTTTTAAAAGTCTGTTGCTATAATATATATTGTTTGACCCAAACCCATGAATTATTGACTCAACTAAATCTTGGGGACATTCACCATAAAAGCATTACACCCCGGCCCCCCATTTTTTTTTAGCATGCCCCTCCTTGTTAATGCAATATGATCCGTTTTATTTTTCAGCGTTTTCTACCGGAATTTATGACACTGATCTATGTTAATCAAGCCCAACTTTAAATACATTTAAACAGAGATACAAACAATAACGTTTTATGTGAATAGCATGTTATTATTTGTATATAATGCAATCAGGTGTTGGATGTTAGGTGTTAGTTGTTAGTTGTTAGGTGTAAGGTGTTAAGTGTTAGATAAGGGTAACATTCTTTATTATATCGTAAGGGACCAGCCCCACATAAGACTTCACTGTTCTTTCTTGCCGGTTTCCTCATTCGTACATAATAATTGTATTTTCTGTTTATCTTTCGTTATGTTATCAGTATGTTCTTTACTTATCTGTAAATATCAATGTTATAATTGTGTATGTTTTTATATGACGAATGGAATTAAATGAAATGAAATGAAATAATAATTGAATACAGATGCTTATATTGTAATGGAAGTAAATAAACCGAAATCGAACCAAATCAAATGGTACGCATAATAAAGTGTCAATTAGAAGTGTGGACCAAGCAAAACGTGGGCGAAATTCAGAAGAAAAGGAAAAGGGGTGGGGGTACCGCGGGTGTTATTTAGGTGTTTGCGGTTGTGATGGGGGAGTCGACGCAAACTAATGTCATAAACCTAGATAGGCTACCTGACCCATAACAAGACGCCTACTGACACATCCAACATTCTGAAATTGTGTCTGACAACCGTGCATTTGTCAGCAAAATTTCAATGTCAGCTAATATATGAGGCGATCTTTTCAGTTTAGCTCCGGTTAATATTATTATGATGCCCACAAAGTTTGTTGATAGATTTTACAATGACACCTACATAACCTGTTCAAAATGTTATAGAAAATTGACACACCTGATGGGCAACTTTAGTAAACTACCTACCGCAGTATGGCGTATCCAGAAATGAAATTGGGCCGGGGGCGGAGTCCTCTCGAACCACGAGGTGTGTGTGTGTGTGGGAGGGGGTAATGTATATGCAATACAATCGCAAGGCCTCTCTAAACAAACCCATCCTCTGGCAAGTTCAAGAGCGTCGTATTACTCTTTTCGTTGATCAGTACATTTTTCGTCGTAATGTCGAATTCATCAGTGAGGGCATGCGAATTGAGGGCAATTCTTTACAGGGAAAAATTCTCTCTGATACTGATAATTATTTTTGTTTTCACCTTTACAAGAACTCAACCTTCTCCTTTATACCAGATTATTATTAGCAGAGGCTGCTGCTGGGGATATGCCAGTTCCTGAATCTCGCACTTTTTGCAGGAAATCATCGTTTAGCCGCCATACATTATAATTATCACAGTCGATTTTTTTAAATTTTTTTAGGGGGGTAAATTACTTAGTCCCAGGATAAGAAAAAATTGATAGGTATGTTCAAAATAGTGCCCCCTTTCCACTATCAAAATCATTTATTTTGTTTGTAGCAACGGAAGTCATCATTTTCCTCTCTCTTTCTCCCACCCCTCCCTTCTCTCCCGGTCTCTTGCTCTCACTCTCTCTCTCTAACAGTTTGTCTTTCTCTGTGCACCTTTTTCTTTCAGTATTTTTCAGTATTATAACATACTTATATCATTATATCAGCGATGGCAAATAGGTTGCCATGACAGAATATTGTTTGAATGATTTTAATCAACAACAACATTATATACACCATGTATACAAATATATTATTCACAATGTAAGTTCAATCGATAAGTATAATGATAAAAGCTGGTACTTGGGATCAAAAAATAATTATGTGCTAGTCAAGCCTGGCACCTTTTTGTTAATATAAACATTTACTAAATAGAAGATGATTAATTTGAACTGTGATTAAAACTATTTAATTGTGATCACAACTATAATGAAACATGTTCATTTTTTTCGAATTCAAAGTATCATTATTTTGATTTCTTTAATGTTTTTATATTAAAAAAAATAATCAAGTAATTAATGTAAACATAAATAATTTCAAGAGCATATTGAACAGTTTTGACACATAGAGGAAGGCGTTACTCCGTAACAGCATATAATAAGTATGATTGTTTCGAGTACGCTTTGTAGAGCAATATTAAGCTATAGTTGTCTCAATAATGATTGTTAAGTGAATTCCTGGAACTATACATTTGGATGCTTTTAATTAGATATCAATTGATATTCCAATCCATAAATCAATCTCTGAAAATGAAAGAGAAAACTGCATCGCTTGGTAGATAAGTCCTTTAGGTTAATCTTCAAGTCGACCTTTTAAATTAAACAAAAATTATCGTTTGTTTGTCTTGCTGAATACGTGCTGCCAATGTATCACAGTAATCTATGAAAAAGTGCAAAACCCTTCAAATTGAACATTATTTTAGGGAAAATCCCATCTAATTTTATATGCAACAAGTGAAAAGGAAAAAAAACTTGGAACAGTTAGGAAAGGTATTCAACGCAATTGGCCTAGATAAAGTCATAAACGCGCCAAAATTAAAAGATGACAAATATTATTTCCAGTTAAAACCCAATCGGATGTAACGGAAATGACCTTACGTTGGACGAAATAATTCACGGCTAAATGTATTTTTGGTCATAGACAGCATTAAAATCTGATTCCCTCCAAAGACGTACATGGCGTGGGCTCACATTATTGACGATGCACTGATATCAAGAGGGGGGGGGGGGGGCGTCATCACCGGAGATGTTAAATAGTTATGTTATAGTAGAAGAGAATTAGGCCAAGAAATGCAGGGACAAGTAATGTAGGAGCTGAGGTCAAATCACTATCCTTTTCACGTCACCTTCACTGACCTCCCACTCCTCGCAGACCGGCCTCCCCTCGCCGGCCCCTCGCCCCCTCTCCCGCTCCGTCCTCCTTTCTCCCTCCCCCTCTCATTTCTCGATCCCGGCCCCCACCCCCTCTCTCGAGATTTCCGGCCCTCCTTCCACTTATTTCTTTTCCTTTCCCTCTCTCGAACCCCCCTCCCCTCGATCTCTCCCTCTCTCTTTCATTCTCTTCCACCTCTCCCATTCTTCTTTCTCTCTTCATATTTTTTTGGAGGGGGGAGGAGAGGATAAGCTCCCCTGCCCCTATAGATATACGCCTCTCAAGTGGCTCTGTCCATTGGGCCCTTTGGTTACGTGGATGTTCTGATTGTGACACATTCACTGTCGCTTTTTAAAGTGCAATAAAGATTATTTCAATGATAATACTTAATTGGTAACCAAAGAATTACAAAAAGCCAACCAATATGATGATGCTTAAAATTAATCTCTCAAGTTTCTACTGGCGTAGCCAGATTTCTTGAAGGGGCGGGAATGGCACATTCGGACGGGGGTGACAAATACAATCACAGAGTCTATCCTTACAGCTGGGGTATATTAACTTTTTTAGCGCATGAACAGGGGGATGCGTCCCCTTGGCCCCCTGACTATGCCTATATTGTTATGAGCTGTTAACTTGCATAAAATTATGAGCATTGTCTCTACCAGACTGTTATTAAAAAACCACGAACACCGAGAAAGGCATTATCATACATCCGTATACGCGGGAATAAATCGAAAAATTAGGGATCAAAGCTTAATCTTATTCGGACTGCAAATAATCCCATCTGATCCAGCTAGGATTCAGTGAGTTCATGGCAAGGAAAGTTGATCAGAAATATGGAATGAAAGAGGATATGAGAGAGGTGATTAAGCACCATTTTTATGCAAACAGACAAACTGAAGGTTTGATGACGTGAGCAAACAGTCATTTCTAAATAATAGGAACCGAATTATGTGTAATTCAGGAACAATGTTGTTGCAATGTCATCAATCAAATCAATGTAATTACACTGTTGCCCATAAAGTCGGAGTTTTCCTTTACCTCTTCTCATGTAATATAATTATTATAATCTTCTCAGAGAGTCTATATTGATTAATCTAAAAAGCCACAGAGTCAATAAAGTTCTGAGAAGATATGTAAACTGTACTTATAAAGAATAAACCATATTGTCACAATAATTATTCATTAAGTGGTAAGAAAAAGTTATTCGGGCCAACTTTATGGGCGATTCTGTATGTATACCCGCCTCGCTTCGGAGGTAGTGCACTTTTGGCCATTAAACTGCTAAACGATCAGCTGATAAAGGTCACTGCCCTCACTAAATATGTAATTTTTTTTTTAATTCTGTCTTTGGAAGGAAGAAAATGATGAGACAAAAAACAAAAACCAAAAAAAATATGCGTCTGTATATCGAGGAGAGGGTACGACATAGACGGGCGAGAACGAAAACAGAAAAAGGACGAGTTTGGTTTGGTATATAGCTAGCTAGACACTAGACGATTCTTTCTGCACACATTCTAGGCCCGGCCCGTAACAGAAGGAGAATTCCACCTCATTTTGGCTAGAAAAACAGCCCTTTTGGCTGGAGATCTGTTACTTGCAGCAGCAACACCTTATTTAACGTTATTTTCTGGTACGTATGAAAGTAAGATAATATTAAATATCAAGTAGATTCTAGAACTTAAACCGACCAGACACTTTCGCTCAGTCTCACTCTCAGATTATTATCGGAATTCCCAAACCCTCTCTCGCTGAACTCTCGGCTCGAATGGTTGCTGCCGCAATGCAGTGCTCAACTCAGGCTTGCTAGCCGCTGTCGTTGCATTGGTTGTAAGCTGTTAATCATAAGGTCTTGTTAATGTGTTGTTGGGAGTGTTCAACCTATTCATCTAAGATAATTTAGTCTTTTAGTTTTAGCAACTGTAGAATATTTTTGAGCTTGGTTATTTAATGATACTGATAGGAAAGAACAAGAAGAAAGAGGAAGAAGGAAGAAGAACTTATTAAGTTTAGAGCAGAACTTGAAGCAGGGCAGCGTTTCATGAAATCGTCCTAAGTACAAGTTCACCGACATCCCATTGAAACGCGTGTTTAACTTAATACATGCATTTCAATGGGATGTCAGTGAACTTGTACTTATGAGTAGGCCTATGACGGTTTCGTGAATCGTGAGACGCTGCCCAGAGCAATAATGACAACAAGAACCAGCAAGAAGAAAGACAATAAAGTCATTAAAGAAGAAGGGAAAGAGAAGGTGATGATCATGCTGATGATAATGTATAATAAAGATGATGTAGAAGAGAAAAAAAGCAGAAAGATGATGGTGATGATGATGATGGAAAAAGAAGAAGAAAAGGGTATGCTGAGGGCAAGAGAAAGTGGAGAGGAAGGGAAGAAAAAGAGAAAAAAAGGGGTATAAGATTAAGAGATCAGAATTCAGATAGAGAAAAAGGAGTCTTTGATGTTTTATGCTTGTTAATCAGACAACAGTTTGTCATACTCGTAACTCATAAGATTATTTCTTTTCTTTGTGTATCTTTCAGGACACCAAAGCTTCAGGATGGTGATGCACATAGTCCGAACTACTGGTGGGCGGCCATCACACCTGCCTTCGCCTCGTGGGTTACTATCTTGACACCCAGCAGACCGTCAGGTACTCCGGCTGGAAGAACAGGACAGAACTCTACAAACGGGAACTGAAGGAAGGAGAGGACCCATGGACCTCAACTGTTCGATCATGATCTGAGGGTTGAACTGTTAGTAGTCTTTGAGGAGTAGAGGATATCTATTTTGGACACTATCAACAAATTTATTGGGACTGTACAAACGGGAACTGAAGCAAGGAGAGGACTGATGGACATTGACTCTTAGATCCTGATCAGAAGGGAGAAATTCTAGTGGTCTTTGAAAAGTAGAGGATATCATTTTCGGACATTATCAACAAAGTCATGTTCAGCTTCACTGTGGACAGCAATCAGGCAGCAATACCTATGATAAAGATAATCACTTTTAAATAGAACTGAAAGACATTGTCTTGCATTTCATTGCATTGTCTTATTATGTTTACAATGCATAGAATGTAACCAGACATCTAATTTGGAAAAAGAAAAAGTAAACATGAAAAAAAAAGGACTTGTGGTTCATGATAACTGTATTTGCAGATGCCTGTAATGATTATTCCCACACTAAAGTTTTCCCTTGAAATGACATATTTGTGAAAAATATGCCAATAGCATCTACTAGTATTACATGATTTAATTTCAACTGGTCTACCTGGATGCGTTCAGCAGAATTTGTCAAACGCTAGTTAGAATCCATGTGTCATGGCTTTCTTTTTTCCAGTGTATAATTACGAAAGAGTTATATGGTGGATTTTGATTTTGAAATGGTTTTACCTTTATTAAAGATGTAAAATAAACATTTAAAAAAGATTGCTGTTGTGTAATAGTAATTTTTTAGTAATTGTAATGAAATTAATTCTCGAACAGGTCATGTCGAATTCTTGATTTGCATTGTGTGAAATACAATACATTTGTTACTACAGTACTTATATTACATGTGCTATAACATCTATAGCAAATGTAAAGTCTACATTTACCGAGTGGAATATTTTAATTTCAACCTCATTCTCTTGTGAAACAACTACTACATGTATTAGAATTTTTCTTTTAGATGTTCAGTTATTATGATTTATCATTTAAAAAAACATGACATGTACCAGAAATATAATTCAATGAAAGAAAAAAGATCAGAAGAGAAGAAAGAGAGAGAGAGATAGAGACTGAAAGGGAGAATTAGAGAACAAGAAGGGGAGAAACAGAATATGAAGAGAGGAAAGGGGAGAGAGAGTGGGACAGAGAAGAGAAAAAAGAGAATTTATTTTAGGTGTTCAGTTATTATGCTTTATCATTTAAAAGAAAACATGACATGTACCAGAAATATAATTCAATGAAAGAGAGAGAGAGAGAGAGAGAGAGAGGGGGGATTGAAGGGCAGGAGAAAGGATCAGAGAGTGAGGAAGGATGGGGAGAGAGAGAGACTGAAATGGAGAATGACAGAACAAGAAGGGGAGAAACAGAAAATCTAGGACAGAAATGAAAGATGAAAGAGGATATGAAGAGATGAAAGGCAGAGGAGAGTCAGGAAGGGAGAGAGAGAGTGGGAGGGAGAAGAGAAAAAATTGAAGGGGGGGGGGCATGAGAGTGAAGAAGGTGATGGGTTGAAGAGAGTAAGTATAGTGTACTAATATCAACTGAGAAGACAACAAGTAAGACTATCGTAAAATGAAAATATGCTTCTTTTGTCAATTATTTAGTATAGTATAATACAGACATGGATTGAAAACATTCCATTACAAATTATGGTATATTTTTGCTAAATTATTGTACTAATGAACAATTATGATAATGATACACTATTCCACTGTACCGATTCTTAAAGAAAGGTAGGAAGATCAATGGTTGACTGTGTAGCCACTTATGAAAAACTTTATTCAAACGAATTCAATATACATATGTACATGTATTTTTCTTTTTAAAACTTTTTCCATGACACGGTTGACATCAACTTTCAATCAAAAACATAGTTTGGCCATAAAGAACCAAAGGCCATACTATGATAGTATTTTTTCTTTTGTCTTTGTTTTTAAATTTGATTTTAATTCAGTTTAGACTACATGTACCTGATCTAATAACCTAGTAGTAGACCCTCTAGTACAGAGATTAAAAAAAAAATCATGCTGCTAGGTTCAGCATTTTCCCTTTGATCATATTCCGCGCATGCGCAATTGACGATTCCGATCCAAGCAAGAGCAAAATGGCCCGTGCTGTACAGAAAGTAGTTGGTTTGGGCACAAGATTAGGCAATTCTGTGGCCACCCAAGGGCCAAAGCTTGCATCAGGTAATATCTGAAAAAGTCAATTATCCATATTGTTTACATTTAAGTTGCTTAGATACTTTTGCTTTGACTTATTTTGCATTTGAAATCTGCACGAGTAAGAAGATGCGTGAGTGATCATGTGTATGCTTGTGTTACAAGCCGCCGTGAATTGAACCGGCTCTGATATGTGTGACTCGACTGAGCTGAGCTGTGTAGCACATCTCGGTCGCTCCACAGGACCACACTCACCAGTAATCCTTTTGCTAAGCCGGGTTAAGTTTTGTCAAATTGTCTCCAGTACCAAGCTCGACTTAAATTTTAATAATAAATAAATGTTATTAAAGCCCCTCTAAAGAAAAGTGTTGGGAGCCCCCAATTCGCCAAAAATTTGATGGCAATTCATAATGTGAAAGAAGATGCCATGATTTAAGACGCACTTCTGCAAAGAAGAAATATGTGTTTGAAGACAGATATTGATGAAAAAATACATAATTTGGTTTATCTGCTGTATGCCGAAAACCAAAATTATGTATTCTTTCGTCAATATTCGACTTCAAACACATTTGTGTTGAAAATCCTTGCAGAAATGTGTCTTAAATGACATCCTCTCTCACATTATGATACAATTTAAGTGAAATTTTTGGGGCTCCCAACACTTTAGAGGGGCTTTAAGTCCATGATTATAGTTTGTATGGAGGTGTAAACTCTATGGGTGGTATTCTCTTAAGTTAAGCCGGGACTAAGTCCAGACTAAACAAGAATTTTAGTTCACACTTCTATGGAATGCTAGGTTTCACCTTCCTCCTTCAATATTCATGACAAAGATAATCTACCAAAGACTTTATTGAAATTCAGTTCATACTCATATTATCTTTTTCTTCCCATTTCATTGCAAAATTAATTTTTTGGACACTTTTCATTGCAGGATTAAAATAATCTGTACAGGGAAAATGAGTTGGCAACAGGCACTCCATAAAAGTGTGAACTAGTTAAGCCGAGCTTAACTTAGTTCGCGCTATCGGAATACCACCCTATGATTTTTTGTTTAACTTAAATCAACAAAAAGAAGTTAAAAAATAAAATAAATTGCTGTCATGATTGACATTCGGCTAAATAGTGAATGATTTGAAAATTTTGTCTGCGACTGTGACGTTGTGGCATTGTCAGTTTCTGCATGACATGACTGACTGTGTTGGTCTTTGTGAAGACAAAGAAATCTATTACTAAAAGTAACAAGTCTAACCTCTAACGTTACAACTACAAATTTACTAAATGCAAACTGACACCGAGTCTGACAGAATGGTCCCAGTTCAAGAATGAGTCATTTAATGGATATGGATTTTACTAAACTTTTCTTTATTTCTCCATTTGCCTTCACCATCATACAAAATTAACAAAAGCCTTAGACTAGAGTATTCCAAGCCAAGGTAAACATACACATGTACAAACTCTAAACAATTCAACCCAGATGCTCCCCACCCCCTCCCAAAAAAAAGAAGGTGTAGAGCCCTGCTGTAAAGTTCTGGGATGACTCATAACCATGTTTCTTTTTTCTTTCCCTATTTGACTCCACCATACAGAAGCCGTAGAGTTTTCCAAGCCAAGGTTAGCCAAGTTTTGGTACTATGCCAAGGTCGAACTAGTCCCACCTACTCCAGGTGAATTCCCTGCCATTCAGAAGGGGATCAGTGATATCGTCAAGGCTGCAAAGACAGGCAAATACGCCAACCTGACAGTAAAGGTCTGTATAGCTTTGTGTCAATTCCAGAGTACATGTACATCAGAATCTCATGTCAAACTCCTTTGGATCAAGAATATTACCTTGTTCTGGTTGATAAAACCTCATTATATCAGGGGAAAAATACAAACCAAATCAAAACAGACAAATAAAATCAACCACAATTTTAAAAAATGCAAAGAAGTAAATTTGTCAAAATTACCTTATTCTAATGGAAGGTGTTGTGGTGAGAGTTTGTTATAGCAATACCCTTTTATAGTAAGGTTCAATTATCATTTGCTGTCCATCTGTTCCAAGAATATTGAAAATTTAACAGTAATTAACATCAGGTGAAGGTACAGTAGAATCTTGCAGACTCGTGGAGCAAGTAAATTTACCTTGTTTTGATGAAAGCTCATTGCATGAGGGCCCAAAACAATGAAATACTTATTGTGATTGATTGATTGATTGATTGTGATTGATTGTGATGGTTATTTTACCTGACTGCTAAGAAAGCATAAATGCTTGTAAGTAAGCAACCAGACGGACGACGGCTTTAGATCCTCTCCGAGGGACCTGGTAGTGAGGATTAATGCCTTACCAAAGGGCACTAGCGCATCGACTTGGTTTCGAACCCGGGTCACCGGATTACGAGACCACTGCTCTACCAACTGAGCTATCGCGCCTCCTCTTTTATACTCCCAAGTACTGCCCCAAAAACCTTGTTACAATGAGAGTGTTATGACAATGCTCTTTAGAGTAAGGTTCAAGTTTATTTAGTCATTTGCTGTCTCATGTGTTACCAAGAATGAAGAAATTAAACAATAATTAACTTTGAAAGTATCATTTTTCTTGTTATTTGTACATAAGGGGCAATTTTATCATTTTCAGGGTCTCGTCTTATAAACTATCTATCCAAAATTCCAAATGGATCACAAGTCTTCCAATCAATCGCATTATTCAAACCAGTTTAATAGAGCAGCGATTGATATTAAACTCAATTTGAGTCGCAAACTCGCGATTGATTCAGACTCTAGATTGTTTACAACTCATAAGATAGGGCCTTGGGCTCAAGTTCTGCGCCATCCTGAAATAATTTGAAAAAGAGAGTTTTCATCTTGCTACTCAGAACTTTTTCTGCCTTACATGATGATCATATAAAACAGCATGTCCATTACTGTGCATTTAAACAGATGATTGGTTATAATAAAAAAAACAACAACAAAAGGTTATCTTTGAGTAGACATACTGAAGCAGTTTATTTTTGCATTCTACTCTAATAAGTACAAGTTGAAAGTCTTTAACACTAAAAATATATCAATTGAAGAGAGCTGTAGGGTTAAATGGCATTGGAAATATTTGTCATTGGTGATATTGTCACAAGACTAATCCGTAGACAGGAGAGGATTACCCTTTCATTTTTAACTTTGGCTTCGATGTTAGCGTCAAGAGCCAATGACAAGGCCTCAAAATATAGGGTGACATATAATGAGTCATACAGGTGGACTGATTCCAATACTAGTTACAATCTTTAGGTCCTTGTGTAAGGTCATAGATCCTGTCCAAGTTATTCACACCTGTGGTTTATAATATAAGTCTAATAAAGGGCCGGTTGTCCTTCTTGATTGCAATTGTACATTGTGCAGTTTTCAAACTTTTCTTGGAGCTTGTTCGATGCCCATTTTAACAAAGCAGAGAATTAAATAGATAAGAGAAATGATTATAAACAAAATAATATAGGACTCAAGTTTATTCATATCATCTGTTTGTAAAGTAGATAAAAAAAAGTGTACAATTTATATACACTGCCTAAGAGACTCTAGTTGATGGGCTTGTTATACAAATACCTTGGGACAATCATCTTGTTATATCTGTTTTTTTCTTAGGTTAAGATCCCCCCATAAAAAAAAAAAAATTATCTTGTCATATCAGGTATCTTGTTATATCAGGGCCCCGTCTTATAAAGAGTTGATATTAATCGTAACTTATTTGCGATTGATAATTTGATATCAATTGCAAGTTTGCAACTTTGTACATAAGAGATGGGAGACTGCAAACTTGCGATTGATTAGAGGACTTGCGATTGATTTGGATCAAAAGTAACTCTTTATAAGACGGGGCCCAGATGTCTTTCTAACAAGCTCCTAACAATTAATTTACACTGTTTAGATATTGTGACATAACTTGATATTGAAATTGTTACTATTCTCTTCTTTCCCCATCTCCACCCACAGGAAGCATGGGCAAACACGCTGGTCTGTGCCGAGGTAGCATTCTGGTTCTTCATCGGTGAACAGATCGGAAGGAGAAGCATCATCGGCTACGACGTCAAGTCCGACTATGAACCACACCCTTACATATAGCGCCCTCTCTCTCTCTCTCTACCCGTTTTTGTAAATTTAGCCAGTGGAGATCTAGACATGTATTTTTATTTGAATTGACTCTACTATGCCACATGCAGTGTCTAATGTATCGAGTGGAAAGATTTTGATTGGACATATGTATTGAGAAGAGGGAAGGTGTTCTGAATAATCACAATTATTATTGCTCCTACTCCTGAAAATGTCCATATTTCCTAGTTCCTATGGAACAAGAAGAAATAATATGTCAAGAGCCAAGGTTACTAGTACTACATTCTGGTATTCACTTTTCTGCATTGGACCCAATGGTTAACAAGGTTCATGAAAGCAGGCACGAAAACTTAGTGGAAAGTCATATTTCAGTAATAACAAAATATTTCTGTTCTTGCTAACTGTCATGAACTTATTTTTCTCATTACTACCGGTATGTGGTTTTACAGCAGGTATCTACCGGTAAATTATGAGCAATTGACAATACTATATGCTAAGCTAACCAACAAATTCATTTTCGGAAGTGATATTCATGTGATAACTGAGTATTTCCATTTGTTTTGTCTGCCATATGATAAACCCACCTTCCCATTAGTGTGAACTGTACCCTTTACCTAAATTGGCAACACTGTATCCATACAGCGTGGCATAGAATGTGGAACCCAAACATAGTTTGTGCAAGTCTGCAAGATGAGAATCTATTCATGTGAAAATGTATCAGATTGGATGAGAAATGTGTAATTTCACGTTTTGATGTGCCAGTTTGTAACTTTATTAAAAAGAGTTTATTGAACCGAACTGTTTTGTTTGTACTTTGTTTGTAAGCAGGTTTAAGAGAGTGTTTTGATGGCTGTGTTAGAATGACAGTTTCACAACCTGATTCAAATCAGGTCTATTTCAATCACATTTTTCTGTTCATAGGATCATGTGTGATCCATCAGCAAATTCCTCATGTCATCAAAGACACACTAGAGTTAAGTAAGTTAAGTAAAGAGTCAAGACAGCGCAATATCATCTCAGTATGGTGGGACACATCTTGGCATGCTAAGAAATACAAGATCTATTACACAGGGATTGAAATGTGTCTAGAATGAAATCTGATCAGGTGAGGCTAGGAAAGGTCATATAAACATGGTCTAAGAGTGCGGACATTGTGTTGTAGGTGAGAGAAAGGTGTGGATAGTATCGGCCAGTAGAATAGAAAGTTTTTAAATGGACATACATGGTTGCCAAGGGCAGTTGAGAGAACCTTCCAAAATGAGTGAAAGTGAAGAATTGCGATTGTGTATTTGGCAAAGTGAATACCGTAGTGAAAAGAACTTAAGAATTTTGACTAATGTACTTGACAAATTGAAGAGCATAAAGGAGAAATACTGGAAAGACTAGTATGCTGATTTGAGTGCCGAACATGTGTTGTACCTTGTATGAATTTTCTCTTCTTAGTTTGTAAATGGTACGAATGGTGAATAAAATTTCTATTTTTATTCACATCTCTGGAAATGGCATACATGTACATGTATTTGGGCAGAATGTGAGAAAAAGAGAGAAAACAAAATTGGAGAGGAGAGACTCCATAGGATCATATAAATATGCTTCAGTTACAATCGCTATTTGGATGTTTCTAACATTCCCCCATTTCTTGCTTCGTTTTATGCATTACCTCCATGCTTTCTCTTCCTCTCATTTACCCCTCACCCTGTTTTTTCTGTCTTTACGCTAAATTCCCTTTCTCCTTTTGTTCATCTTCTCTTTCTCTCTTCAATATCTCACTTTCCATCTTCTGTTTACTTCATCACATTCTTTCATAGTACTCTTTTCTCTTTGATTCTTTTTCCTCTTCACTTCTTTCATTCAATCACTTCTATCATTCAAAATCCCATGATTTAATAGAAATTATAATAAAAACAACATGCTGAACAGACCAAAAAGAATTGTTTACATATGAAACAAAAAGTGTATTCATTTCCATGTACATGTATCTTTAACGAGCTCATTCTTTATGAGAAATTATGCTAAAATACAATTAAACATGAAATTAAATCGATGATTTTATCCATTTCAGAATGAAATACAATACAGACATAAAGGGGAAGTCCACCCTGATAATTACCTGGTATTAATTAAAGCAGAAAAACGAGAGAAACAAATCAGTGAAAGTTTGAGCAATATCCGATTAAAAATAGGTAAGTTATGAATTTTTAAAGTTATCATCAGTGAAACACTTTTTGGCAACACTGATGTATCTTGTCGGGTCCTCTCCAATTTGCTCTGTACAGAAAATTTCATAAACTTTCATTTTCTTAGTTATTGATGATGGAATAGATTTGTTTCATACAGGGGTTGCATGAAAACACATTTGCTATAATTATATTAGGGTACATGTATGATCAAAACTTTTCTTCAGGGCAAAAAAACAAATGCTGATTTTTTAAATTATTTTATAGTACCGGTAAAGAGCACATGGGAGGGGACCTTGCAAGATACATCACAGAGTTGCTCATAACTTTCTTTAATATTTTTAATTGGATTTAACTCAAACTTTCACTGTCCGGATCATTTCATTTTTGTTTGTATCAAACCAATTTATTATTAAGATGGACTTCCCATTTAATTCAAAGCTCTTCCACAAACTTAAAGAAACATTTTGATAATGCATTCTCATCTCTCAACAGCCCTCTCCTCTTTAAGAGGAGTTGTGTTTTAAATGTCCTTACTGAAAACAAAAATTGTTATTGTGACATATACAATAAAACATTTAAAAACAAATTTAAAAAATATGCCATCTTAATCTCTCTTCGCTTTATCAGGAGTAACAATACCAAAATTTTAAGGAAAACGTATCAAGAGGGGGTTGGTATTTTGATTACCGGAATCATTTCTTCATTCTTTTAATTCCATCTTTATGTCATCTCGGGGAATGAACAAAGTCATATATTGGGCCTTGTAAGACTGCGCTGAGGAGGTTCAGGATCTCCCAGAAACGTGGTAGTAAACCAATACTGCGACAATAAAACAAAACGGGTGTAGTAGGCTGCACATTCCTAAATCATATTCAACAGATCAGGGAGCACGAACAGAGCATCCCTGACAAGGCGCTCAGGCAAAAGCTTGAAAACAAACGGGCATTCCTGATTATTGTGACTTGTAACGTTTCAGAGACCAAGCTCTGGCCTTCTGGTCCAAAACAATCGCGTACCGGTAGCTATTTGGTTTCAAGTAGGCCTACCTAGAGATGCTCTCAACAAGTCCAAAACTGTCCACATTCTCATAAAATGTCTCTTGTGATTTGAGTAGCTATCAATCAAGTAGCCATTTTGTTTCAAGTACCTAGAGTTCCTCTCAACTAGTCCAAAACTGTCCTCATTCTCATCAAATGTCTCTTGTGATTTGAGTTGCATCACCGAAGTCCCAGCCTATCTTTCTCTTTCTGTTTCTTCTTGACTGAGCTGACATCTCGATCCTTCCACGTGCTCTTGAGAAGTTTGATGGGACGATTTCCTACGTATTTACCTGCACATAGGAGAAAGTTCATGAGTTAGTCTTGCAAACTGTGTAAAATTCATTTGAATTGGTGCAAATTTCACCTTGATTAAGCTATTCAAACCTTCCCCACAAACAAATTCTGATTAAATCCCCTTATCTCCTAGGCCAGGGTATATAACAAAGCCTAGCCTCAGCTGATACAATGTCGAATTTTTTTCCAGATGAAATCAACTAAACAATGGTGTCGCTAGATGGCGCTGTGAATTGTTTATCCACCATATTAGGCGTTTCAATTCAAAGGGTGTATTTACATACTAAAGACAGTTTTTGAATTTTACATATGGGATTCTATTTCGAGATGAACAAGCTCAAAGCGATTCTGCATGATTTAATGCACAGATGGTGAATTATTTTGACCAGCAGTATATACACAAACTATCAAAACTTGCTGAAAATCACATCAATGGGAAAGTAAAGTCATAATAAAGTTGTACTAAAAATGTGGTCTTCATTGATGAATTTTGTTTTTAAAAAATCCCTAGTGAATAAACTTCAAAATGTTGTTACACGTTTTTGTTTCAAGATGAGAATTAAGCCATTGTTTATCCCAGAACAGTATTTGACACTCAAATTCTTAGACAAGATGTACCATCCCTTGCTTAGTGGGATTAGCCAACAGATGCACACAGCGACTTAAGTTTAAAAATCAATGATTTGGTCTTACCGTTCCAATCCTTCATGGCCTGAACAAAGTCTCTAGGATCCTTGAAACTGACGAAGCCGTAGCCTTTGGTTTTGTTGGTCCTCTTGTCGCGGATGATCTGATATTAAACAAACACATGTAATGTAAACAAACAATCTCCAAGATATGAAAACCACACAACTGGTCCAAGCCAAATTCAAGGGCGATAGAAATGAGTGAAAAGGTTTTAGAAATCAGAGCGAGGCAAGGTCCCGAGCACTTGCAAAACACGGCACCTCACCCCTTATTTTAAACCGGATTTACATTCATCTCAGGGACAATCCATTTTTGGAGAAAGAAAAAATGTAAGAAAATAAAAAATAAAAATAAAAATAAAATCAGAAAACGGATTTAAATCTGGAAATTATCAGGCCTGCAAATTATACTATTATGGTATTCCAGAACTAAAAATAATGAGCACTCTCACAAAAAAAATCCTTAACCTTTACAAGAATGTGACACTAAAGTGCAACTCTCCTAAATAGACAAAAACAAACAAACAAACAGACTGACACACAGACAAACAGGCAAGCATACAGATAGACAAACTGACAGACAGACAGACTAACAAACATTTATACCTTGCATCTGATGTAGCTTGGGTATGATCCAAAGACCTTAGTGAGTGTGTCCTCCGTTACTTCATTGCCAAGATCTCCAGCAAATAGTCTGAAGTCATCTATACAAGTTCATCAGAGGAGAGACAAAGATTCAACAATTAGAAATGAGAGTAATCACAAGAAATTAGGATATTGAGAATTTATCAGAAAAGAGGCTTGTTCAGATACGGTGTGGTAAAGCTGCTGAATTTTTTTTACAGAGTTAATGAAAGGTAACAGCTTGCAACAAAGGTCCTGCACACGTTCACTTAGCTCTGTGTTATAATATACAGAAATATGAAGTGTATTATTTACACTTTACATCATTTAAAAAATGCATCATGTCTTAACAAGCCTTAACTAATATGCTCTTCATGGTTCCCATTTGCCCGCATTTCAAGAAGAAGAAAAATTTCCAGATTTTTGTTCCTGATGGATCAATAGTCCTAGATCATTCAAATATGCATTTACACAAAAAGAGGTATTTTACCCACTAAAATTCCAGCAAAGCCAAACATCCAGTAGATACTAAGTTGGGACATAAGACTGGCTACTTTGTTTTTTTGGACAATGAAATTGCCTGATTTTCCCTTTGAATGATTTTCTTAAATTATTCATAGTAGGCCTACCAGTATTCTTTATTTTCTTCATACTTCACACAAATGACACAAAGATTGCCAGATGAAGGTTTTTTTTTAAATTTTTTTAAAAATACTTATCAATTGTGCATAAATTATTCTCAGAGGTGATTATTTTTAGGGCTAAATTTACCACATATTGTTCTTCAAATTGGCAACAATTAATATTTTTTTTTATTGCAACATTGTTAAAAGAAAAAGAAATTTCTCTGAAAGCAATGTATGGGTAAGAATGTTGTCTAGAAGCTAAAAAGTAAAAAATTACCAATTTTGATTGAAAAACAATGAGTTTAAATCTCTCATTGTGTTGCCAATTAAAGGATTTTAAAGCTTTGTTTCCTTTTTAAAGTTCCTGGCATCAAATACAATATAGTTATGAAACAAACATGGATGCAGTGTGTGCTACAAGTTTTGCCTTTTCTACTCATGCATCTGGCATATTTTTAGGGCTCTGAATCAAACCACAAAATGTGGAATGATTGTCGCGTAAGATGATCTTCAAATCAACCTGTCAATATACTTACTTGGGTCCCACTCTGCCAGGGTATCGTCCTCCCACGTTGTCCCAGCAGCGACCCTGATATGCTTCTTGTTCTTCTTATCCTTCTTCTTCAAAGGCTCCGACGCCGTGCGAGCTCGTACGCCCGCCCTGGGTGATCTGAGCCAGGTCTGCAGCAGTGGGGACGGGGATGAAGGCTCGTGGTATAGCAGGGGGTGGGGGCAGGCTCATCGGGGGGCGTGTGGGCATGTTGAGCTCCAAGGGTGGAGGATGGGGCATGGCAGGTGGGCCAGGTGGAACTACTGGAGGTGCTGGAGGCTCATCAATCGTCTTCACTGTAAAGACAGATATTTAAATTTCATACAAAAGTACAAAGCCTTTTTTTTTGAAAAAGGGAAACATATGTATTTTTTTTGCTAAATCACACGTAAAATTCTCTAGTATCTTCAATTCTGACCTCTTTCTGTGTGTTATAAAGGCCCATTATTGTACAAATGCATATACGAAACGTAGTTACAGAAAAAAACATGTAAAGAAAGTAGTTTCTCTTGCCAAATTGGTTAAAAGATGGTGGTCAGTGGTGGTAATGGTACAACAATGACATCTGTAAGATTCAAAGCCCATCTGTCTTATTATCTAACTAGAAGGCTCACAACACCTTGAATTGTTTATCCTGAACCTCTTGCAGGGTAGGTAATAAATTTCTTTAAAAAATCAACGTTTAGTCATGTTGTGATGTGCACAATGAGCTTAATTCATCATTACTATTCATTTAATTACAATAATAAGAATAATAATAGTAATATTAATAATCTGGATTTATATAGGGCTTAATACGAAATGTACCGTCTCTAAAGGCTTTACAGATATTAATAATAATAATAAACATTGAGAATTGAATTGAATTGAATTATCCTCATCAACAAGATGACCAACCTTCTTTATCTTCAGCTGCTGGTTGATCCTTTGACTCTGTTGACTTTTCTTTCTTGAGCTTCTTCTTAGGCTTCTTATTCATCACTGGTTTTGATGCATATGTTGTAGGCCTAGCAGACAGAGTAACAGGCTTCCGTGCATTCACTGGAGGCGGGCCTGGGGGCATCATTGCAAAGGGGGGCATGGGCGGGGGAGGGAGGGGCCCCATCATATTGGGGGGAGGTGGACGTGGACCCATGCCATGCATTGGCCCCATCGGACCTCCAGAGTTCATGGGGGGAGGGGGCGGAGGGGGAGGGAGGTGGGGGAACCGAGGGGGACCTTGGGGTCGCTGGTTCGTCCGTACCTGGTGGGGCACGAAACCCTGGTGCCCCCCTGTCGGTCTGTTCGGTCTTGGCGGCATATTTCCACCTGTGCAGCAAAGTAAATGAAAAAACGTGTACAAATTAAATACTTGCCATTGGTTTCTTAAAACTAATAGTACTGATCGAAGTGTATTACCATTCATCATAATCTGAAATTCAATTCATTCAGTACTTTGACAAATAATTACTTAAAAATTGAATGTGTTTTAAAAGCATTGTTAAAGGTAATACAAAGTTTTGGGAAATTCTGAAATTGGATGGATATTAATTCTTTATATTTTTGATATAGTTGGATGCCCCTGTGGATGTATTATAAGCACTAAAAAATTTAGCCCCTAAAACACTTCTGCTTTCGAGAAAATTGAATAATAAAAATTTACCGGTGCTCCCGGTAAATCTCAAATATTTCAAATAGCGCCTAAGGCCATTCCATGGTAGCTGTGACCATGAAAATCTCAGAATATGCAGTTCTGATATATAATTTCCAAACAGGAATAGCAAATCGGTCGATTGTAGTCAAGAACCATTGTTTAAAAGCTAAAGTAATATCAGTCTTGAGAGGGCGCTGTACAACATAAAGAGTTTATTATTGACAATTTCATCACTTTAGACTTGATTTCAACCGCGACAACGATCATTGAATATTGTAAAATCACATATGCTTCCAATTTGTTCATTTGAACCAAATTCATGACCCCATACCAAAACTTTGTAATACCTTTAAGTATTAGATGAAAACTTTTTGAGATAATTTTACTTCTTCTCAGTTCTCACAAACTACGAACTGCAAAGTTTTTTTTATCCTGTACATGTAGAAACAAGATGATTCAATACAAAACAAAACTGCTCAATAAAGCAAGGAATAATGCTTCCTAATTTCCAGCAACTTGAAATAACACCCTTTCCATGTGTGTACTGTGTACTGACTATCTTTGGTATGTTTTGATCATTTGAGTTTTACTTGAAAGAAATAACAAATGAGTACATTTCATCAGCCATCTCATTCATGGATAGTAGAAATGAGAGGAAACTTACCAGGTCTTCCCATCTGTCTGGGTTGGAAACCAGGGGCCCTAGGAACCCCTCCACTTCCTCCTCCTCCTCCTTGTCTTTGAGTCTGCCTGGGTTGGAATTGAAAACTTGATCCCTTCTGTTGATTGCTTTCCCGATTGGGCGCTGCTCCTCCGATGGGTGTCGGGTCCTGTGTTAGACTCATTATCTCCTCCTCAAACCTAAGGAGCAGCAAAGACAAAAAAGAAAAGATTTTAATATGGTTAATCATAAAATAATTAACAAAAAGTTACAAGTCGGGTCTAACTCTCAGTCTCGGCATGGATAAGAATTAGATCATTCTGTGAAGAGAAATTTTATTTTCTTCTACAAGATTTGATAGGCTAAACTAGGAGGGTCTCCAACTACAGGCAATTTAATTTCATCTCCAGTTCAACTTCTGGGACCTAAGAAATATCAACCATAAATCTTCCCACTTACATGACAAAAACTTAAATGAGCCCACAACACAAGCAAAGGAAATCACTAATTCACTCAAACAATACTTTACTCCAATGCTTACTTTCGTTTTCATATACATGTACAGTGTAAATGGCACTAAGTAATGGCAATGGCTATTTGTACGAGAACATGTGCCTGTAAGGCTGTATTGAGAGGCAGAATGGTTTTCTATTCCATAGGCATCGTTCTATGATGCGGTGTGCAAATTTCATGCACATTTAAAAAAATTACAAAACAGGCATTGGATATTCGATTCAATGATTTCTCATATTCTACAAAAATTTATTTAGAAGTAAATTTAGATCTAGTCTACTACCAAATTGACAGCAAAAATGTCTAGAATACAAATGGGTGAAACTAGAATTAGAAAATGTATCGTCAAAAGAATTCCGGAGATATTGCGATAATTGCGGCCATGCGTTATCAAAATTTAATGTGCAGATTGGAATGCAACTGAAGAAAAAGTCATTAAAAAAACAATTCATAAATTCATGCAAGAGAGAAGAAAGTTTACATTAATCATTATAATTTACAGCCGATTTATCCAAATAAGGGCGCTTGTTCAGAAGCCTATCCCTACTTTGACCCTGTAACTCCGGCGTAGAGATACCCTACTAAAACAGACCTAAAAATCAGGTAAATATTCATCTTTTCTTCAAATTTATGGCCATGATTTAAAAGTCGTCATGTTTCTTATCTGTTTCGTGTCAATTTTCTTATCTTTTTTTGAAGTATTTTTCCTAAAAATGAAGACTTATAATATACACTTTCTCACGGGATTCACAATTGCATACAATTGCATACCGTACCGACGGTTGGTGGCGCGCGCACCCCACCGTCGCGTTGGTACGGTATGCAATTGTATTGTGCAGCAGTTTGCCGTGAATCCTGTGAGAAAGTGTACCGTAAATCTCTGTGTATAAGGCGCACTTTTTTGCCGCCGAAAAAATTTGAAAGTCGGGGGTGCGTCTTATACACGGGTACAAAAAAAAAAAAAAAAAAAAAAAAAAAAAATTTAAGTTTCGATTTGTGCCCCTCCACCTGGCACTATGCCTGGCAATGTCTCCCAGCTCAGTAATCTGTGTGTTGACTCACCACTCGGAAACTAGAACAACACTCAAATTTGTCTGTCATCTTGGTTTGAAAGTAATCTTTCTAACAGATGTCAATATGTAGTTTATAATAATTCCTCCAATTTTTCTTCTATTACACATAGCACACCACAAGGTCCTATCCTAGGTCCTCTACTGTTTTTAATTTACATTAATGATCTTACACATGCTTCTAAAAAACGACATTGTTCCTATTATTTGTGACAAGTTCACAAGCACAAATCGGCGCCTTCAACTGCACCTCGCAGTTAAATGAAAGACCTTCCCCGCGTGGGTTTTTTAACACAGACCTGGGGAAAAAAAAAATATATATATATATATATATATTGTAGTAGGAGTTACCCCACCCCCCACAAGCCTCCACCACAAGGGGCGCTAGTCCTCTCACTGAGCCCGACAGACCAGAGTTGAATACACTGCACAAGCCTGAAGCTGGACAATTGGACAAGATCCTCAGTATTTCAGGTAAGTGCTGTTTTCGGCTTTCTAGTGAGTCATATAGATTCACATCCATGTAGATAACGGTTTGTAGGCCAAATCTACATTATTGGCGCTGCGAGCATAACCTTTTCCTGCTTTTTGCGGGTTATTTTTCATCTGTGATTTTGGCACAGCGAGCACAGCTGCCCTGCTACGCATTGGCATTTAGTGCGGTCCTGTGCGTAGGGCTAAGCTGCTCACTGTGAATTTGCTACCAATTAATAGGGTAAATTTCGTATTATTGTCTCGGGCAGGGTGGGCTAGTCTGCCTTGCCTACTTTGAAAATTTTTGTTTATAGTTTTTGTGTGTTTGGTGTGGGTGTCTCGAGTCGGGCGGTGATTTTCGCCTGGTTTGGGGCATTTTGCTGTGTTTTTGGTCGTCTGCCCTAATCAGCTCCGGGTGTAGTTCCGGCACGGCTGTGCCAGAACTTTTGCATTGGGGGTGAGAAGGCAGTGCGATCCACGTGTGTGTACGTTTGATTTTTTGTAGCGAGTGTTTGATTTTTGCTAGTGGTGTGAGGTGTTTGATTAAGTATTGTTTGTGGTTAGTTGTTGTTTGTGCGTGATTTTTAGCCTAAGAGTCATTTATTGACTTGTTTGGGAATTTTTTGTGTGTGCGTACTATTTTGTTCGGGCGTGTAGTTTTTTTGTAGAAAGTGCTTGTTGCGGCACAGCCCATTACTACAGCGACACGGCTCGGCGGAGGGATATATTTTTTAGACCTTCTCGATCCATGTTCCCTCCATCGACGCCATTTTGTTTTTGGTTTTGTGCTGATCGCTGCCAAGACCTAGATCTAGACCCGATCGTAGTAGTTGATAGAGGTAGGCCTAGGCCTAGTTTGTAGTTTTTGGGTGCGTGAGTGTATGGTTTTTGTGCGTGTTGCGTGTGGACCCACCCACTCGTTGTAGTGCGGGAGTCCTTTGAAAAAAAAAAAAAAAAAGAAAAGAAAGTTTGTGAGGTGTGATGATTATTTGTGTTGGGGTGATTTGAGTAAACTGAAGTTAAAGGTAATTTTAAGTGATTTTAGTAAGGCCTTTTGTATTATTGTGTTGATATGACGAATAGGGAAGCTAAGATTCCTATTAATATGTGTTCCTTCGAGGAACTCACTGAGGTGCCGGGGCTAGCTCCTGTGCAGGCGGGGATCATTTTAGGTCTCCGGACTGAGCACGGGAACATTACCCCAGAATTATTTGGGGCGTCCCCAGGACTAATAGAGTCTCAGGGGCTGCGGGACAGGTTCGATTTTGCACCTCGGGACGTAGAGAGTGCCCGTGTGGCAGGTGGGGCTCCCGAGCAAGGTAGGGGCAATCAAAGTGTCTTTGCCACTCCGTCAGGGCAGCGTGCCCGGAGCACGAGCACGCGGGCCCAAGCCCAGGTGGGGGACACCAATACCCCTATGATGTGTATCCGCCTCCATTAGTTAACCAAGGGGATGTATCGGGTTGGCCCGGGTGTAGCCCCAATCGGATCTTCCACTCCCGGGGGGATGCACCAGTCGCTTGACCCCCATAGGCCCCAGTATAGATCTAGGGGAACCCGGGAGGGCGGACCCTGAGTTATCAGGGAGGGCAGGTGAGCCCCAATTGTGATGGGGAGTCAGTGGGGCGTTCTTGGATGGGGGTGTCCCTGCCATAGAGCGGGGCGCACAAGCCCCGCCCAGGAAGTTCCCAAGAGGGGGCCCATTTGGGCGACCCAATCGAAGGGGACAGCTGTCGGGCGGGACCAGGAGGTCCCATCCTGCCTGGGATTTAGCTCAGGGATATCCGGGAGGAATTCCAACCCCTAGTAGGCCGGGAGGGTAGTGAAATCCCAAGGAGGGCAGTCCCATCCAAGGGTATCAGAGGGTCGGCTAGGGCCCCTCCCCTTTCCCGAAGAACCGATCCGTCGGGTTTCTGCTTCCAGGAGGGATAGGCCGGGGGGAGGCACTGGCCGAGTACCCTATCAGCCACTCCCCAGGACTATCTCCTTTGATGGGCGCGGGAATTGGAGGGCTTTCTTCCATAAATTCACTGCTTTTGCAGACCAGCAGGAATGGGACTGGCCACAGAGGGTGAATCAGCTAAGCTGGTGCCTAGAAGGGAAGGCGGGGGATTATTTGAGCCTGATTCTGGAACAAGAGCCGGGCCTGGGGTATTTCCGCTGGTCCAACAATTGGCGCGGCGCTTTGACCACGGCGGTTTGCCGAGTCTGCCCAACTAGAATTCGCGTCTGCCAAGCAGGGGCCAGAGGAATCCCTGCCCGAGTGGTCCGATCGGGTGCTCGGGTTAGCTCACCGAGCATTCCCCGGGGTCCAGGGCCCTTATTCACAACAGCAGGCGGTCCTCCGCCTGTGTCAGGGTGCTTGAACCGGGAGGCGGGATGTCACGCGCTGACTCAACATCCAGCCACCGTTGGAGAAGCAGTAGGGCATATCCAATGGCACCAGCACGTGTACCGGGCCATGTACGGACGGGGCGTCCGGTTAAGTCTGTCGCCTGGGAGGCGGGGGCATTTGAAGTCCGCCAAGTAGATCTATCCCTCCAACCTCCTAGTCGACCTGAAGACGGACAACTCGCTGCATTAGAACACCGAATGGCGGAGCGCCAGTGCCGCCTAGAGGCCCGGTAGCTAACATTGAGCAGGATCTCCGGAAGCTCCTAGATACCCTACAGTCCAGGCCGGAGGCTTCCTGGGGGCGAGCTAAGTCCCCTGGAGGTGACCGGTGCTACGGCTGCGGGGGGCTCGGGCATTTCCGGAACCAATGTCCCACAGCTCGGGGAGACGGGGGAAATGCGCGGGTTTCCTCTGTCAACTGCCCGAGGAGGAAAACTCCAGCGGGTCGGAGGAGGAGGCCAGCCCCGACCCGACCTGAACGAGGCCAGTGGTTGACTGGGTCGCGGGAGGTCGGGCAGTTACTCCCAGGCAGCTGTAAAGCGTGTGGGAGAGCCTGTTTCCGGTGGAATTAGGTTGCATGAAGCCTCTGCGGAGCGGGCGAGGCACTTTCCCAGTACATAGGGAAGCTGCGTTTATGCCTCCTCGGATCCGGCCGAATCGGAGGGAAGGGCGGAGGTAGTGGTTTGCCGGCTGCAGTCCAGCTCCTCCCTCAATATCCCTATAGTGATAGGGGGTTTCCCCCTTAGAGCAATAGTGGACACGGCTGCCGAGGTGACTATCATCTCGGATCGGGTGCTTCAACACCTGAAACCGCAGCCCAAGAAACTGCGGGAGGCCGTACTACATGCTGCAGGTAGGGATATGAGCATGAGTGGGTCAGTAGTAGGGCCGGTGAGCATTCTGTTAGGGGGGCAAGAGTTCTCCGAGCAGTTGTATGTTGCACCCATTTCGGACGACATGTTACTGGGAATGGATTTTCTCGGTAAGCATAGGGCGGTTATTCACCTGTATCACCCCAAGTTACTGCTAGGGAGTGGAAATTCCCATGCAGCATGGGGATAACCCCAGGCAGATGGGGGTAGCTAGGGTGTATGTCCGCAAGAGGGTTATCGTTCCTCCCAATGCCGTTAAGAGGGTGACAGGGTTTTAGATCAACGGTTAGGGGATCTTGAATCCGCTGCCGTTTCGGTGCGGCGGAACATTGTACCGCCATTTAATGGCGGTAGCGGGAACGGGGTTTCCGCCAAGGCTACTCCTGTTGCGGGTGCGGTTCCGCCTCCTGCGTCGATGGGGCATTCTGCTGCGCACTCCAGGGGGCCGGGCACCTCATATGCCCGGACTGCTTCTAAGCCCCCTATTCCCTGGCCTTTGATAGCCATTTTCAACTAGATCTGCTAGAGGCTAGGACTGGGAAGAAGGGGCTGGAGTGCATGAAGCTATCTTCGGCAGGGATCCACTGGTACCGGTGCGCCTTTGTGGGGAGTGATTAACTACTGCGACCCCAAGAGGCACCGGGACATTAAATTCCCTGGCGACCGCCGGTGGAAGGTGGCTGTGGGGGTGCATCCGAAGCACGCCCTTAGTTTCGATGAGCCAGCCCTGGATGTCCTGGGTAAGCTTATCTGTGACACCAGGGTACAATGCCTTGGGGAAATGGGATTGGATTATTCCATAGCCCCAGGGACGTGGTCGGCTCAGCTGAACCTTTTCAACCGGGGTACGGGGTGACCGTCTCCTGGCCCTCCTAAAGCAGACTAGGGTTAATGTCCTAGCGCTTTACGGCCCGTAGGTCGGCAACCTGCGGGAACTTCCTGTTCCTGTAGCCCTAGGGAACAGTTAGGTTCTCATGGTGCAATTTTAGGGTGGGGACTTTTGAGTCCCTATCACCTTGTTTTTGCTACATTAGCAAACGCACATATGTAAATATGTTTTTGTATTTTGGGTTGGATTTTTCCATAAATGCCCGTTGGCATATGTTTTGGTTGTTCCAGGGGGGACTTTTTCCAAATGGCCCGCTCTGTGCTATAGTGGAACTGACGCCTCCTTCCTGCGCCGGAGGGACCTAGGCGAGTTTCTGGTTCTCCAGTCACTCTCCGAAAAACCTGAGAAATGTACCTCTTGGGTAGGTAAGATGGCGCCGTAGCCTGGGAGGACAAGCGGATAGCTCACCGCTATTGGGGCGTGGATAGTTTTGGGTGGGGGACCTCCCCTGGCAATTTTAGTTTTTAAGCATTAATTATGTTGGTTCTAAAAGATAAAAAAAAAAAAATTTTTTTTTTTTTTTTTGATGCGTTTACCCCGTGTTTTGCTTGTTTGGGGTCTTGTTTGGCATTTTTAGTATGTGCCCTTAAGATAATATTTTGTGATGTCACAATGGAGGGATATTTTGTTTTCTCCTTTTGGGGTTTGGGACGGCCTTTCCCCGGGCCTGGTTCAGTTAGGCCCGGGTTTTTCAAAACGGGGGGGAATGTAGTAAGAGTTACCCCCACCCCCCCACAAGCCTCCACCACAAGGGGGCGCTAGTCCTCTCACTGAGCCCGACAGACCAGAGTTGAATACACTGCACAAGCCTGAAGCTGGACAATTGGACAAGATCCTCAGTATTTCAGGTAAGTGCTGTTTTCGGCTTTCTAGTGAGTCATATAGATTCACATCCATGTAGATAACGGTTTGTAAGCCAAATCTACATTAATATATAGACTAGAAGGTATATATATATTTTTTTTTAATCTTAAAAAAAGGGGTGCGCCAGCTTATACACGGGTGCGCCTTATACACAGAGATTTACGGTATATTATATAGGAAGAAACACAACGACTTTTAATTTGAAGAAAAGATGATTATTTACATAATTTACCTGATTTTTAGGTCTGTTTTAGTAGGTCTACCATCACATTTTAATTACAATTTTGATGACATCTTCTATTCTATCGAAAGAAAGATTTTGAGACCTTTATATGAATATATCATAATATACTACTAGCTGTAGCTGTAAGTGTAAAGACTGTAATGTAATCTGTATCAATAATATATTGCGTCTAGATAGCCTAAGCTGATACCAAAGGGTGGCCGTGTTTTTGCCTGCCTCAGCTCCGTCGCCCGCCTGCTCGGGCTCGTATAGACGTAACACCAGCCCTCGAGCTCCCCACTCACATCAAGAGCCGAAACGAATATAAAACGTGTTATCATTATGTCGGTTTAACGCTTTATTCAGTGATCAAATGCACGTAAAATCTAAACAGCGAGATTCTTAAAAACAATAGAAATTAAAAATAGATTATAATCATAACATTTTCTTGAGAAATCATTACCAACCTGCTCATTTCTTCCTCGATCGACTTCATCTTGACACCGCTGTTGGACGACATTTTGACCGTACCAATGAATAAATTAATGACGTCACGTATTAATATTGCAACCTGAAATTTCGAGACATCGCGAAAGAAAGGAACGAACACTGCTCGGGAATCTCTAAAAAGAATGTGTTCTTCATTTTTATTTCCGTGACACATTTAACCCGTAAGTTTTTCCATTTTCAATCTATCTTAAAGTAGAATGGGTAATGTGTTTTATATCTTGTGTTAAGTTTCTTCATCAAATTACAAGATGTAAAATCTGAACGTTTCACAACAAACATGAAATTTAACGTCCGGGACCGTAATATATTTTAGGGACATAGAAATTATTATATGCATGCGATATGCAGAAATGGTCATGGATTGCAGCACTACATGCGTGGGGGGTTTCGAAGGGGTGCCATTGTGGGCCCTTCAGGTGTTCAGTCACCGCCACCTAGTTCTAGGCTACACCGGCCGCGGTGATGGAATGAAGCACGGTGCACCGTGCTTCAATCATATTTCCGTCACATGCATGCCATGCCATGCCATGCCATTGCAGCATTGCCTTTGGGTAGGCCCCATGCCATGTCATGTCATGGTTTGGGTTTCCTCATTTCCACTCCATACATAGTACTATTAGTACTAGTAGGGTGTCTGAACGATTTTTCAATTTTCCCTTTTGGATCGTTTTTCACCATTATGGTTGGATAATTGAAAAAATTATTCACTCAGAATAATACATTTCAAATTTCAAGACTCACCGATGTTTCTATCAAAGTTACAGCCCCTTCAATTCCTTACAATATTCATCCATTTTTTGTAAGAATTGACGAAAAAGACGTACACGCAGAGTTATGTTGTTTTGCTAAATTTAGCACAACAGCTGAATTGCGCAATATGCAAGCGTACGCGTGTTGCTTATATGATGCGCGATCGGCAATCCATTTGTCTTCAATGGGCACCCACTTCCGGGTTAGCAAACATGCGGTCCGATGTTTATTCATGTGCAGATTTTACCATGGGTTCGGCCGGCGCGGAGCTCACGCCTCCCTGCTTAGCTGATCCGAAAAATGTGGGGAAGGGTATTTTAAAACTGTAATCGCTTGTGATCCCTTGGGGCTGGGATATTTTCCTTACGTCTAGCCCTTCATAAGCCGGGGTGGCTCGGTTCAGGAAAGTGGCAAAGATCGAGCTACGATGGAAACGATGTTTAAATCGCTGTTTTGATCAAGATATTCTTAGAATTCGAAGTGAGCCCCTTGGGAAATATGGAGAAAACCTGCTCTTTCATATGACACCTCATTTATTGAGTTTCACCTTCAGGATCACAAGCGATTTAGGTTTGAATTTCGATTTGGTGATAAAAACATTGACCAATTTTGCATGGTCGCGCAATGTACGTAGACTGCATAGGGCTGCGTGCAATCTCTATGGGAAGGATTTTAGCACACAACATCGGGTGCGCGATCAGACACCCTATACATAGGCCTAGGCTATATCCAAATGAAGTGTGCCTGGTGCGAAAGTGCATGATTAGCGCCCAATTTGAAGTCGGTTGTTAAATATCATGGCAGTGAGCTGAGTGAGGGTGTTCGCCGTGAGGTCTGAGTTTAATAAATTTAATATACATAATCCATATTGAAAGTCTTTATAAAATTATGTCAATATTAATAGGGTGTCTGAACGATTTTTCAATTTTCCCTTTTGGATCGTTTTTCACCATTTTGGTTGGATAATTGAAAAAATTATTTACTCAGAATAATACATTTCAAATTTCAAGACTCACCGATGTTTCTATCAAAAGTTACAGCCCCTTCAATTCCCTACAATATTCATCCATTTTTTGTAAGAATCGACGAAAAAGACGTACACGCAGAGTTATGTTGTTTTGCTAAATTTAGCACAACAGCTGAATTGCGCAATATGCAAGCGCACATACGCGTGCAAGCGTGCACGCTGTTGCTTAACTGATGCGCGATCGGTAATCCATTGTCTTCAATGGGCACCCACTTCGGGTTTGTAGACACGCGGCCCGATGCATATTCATGTGCAGATTTTACGCGCTATCACCATGGGTTCGGCCGCGCGGAGCTCACGCCTCCCTACTTAGCTGATCCGAAAAATGTGGGGAAGGGTATTTTCAAACTGTAATTGTTTGTGATCCCTGGGGCTAGCGAAAAATAAGCGTAGGGATATTTTCCTTACGACTGGGACTACATATCGCCAGGGCGTCATATCTCATAAGTGGCAAATTTCGAGTTAGCCAGGAAACAATGTTTAAATAGCTGTTTTGACCAAGATATTTTTATAATTTCGAGATGACGCCCCTCTGGAAATATTGGAATTAATCTGCTCTTTCATATGACACCTCATTTATTGAGTATCACCTTCAGGATCACAAAGAATAAAGGTTTGAACTTTGAAAAAAAAAAAACTTTGACAATTTTGGATGATCGCGCAATGCACGTAGACCGCATAGGGCTGCGTGCAATCTCTATGGGAAGGATTTTAGCACACAACATCGGGTGCGCGATCAGACACCCTAATATTAAGGCAAGCCTCATATTTTGTATTTTCCACAATCGTTCTATAGTCACTCATGGGACCACTATTATTGTTATTATTTTTTATAATTTATTCAGCGCTATCTTGAAGTTAAGTCAGGTAAGGTCTGCAATGCATTAACAACCGTTTTACATCTGTTACTTGGTAGAATCTAACTGAATAAAAAAGCAACAGAAATTGAACACCTGGGACCCATTTCACAAAGCCTATTTTCAATGACAAATGACAAAAATCAGTGACAAATCTGCTGCTAACCAATCAGAAGCAAGGAGTTCACTAGCTTTTAACAAAAACTGTCATTTGTCACTGATGATAAGTTTTGTGAAATGGGGCCCTGGTGCATATTTTGAATATTTGTGGAACGTACAAAATACCAATTAATGTGATTAATATTTTTCTCTCTTTTTTGATTTTTTAAAGATCAGTCAAAGCCGAATCATCAACGATCCTGACTCGCCAAGTTGAAGAGATCAAGTGAGAAGAATTATGGGAAAGGATGACCCGGTCCCCTTGGAGAAAAGGACACTGTCCGTCACAAATAGAGATGGCTCCAAGAAGGATCGACCTGCCTTGGTAAGTGACGTGAGGGGGGTGGTGTGTTAGTGCCAACACTGCCAGCTTACAGTCACAGTGATTGGTGGGTACCTTCTGTAATTGTCAGTTGGTACACTAAGCAGTAATTAATTTGTACTTGCTCATTTTCATACTGGTATTAAGATTCTGTTTCACAGTGTATGTTGCTGGCTCTAGTTTGAGTGAAAGAGACTGACATTTCTAAAAAAGAATATTGTGGCTAATTGAAACAATTCCTGAGAGATTGGTTAGCCTGAAATTGTAGCTGCCTTCAAAGTTCCTGGCTGTCACAATAATTGTTAAGGCGGCATGGTTCAACTGACTAGGGTCTTTTCTTACTTTGCATATCTTGTACATTTCCTATCTTGAAAGAATTCTATCTAATTTCTTGAATATTAATTCATTTTTTTTTAAGGATGAGTTCTGGTTGGAGCAAGTGAACTTTGTGAAGTATGCCCCGCCCCCAGATCCTGGGGATGGGGCAGGGCTGGAGGAGTGGGAGGAGAGGTTAAAGTTCATGGAAGAAGATCTTCAATGGCTCCTCAAGTTACCCCATCATAAATTTTGGAGTCAGGTAAGATGGCCCACTGCTTGCATCCCCTCCCATCTGCATTTCTTGTTACCTTTCTGTCTATCTCTAGCTTTCTGCTTTTCTCCTTGTTTCCATCATGTTTTAGCCTGTTTCACTTCTGCCTCTCTGTTTTTAAAATGTCTGTTGTTGTCAATTCGACCTTCTTGCTGCCTATCTTGTTCTCATCTTTCTCTCTCTCTCTTGAGCTGTCGAGCTCTTGCTTTCATGAGAATGATCAATTATGTAGATAAAACAATGTCTTTTAATAAAGAGAAGGTTGAGTTCTGGGAAGAGGTACAAAATAGTTTGTGAGTGTTATCATTGTATTATCCAAGTGTGGAAGAACATCAGATAAAAAATGTTCCCTGATAAGCATGGCTCTTCAAATGCCTTAATATTCTAAATATGGCATGTAACATAAAAATCAGGACATATTTTTATGCCACATGTTTGTGTAGTCCCATATACATCTTTCTGTGTACAGTGCTTATAACTTTACCAAGACTGGGCCAAATTTCTTATCATTTTGATGATTCCAGAACCTTGCAGTACACACCAATACTTATATGCTAGATGATCAACCTTTTCTGATCGATTCCACAACGTTTCTTTCACAATGCAATCGCATGACCAGAACTCAACTTTATCTTTAATAAAACAGCATGCTATTTCAATTTTCTGTACAATTGTTTCATACTATAAAAAAGGAATGATGTACTTGTAAGTAGAGCTGTAAGTTCAGATACTAATTTTTATCAATTTACTTTGTATCGCTACAGGTCGTGAATGATGTCAGCCTCCAACAGAGTTTGGAATCTTATCTGCAAGATGCTCCCAGGTAATAGATAGTTGGCTGGCACAGACCCTTGTCAGTCACTGTGCATAACAGTGCACTGTGAGACGGCTGATGGCATACTACATAGGCTGTGAACTTTAGCTGCTCCGGACACAGCCGGAGACTGACAGAGCTAGGTTCTGTTCAAGGCTTTAGGAATTGTGGTCAAGTCACTCAAGTGTCATATTAGAGACTGTGCCTGCAGACTAGTAATAGATAATGTGATGATGAAGCTATGACAAGGGCAATGATGATGATGATGATAGTGATTGTGATAATAATAGAAGTATTGTAATGTTGCTGAACTTGTACTTATGACAGTTACATGAAACGATGCCCGGGTCTTCAAACAAATATAGATGTTCCACAGTCAATCCTGTCTAGAGCGACCGCCCAAGGGAAACACAAATAGGGGTCTTTGTAGACAGGTTCCTTTAGTACCGCATGTTTCAATAAGAAAACTTTTTCAAGGGAAACAAAAAATGTGGTCTTGTAGACAGGTGGTCACTAAAGCAGGTTTGACTGTATTAATCTTATTTGAAATCTGTGTTCTCTTCCAGATCACATGACCCAAGTAAAGCTATCCCACCAGCCATTGCCAGTCGTCAGAAGTCGGTCCATCGGTTAGTGTTTATGGCATTCTTGCGAATGTCTACCTACAAGGAAACAAAGGTAATATGTCTTTCAATGCTGCAAAAGACTTGCTAATACAAGGAACAAAAACACCATTATAGGACATTGCCTTGAGTATAGGAGTATTTGATTTATAGTTGCAAGAAGAGCCAAGAACACATTATCTGGAGTATAATTGAAAACATGATCGATAAGAAATGCCTTTGCAGGGAAAATGGTACAATTCATCACATTTGGATTCATGTTTGAAAGAGAATGAAGAATTTGATTACAAAAAGGATTCTTAGGGACAACATACTGCGAAAAAAAGTCTCTGAACACCTTTGCATCATACCACAATTGTACATGAGAAAAAACAGATAAGCTTTTAGTTTGTGGTAACTTTGTATATATATTTCTGTGTCACAATGCACTTCCTTTTTTGTTTTCAATTTTTAGCTTTCTTTGCCATTTAGAATGAAAATTAAATGTATGGATATTGGAAGCATGAGATATATCTTGCCATCCCATTATTGCATTTGTCAGGATCATTTCATCACTCCTAGTGTGTTTGGAGACCTCATCTACAACAACTTTGTCTTTGACATGGCCAAGATCATGGACCTGTGCATCATCTATGGAGGGGGAAACAGCGCCCTCTTGAGTAAGATGCTGGATAACATCTTCACCCATCAGCCTCAGTATCAGAACGACCTGGAAGTTGTCGTAGACACGACTTTGAAAGTAAGAACTAGCAGGCTTCCGGGGAGGCATTTATTTACCCTTGGTCAGAATATAGTGTAATATAGTCTTGCAACATTTCCGAGGGTGGTTTGGGAGGATCAAAGCAAATTGGCAGGTTAAAAGAATGAAAGAATAATATTTATGATAATCTGGATTTATATAGCGCTTAATACCAAATACTGTCTCTAAGCGCTTTACAGATATTATTACCCCGGTCATCAGATTTATTCACACACAATGTGCACCATCTCCACTCCCTGGGGAGTATTCCTACCATATGGTCACCCATTTCACTCCTGGGTATGGAGTGGCAATAGTAGATTAATGCCTTGCCAAAGGACATTAGTGCTGTGTCAGGGATCGAAACCACAACCTTTGCATGTCAAGTCAAGTGCTTAAACCACTCGTCTATGACACCTCCACGATAGAATGCATTGCCCTATTTACTAGCCTAGCATTACCAATGTCGGGGCAGGCTCTTTGCAGGAATGTATTTACCCTCGGTCTACTGAGTGAAATATGGCCTTGCAGCCTCCCAGAGAGTTTCGGTGGTTTTGGGGGATCGAAGAATACTTGGTAGGTTACAGGGTTTATGCATAGACATAATGCTTATGAGTGAATAGTAAGTCATTTTGAGGTAACAATTTGAAAGCACATTTCTATGTTGTCCCTTCTCACATCCGCAAAGGATAATGCCCCTGACAACTCTGCAGCCAAGCCCCTTTACTTTGTATTCAGTGTATTCTTGTGTATTTGTTTAATATACCACAGTGACACTGACGAGACCGTCAACAGATACAACAAAATAATACACTACATTGCCAAGAATGAGTTAGTTAGGAATTTGTTTTTTGGCAGTGTGACTGAGGTATTACTTTGTTTCTTAATTGTTTCCAGGTATTGATGATGATCCGCAAGAAGTGTGGTTTTGATGGAAGTGCCACGCCTCAACTGCTAGGAGAAGCTGGACAGTAAGTTAAACCACTTAATACAATGGTAAATGAAAAACAACTGGACTTGCATGTATGTCAGGATAAGTTGAAAACCTGGTGAAAATGACCTTGTTTATTCCTGGACATGACATATTTTCCTCCTATAATGTTGTACTGAGTACACATCGAGAAAAAAAAGGAAAAAAAAAAACCTGACAAGCTGAAATACGGTGAAGACATTAGCACTTGCTAGTTAGCTGAATTTCGCCTGTTTTAAAGACTAGGGGGGGTTTCACAAAGACTAAGATCGACTTTAAGTTGGACTTAACTATGGCAGGCCAATCATCCCACTGGTTGCTCTCACCATTGGTCTCTTAATTATGATCTTTAGATAATATATTTTCCTTCAATAATGAACTCAGGGGCGGATCCAGCTTTTTATAAAGGGGTTGGGGTGGTATGCGAGGCGTAGCGACCGAGTCCAAGCGAGCGGAGCGAGAGGAGGGTGTGGAGGGGGTGTCCCTCCCACAGTAGGGAAAATTTTTGAAAATCTGTGTGTGAAAATGGCGTTTTCTTGCATCTAAAACACCACTTTTTTGGTATAGAGGTCATTGCCAAATTAACCCCATGAAAATTTGTAAAATTAAGTTGCATTTTCCTGCAATGTAAGGCCAGTTAACAACACAGATACAAAGAATTGGGGACCTTGGAATAAGCACTGTTAGCCTAATACTTTTATTATGAACAGCTTGTCACTGATACTCACTGGCAAATCTCAGTCAAATATGATGGACTGGCAGAAGAGACGCCTTGGATGTTTCTGTACAAATCCCTGAACTATTTTGCTGGAACTTAGCTGCAGGGTTGCCTGGTAGTGGATAGCCATGAGGGTGAGTCCAGCAAGCCTCTCTTCCCCCATAGTAGATCGAAGATATGTCTTTACTCTTCTGAGTGCCGAAAAAGAACGTTCAGCCTCGCAGCTGGTGACTGGAGACGTGCAGCCCAGAATGATCAGTGTCCTGATGTTAGGAAAAAAGTCCTCATCAGCATGTCCCAGGCAGTCAACCAAGTTCTCAGGAAGCTGAGCTTTGTCCATGTTTTGAAAAAATCTTGTCCAGCTCTGGATCTCTGCCTGAAACATAAATATATTAAATATCACAGTGCTGTCTCTTGGTGTCAAACAATTATTAATATTGAGTACATTCAAGTGCCAACATAAGTATACAACTGTTTTCTGCATGGTGGGTGTCGATGATCCCGGGGGGATGGGGGATATATCCTCCCCTTCATGACCCATAAAATCATCCCCCACCCAATATTGAAGGTCATAAGAATAAGAAAACTGGGAGAAAATGGTACCTTTAAGTTTTCTGGTGAAGGAAGATCTGCTTCCCAGAACATCAGCTCCTGCATCTGTTCGTCAAGAGCCTCTGCGTTAGTCAGGAGTACGCTCGGAAGAAGTCCCATAATGGACCTCATGCATCGGTTTTCTGGGGAGAATCTTTCTGTCAGACCTTGGCTGAAGCTATCCAGAAAGGGCACAGCTATCGCTCTCTTGAAATATGTGCTATAACCAAAGAGAACAAATGACAATATATTGTCATCATTGGAATATACTATCTTTACAGAACATATAATTGCATTTGGAACTGTACTGGAGATTGTTGAAGATAACTTTAATTAAAAAGAAATACTATTTCCGTGTTACTCAAAAACTGGTAGAAACTATCCATGCCCAAGGAGAATAATTCCGCATACTGAGGAAGGGGTAGATCCCCCATTTCTTTAGTGACTGACATGGAGCTACTTGTTATATATCCTTTATTAACTAGAAAATAATGACAAGCTGTACAAATAATAGAATTATAGAAAACAAAGATGGTTATTTTTAGCAAAAGATGACCCCTCCGAACATTAGGCTCCCATCTTATTGGCTAGATTACTGATAATGAGTCATTAAAGTCAGTAGGTATTGTTCCTTAGTATTGCACATTGTCGTCAAGAATGCACAAAATAAAAAAATGAGAAAATATCAATGACATACTGGTATAGTATTCACCTTGGTGTATCAGCAGGAACATTAGCTCGATTTCTCTGCACATTGGTCGTTCTTGGAGTTTCCATGCTACTCCCAACGTCCTCTGCAATTGCACAAGACTCAATGAACCATTCATCCCACACTTCATCGATGTTCACGCGCATGCTTTGGATTTCCTTGGTGACAAAGTCAATGTGACCATACGCCTTAAATATGTCACTGTCTCTCTTCTGAAGTTTGACACTTAGTGCCTTTACCGGTTGCAGTCCATTTTTGAGAACCACCAGTGCGCTGATATGAGTTCCACTGGTAAGGGAACATCTCAGGCCCTCTGCTTTTACCAGGGTTTCTCTGTTCCAGTCCCAGTCTTCATAGTTCTCATCTTCTCCACTTTCTTCAGGTGCAGTTGTCAGCAGTGGATAAAGACCTGGTGTCACCATGGAGTGCAAGCAGGTGACAATGTATTTGTACAGAAGCACCAGGGTTTCCAGGCAGTCATGGCGCTCCACCCATCTCGTCTTACAAAGGCCCTTCAGCTTCTTTACCTTTTGTTCAGGTGCATAAACCTGGAGCACAAACTCCAAGTACCGTTGCCTCTTTGGGGAGAGTTGAAAGAAGAGGTACAGCTCGTTAATGATCCCAATCACATTGCGCAGTGCCTGAACTTTGCAGGAGCCAGCTACGGCCAGATTCAAGACATGTGATCTGCAGTGGGTATAAAGAGCAAGTGGATTCTGGGCCTTGATCTGTGCCTGGGTACCAACATTGCTGCTAGACATTGCACTTGCCCCATCATAAGCCTGACCTCTAATGTTTTTCACATCTAAACCATTTCTGCGGAGGACGGACATGATAGCCTTCCCCACCTTCTCTCCAGTGGCGCGTCTGAGGTGAATGAAGTCAATGAAGACTTCCTTGATCTGTGGGTGATCAGCTGTTGACAGATCAAGGAATCTGACACAGACAGAAAGCACCTCTTGGTTGGCATGGGGATCAGTGACTTCGTCAGCTATGATGCTATAGAAAGTTGTTTTCTTGAGAGGGTGCAAGAGCTCCTCCTTCAGACATTCTGCTGCTGTTAGGATGATATCATTTTGGATAGTCTTAGAGATGTATTTCTGGTTCTTCTTGCCTCTTCGCAGATGTTCATCCAGCACTGGATCCCTGGCAGCTGTGTGTTCCAGTAAAGCCAGAAAGTTCCCTCTGTTAATTAGGGGGTTGGCTGTGCTGTCATCTCTATGTCCTCTCAAGGACAAACCCTGTCTTGCCAGTAGTAGAATTATTTCCACGATCTCGACCAGGATGTGACGATTGGTTTCAGATAGTCGCTGAGCCTCATAACTGAGTTTGTTGTCAATTCTAGACTCAGGATTCTGGTAAGTGCTGATAAAAGCCTTTGCTGTGTCAGTAGCCTGCTTGTGGTACATGTTGGCAGCATGGTTGGTGAGGATGCCATCTTTGCCCTTGGCACGAGCAAACTTGGTGAATGGGACTTTCACTAGAACTCCAAAAGTACTCTTGTTGCTCTTTGCATACAAGGTACAGTATTTGCAGAAACCACCCTTTGTGATGGTGAATATACCAGCCATGGGTACTCTTCAAGCCAGGAAATCTGGAAGCTAACTTTCCAATTGTTGCCGCCCTTTCTAACTTCTTGGAATGCCAGCATGCTGCTCTTGTCAGGCTTGAAATGGTTTGTCAGGAGCTGAAACTTTTTTGTGTCCGAGAGTTTTGATTTCTCATCTGGAGCAAGCAAACCGACATCAATGACATCAACATCCATGGCAGACTCCTCAAACTCTAGATTGGCATCAGGACTATTACTACAGACTCCACCTGAAGTAGACCCAACCCCACCCCCAGCAGAACTAGGACTGTCATCACTGCAAAGGACACTGTCACCACTGGTATTTGTATCACCCTGATCAGAAGCCACTTTGTGATCATCCTTCTCAGACCTGTATAAAGGATGTGAAAACACTAACTTCAATAGCTACTATTTACTAAACCTGTTCATTATCATGACCATCCTGTAAATGATGAACTAATCCTGCAAACTAAAATATTTGTTAAATGTTGTTTTTTTTAATGAGAAAATATAGTTTTTAATCATTGTTACAGCAAATAAAATTACTTAATTTTTGTGGCCCAAAAGGGCAACTGCCAAAAAAGTTCATATGAAGCTCTGGGAAATGCAAACATAATTAATATTCTATTCTACTGGCCGAACGGGCCATTAAAATTTTCCTACTCACATTCTAAAAAAATTGTTAATGGCAGTTTGATCACTTTCCTAAATATGCCCAAGTATAATTGATTCAATTTTAACTTAAACTAGTCAAAATTAATACAGTAGGTATCATACCCGGCAAGGGGGGGGGGGCAGGAATACCTGGCCCAAAAAGTGGTAGGCAAGTGCCGCTGGCAAAAAAAATAGGGGGCATCGCCATCGGCAAGGATACTATGAAAAATAGGGGGCATTGGAACGACCGGAATGGCAGATTGGAAGGAAAACCCAATGCTTTGGAACAGTTTTTCTTTTTTTTTTCCATTGACAAGAAAAAACAGCATGCTTTGGAACGTTGTTTTTTTTTGTATTTTTCATCTACAAGACAAAAAGTGTGATGTACAAGAACGGCTTCGAAAAAAGGCGATGCAACTCAGCGGCACATACCCACTACCCATTTTCTAAATGGCATTTTGAACTTACTACCCCCCCGGGTTATCATTTAAACATGGTATTATGAAGTATAGTTACTCGGATATGCTATCTACAGAAGATATGAAACTACTCTGTTATACAGTTATAGAAGAAAAAATCAAAGCATAAGTATAAGAGTTGTATACTTTGTTATTTTGCCGTTGGCTTAGCCTTAGATTACTCAGCGATTCATCAATCCCAAAACACGCCTGCGCTCTGGCAGAGAATTTGCACACACACCGTACACAGCTACTCAAATTGCAAGCTGACCAGTCGGGCGACTGAGCGCCCTTTCCCGCGAAGCGTGGGCGCTGGATGTGTTTTATTTACTCAAATTGTAGTATTACAACACGTCCGTATTACACCCCATGTATGGTAATTTACCCTGTATGCCAACTTTTTTGCATGATTCAAACATACCTTCCAGTAAAAAAAGATGCGAGACTGGATTGCCGCAACTTCTTTGCCCTGTTTGCTTCCATATTGCTTGTCACTACACTCAGACCAGACTGATAAAAAGTGAGCAACTTGAACAAGTAATCCAGGAAATGAGCAGCCCAGCTCAGCGTGCGTTGCCAGGTTAAATCTTCACAAAATCCCCACCCAAACGACACTTAAAATATCCCCAAAGTTGCCAAATTTTGACAGAAAACAATCCCCCAATTTTTTTTTTTTTTTTAATGTGGGGATTTTGGGGATGAGAATCGGCAACGCTGGCCTAGCTTGTCACTTCGGCGGTGGCCCGTGTCCTCAAAAAAGCTGATGGGGGCAAGGGACTCTGTGACATTTGTTCGCCCAACCCCCAAAAGAAATAATAATAATAATAATAATAATAATAATAATAATAATAATAATAATAATAATAATAATAATAAATGAAATAAATACATAGAAATAGATAAAAATAAAATTACAAGTTTAAAAAAAAAGATAAGATTTAAAAAAATGGTCCCCGGATTTTTGGTTGCAACCCCCAACCCCCCCCTCTAGATCCGCTTCTGGAACTATCAAACAAAGTAAATTCTGTAGATATGTGATCATGATTTGTACGTCCCTTGAGAGACCAATGCCAGTAAATGGTGAGAGCAAACAATGGCATGAACGGCCTTCTATAGTTAAGTCCAACTTAAAGTCAATCTTAGTCTTTGTGAAACACTCCCCAGAGCTGTGTTATGGTAGATATTTCATTTTTCTGTGTGGATGGTGCATTTTTAAGGCATAGTTTTACTTCTAGTAATGTTCTCACCATAGCATATTTGTAAATTCAGAAGTCTCTCTTGGTAATTAAGTTTCAAGATGGCCCACAGTTAGTATCATTTTGAAAGAGTCTCTCATTGCTCATTGACATTATGCTTTCCAGGCAACCAATCAGCAACCAGGATTTGTATGATGTCATCCTGTACATGGCTGACTCCGCCCAGACGCTGCTAGCCTTTCTTCAAGTCTACCCAGCGGCCTGCCAGATGTTCTATCGGAAAGGGGCCATACAGAAGTAAGGAGACGATGATGATGATTTGATTGTTTTGTTGATGATGATGACAAAACGTGAACAAACATGTTCAGAATAGAACATTACAAGATTTTGCTGATTTTTTTAATTTCAGAGAAATCAATATTTATTGAAGGAAGTATATTATGGTGCAGTCAAACCTGCTTCAACCACCTGTATAGAAAGACTACCTGTCTATAAAACCACATTTTTTGTTTCCTTGACATGCTGTTTCACATTGAAACATATGTACATAAAGACCACCTGCCTATAAAGACCATTTTTCTTGTCTACCATGAGCGGTCTTTATATACAAGTTTCACTGTACTACAGGAATTTGTACATAAAGACCACCTGCCTATAAAGACCATGTTTTATTTCCCTTGGATGGTCTTTCTATAAAGGGTTGACTGTTATTGACATCTTGTGACTGATATGAGCAGGTGAATGTGAATCTGTACTTTTTAGCCTTACAAGGGGTCAAAAGAACTTTCTCTTTTGCATATAAATACTGCACTGATCTTTTAAAATCGGTCAGACTATCATACTTAAAGCCTGTCTGCACTAGTTTGGCCAGGAGGGATTAGACCTCCCAGCTTGGTCACTGACAGGTGGTTATCTCATCAACTTGGCTCTCAATCAACATAAGAAAAAGAGGATCATTGGGGACCAACGGGCACCGCTTAGGCATTGTTTTCTATATAGAGGGAGCAAGTAGCTACAAGTAGTGCAGTGGGGCTTTAAAGGTAAGGATGAGAGCTCAGTGGGATGAGGTTTCTTGTTGCCCCAGTACCAAATCACATGATATCGGTGAAACACTTCTAAGGAATATCTTTTCATCATATTTGTTGAACTTTATGAATCTTAATCAATCATTAAAATCATTCTTTTCTCTACTACATGTATATCTTTTATAAATGTAATGCTTCCTGGGAGAAATTTCAATTGTTTAAACATATTTGTGGCTTACACCTAGTAAATAAAGATCAATTGATCGATCTGTAATTGAAAACAAGTCAGAACAAATCTTGGAAACAGCGGGATTTGAACCTGCCATCTACTGCTTGCTGGGCCGCCAGCACTACCACTACGACTCTACCACCAGGCCATTACATGTATATCGTTCCCTTTTTCTTCCTGTAGGATAGCGTCTTTCTATGAGATTCTCATGCCTGAACTTCTGGACTTCATTATAGACAGAGATTGGGAGACAGAGAGGTATGAATCATAAAGAATTCTTTGGGTGGTGTTCTCGAAAGCGGACTAACTTTAGTCCATGGTTTAATCCTCCAACTAAGTATGGAATGCCAAGTGTCCATATGAATATGCTTGAATATGTTTTTGAATAATTTAATCTGTCACTAGCTTTATTTAACAAATTTCATTAAAGAAATATTTTGTAATAACATAGTTAATTACAACAATATAACTATGAAATAATTATGTTATCATGGGAATCTAGGGACATATCAAATTATTCAAAAATATATTCATATGGACATTTGGCATTCCATACTTAGTCGGAGGATAAAACCATGGACTAAAGTTCGTCCACTTTCAAGAATACCACCCTTTGTCGTTACCATATTTAAATCTTTACTGTATGTGGAAGGCATATATTTATAATTGAATTGTTTTGACATAAAATTGTAATATTCCGAAACACTAGTGATAGATCCTTAGTTTTAAAATGTATATGATCATTCAACATAAATGAGTGTTTCACAGTTGCTTTATATGACAATTTTGTACAGAAAGATAATTTGATTTGTAGTCATTTTATGTATGAATAAATTTGGTTATTTATTTTGTTACATAAGTCCTGTGATTTGTGTAGTCCATTAGCCAGCCAGTAGACTAACACGAGTAAGGTTTAACTAAGACTACTTCCAAGGATACAGGCTTCATTGTATTAATAAGTAGTTGATCCTTGTTAAGAAACCCATATAATGTAAACTTACCTTTGCAGTGTGAAAGACACCCTGAAGAAGCACCTTGTGATAGCACAGTCAGGCCTCATTCACACTTGTGTTTTAATCCTGTTATGAAAACCCATATAATGTAATCTTATCATTGTAGTGTGAAAGACACCCTGAAGAAGCACCTCGTGATAGCACAGTCGGGCCTCGTTCATACTTGTGTTATAATCCTGAATAGTTGCTGCGTTCAACCAATCCTTGCCAAAAGGTAAACAAACAAATAAGGTTGTATATGACTAGGTAAAGATGGAAATAACAATGAACAACAAACCATGTTTGATTCACAGGGGAACACTTAGCAAATTTTCTTTTATTCCATTTGCTGAATTTGAATTATGAGGTTCAGATTTTTTTTAGACGTTACTTCTACGCTCTGAATAAAGTTTAGAATGACTTGTGGCTTGACACATCGATGCAGTTATAATACACTCTCATGATGGCGCACTTGGAAGTTATCTCAAATATAACCTATGTACATGTACAGTCATTTATGTAAAATCTTTGTTTCCTAATGCTCTTGTTGTTGTTCACCATAATGTCTCATGTAACTCAAAAGTCACCTGTTTCCATAAGCTTTCGCTTGCCATGCTGCAAGCTTCTTCAGACCAATATACAGTCAAACCTGGTTTAAGGACCACCTGTCTACAAAGACCACATTTTTTGTTTCCCTTGAAAATGGTGTCTCATTGAAACATGTACTAAAGAAACGTGTACATAAAGACGTCCTGCCGATAAAGACCACTTTTCTTGTCTCCCGTGGGTGGTCTTTATAGACAGGTTTGACTGTAAATTGTTTTGGAAGCGATTGGTCCTCTTTGAATATCCACTGTCTATCTTGTCTTCTTATTTCTAGTGGGAGTGATGAAGTCTCAAGTCATATTGAGAGCTACCTCGAAGTCTTAACGTCACTACTGACGGATAAACTCTTCCTATCTACAATCTGCAACCATTCTAACATCCACGATGACATCGATATGATAGTACAGAGCTTACACCAAGTGTATCCTTAACTGAATTTCCGGAAATAGTTATAATAATAATGATAATAATAATGATGATATGTCTTGTTTACCAAGGGTAGCCTCATCAGGGTTAATACTGTTCTCCCTTAGGGCCCTGCAACCATATTGTTACCTTGGCTTTAGCCGAGCTACCACGAGAAAGTGCTCAAACCGGTGTGTTGGCTCAGTCAGTAGAGCATCCGCCTCACAACCGGGAGGTCGTGGGTTCGAACTCCGGCCGCGTCATACCAAAAGACGTTAAAAGATGGGAGTCGCTGCTACCTTGTTTGGCGTTCAACAATAAGGGATAGAGCAATGTCGATCTGGCGCTGCTCAGTGGCTGCCGGGCTCACGATCAATTGGGCACAAAGAATTTCCATTTTCGGTTTAATAAAATTTGGAGTGGACTATAAAAGATTATTATTATTAAACATTCAAGGAACTTCTCCTACCGGGTACCCATTTACTACACCTGGGTGGAGAGTGGCAAATGCAGATTAATATCGTGCCAAAGGATATCAGTGCCACAGCGGGACCCGAACCACGAACCATGTGATTCACAGTCAAGCGATGAATCCAGTGACCACGACACTTCTATAGTTCACTTCAGTATGCAAACATTGTATGCACACGAAAGGAAATTGATTTTATGCTTTGCTCTCTCATACTTGTATTAATGAATGTGTGTTTTCTATGCAACTTGCAAATGTAAAATACAGACATGTAGTCATTTACATATCCACCAATTTGTAAACAGGGCATGGTTTAAAGCCCAAGTCCACTCCAAAAATAACTTACTTTCAATAGAACCAGAAAAATCAGACAAACCAATCAAAAAAAGTTTGAGCAAAATCGGATAACAAAGACCCCTGTTACACATACGTCTGAAAGTGGACTGAGGCCGGCCCCGGAGGCGGCTCGACGTATGTGTAACATCAACTTTTTTTGAAAAGCCGGACTGAGGCCGGACTGAGGCCAGGTGGACACAGTCCACCTCTGGATGTGGTTTGAAGCCGGCCCGAGTCCGGACTCAGTCCCGCAATCAGTAGGTGTAACACCAAAGTGGACTCGGGCCGGCTTATAAGCGGAAGTGACGTGACCTGTCATCATATATCAACATAATACATCGGGCGCTTTGCCACTTTCTCTTATGTTATTCTTTGTTTTTATCATTCTATCACTTTCTCTTTCTGTCTTTCCTTATGTTATTCTTTGTTTCTTCCTTCTATCACCTTTTCTTATGTTATTCTTTGTTTTTATTATTCTATCACTTTCTCTTTCTGTCTTTCCTTATGTTATTCTTTGTTTCTTCCTTCTATCACCTTCTCTTATGTTATTCTTTGTTTTTATCATTCTATCACTTTCTCTTTCTGTCTTTCCTTATGTTAATCTTTGTTTCTTCCTTCTATCACCTTCTCTTATGTTATTCTTTGTTTTTATAATTCTATCCCTTTTTCTTTCTGTCTTTCCTTATGTTATTCTTTGTTTTTATCATTCTATTACTTTCTCTTTCTGTCTTTCCTTATGTTATTCTTAGTTTTTATCATTCTATCAATTTCTCTTTCTGTCTTCCTGAGTGCGTCCCAACGTCAGCTCGTGAAAAGGCGACGTGAGGCCGGCCTATGTGTAGACACAAAATTGCGGGCCCGAGATATGTGTAACAGGGGTTTGATGATATCGAGGCGGCTTCAAATTGCAGGCGTGAGGCCGCCTCCGAAGCCGGCTTTAAAAGCCGACTCATGTGTAACAGGGGTCTAATAAGAAAGTTATGAATTTTTAATGACATGAACAAAATTTGAAAATTACTACACAAATTTGCAACTCACTCATGAGTCTGTGATGTATGGTCCTCACTATCCACTAATTATTTTCTTTATATTGATAATATAAATTTCCTATTTTCACCCTAAGAATCTTATTTCTTCACACCAGCATCCAAGTTAGATTGTTAGTAATATGTTTTTGTGTGGATGCACAAATAAAGAGTAATTTTGTCCAGTTAAATCATGAAAAATTGAATTTTGATAAACTATTTATATAAAAATCAATAATTATGAAATACAATATTCAGAAAATAGTATCAATTCTTCAAAATTCATAAAAGTTTTGGGAAATGTCATGCACGCAATATGATACAAATCATATAACCTGGGCAAAGGCATGGGGAAATCAAATTTTGGGGGACAAAAAGGAAATTAATGGGATTAAACTATATAAAGCAATTGATAGTTGTGAGGACATGACGTCACAAACTGATAACCATCTTGGCAATTTGTGTTGTGATTCTCATTGTTCCATAGTTTTACATACTTTTTCAAAAATTCATAACTTTCTTATTAGTTATCCGATTTTGCTCAAACTTTTTTTGATTGGTTTGTCTGATTTTTCTGCTTTTATTGAAAGTAATTTATTTTTGGAGTGGACTTGGCCTTTAACTCAAATTATAGAGATGAGGCGTGTATTAATATTATTCAGGATTGTATGAACAAAACTTTATTTTTTAATCTTGAAGGATTTAGAATGAGGGAACAATTGCATGAAAATTTCCCATTTAGCTGCTAAAAGAGGACCGGAGGGAAGTAGGTGTAATGAGTGAAGCCTATGTAATCCCATTGCTTTACATGGAGTTAAGGAAAAATAAAAGTATGAGAGAAAGTAGATTACAAAATAGAAAATAGCTATACAATTTAATCTAAAGTAACGGCATGTGCGAATGCATTAAACCTTAACTAGAACTACTCACAGAGATGAGACGAGGACTAAGTTCATTAAGGATGGAATGAACGAAGCCCTGTCCCTCTATGGACACAAGAAGCTCTGTAAGCCTCCCACCCCTAAGAGCACTACCACACCTCACGCAGGTGCCTCTCCTAAAGGCAACCAGAGTCTGGATGTGCTGGTGGCAGCACCGGAAGATTACCAAACGGACGTGTATCTAGAAGATCAGGTGAGAAATATATAAGAATAAAAATGTGCGATCTGACATGTACTACCAGATGGCTTTTGTTTTTTTCAGATGGTTAAATAATTGACTAAATATACATGATGGACTCTACTGTCAACAATTTTGATATCCAACAAGTTTAACTCTAGTGATATTCTCAATGGGATTTAATTCCCATTCTCTCTGTTCACTTTCCATTGTTCAATGATTTCACGGCATTAAACTTGGTGAATGTGGCTGTGTCCCTCGCAAAAATTCACAAGCTTTTGAAGCGTGCAAAATTGTCTGGTTTTATAGTATCTTGTCCAGGTTGGTCTGTCTCTAATTGTTTGTTTTCTTTCAAAGCGATACTGAAGTGATGAAATTTCTGCCCTAGCGAACTGTTTATTGCATAGCGCCATCTCATGGTCAACTTGCCAACAGTGGGTATAAAACACAATACCTAATTCCACTTCGCAGACGGAGGACTTAATGCAAGAATCTACAGCGCAGCTATGGAAGCAGCGAGTTACGGGACCATACTGCTACAGCTGACCTGAGATGGCACTAGAGGGGATTTAACGGTTGTCCTTCTAACTTCAATCCCATTCTCTTTTTACAAATGTATCCATAATCAGTGATAATACAAGTATAAACACTTTGTCCGTAATTTCATTTGTCTTCCTCAATTTCTATCAGGTCGCTTCAGCATCAGCTACTGCCTCTCCTGCCTTGAAGACTGGTGTCGAACTCGAATCACTGATAAGCGGTGTGAGGGACCTACTACCAGACTTGGGAGAAGGGTTTATAATCGTAAGCTATTAACATCACATGCTTTTAATAATGCACTGTCCTTTCTGAAAAGTCTCTAAGTTCTGATTTGTTGCGTTCAGCTGATTTTGATCTGGTCAAAAGACCCTTCATTTGCCAGATTTCATATTGTATGAATGAGGGAATTTGCTCTGTCATGTATGTTGGAAGTTGGCGCTATCATAAAAATGCATTCTCATTGGTCGTAGTGGTCTCTAAAATACATTTGGTAGTGGAAGGCCGACCATAGAAGTTAAAATCACTGAAGACAAAGTATTTTCTTCTATCTCAAGAGAATTGCATTAACTATGGTTGTCTGTATTTTGCTTTTGTTTTCAGTTATTCACAATATTTTATGAGCTCCATCCTCCTTCTTGTTTGATTTGTATTTACAGGCATGTCTTGAGGAGTACAACTATGACAGTGCTCAAGTCATCAACAACATCCTGGAAGATAAACTCCTGGAATCTTTACAAGGATTAGATAGAACCATGAAGAGGTGAATTGAAAAGAAAAACCTATTCAAAATGTCTCTATATACATAGTACAGGGAGTTCTATATTATAAGTAACAAGTGCCCCATGGACGTTTTCTAACATTAAAAGGCTTGTTCAGATATGACGGGGTGAACAGCCACAAAAAAAAAAAAATGACAGGTTTTTTTTAATGTGTAAATGAATGGCAATTGCAACAGAGGTCATGCGAATATTATAATAATAATGGTTTATTTATTCAAAAATATGCATCGCTGCCCAGGTGCTGAATTGTACAATATTTTTACAAAAGTATTTACATGATAAATAATACACTATATAGAATCATTATAATACAAGTAAAAAGTATGCAATCGTAATTATTCATGAGTATAATACCAAGGTGCACATATAGTCTACCATTATTAAAATTAGAGGTACAATTTTAGGTGTACAGGTGAAGGTTCAAAATAATCAGTGATGTAAGTGAAGACCGCAAAAGGAAGGCAGGGGAGTGGAGAGAGAGAGAAAGAGATGGATTGGCAGAGAGATAGAGAGGGGATGGGGAGAGGTAGAGAGGGAAAGAGAGAGGGAGAGATAGAGAGAGGTGAGGAAAAGAAAGAAGAAAGAGAGTAGGTGGTCATCAACATACAACAATACTAAACTAAGCTCTGTGTTATGAGATACAGAAATGTGACGCGCTTCACATTTTACGTCACTTAAAAAAACGTTTTACCGTGTCAGTCTGAACGAGGCCTAACTGAACTCATAACTCCAGCCCTTCTGGCTCTCCGCACACAATACAGGGTTTGTCCATGTTGTTATTGCACCGTAACACCAGTCGAAAACAGATATCTGTGTTACATGTATACAGGTAAGGCCGCCATCGACATCAAGCAACTTGCTTATGATGGTGGTCTCCTGCGTTTGCAAATTCTGTTAATTCTAAAATGTTAATTTCCTGTAAGTTTATTTTCTTTATTTGTTTAAAAGTAATTTGCTCATGTCTGAAAACATGTTAATACAATTAACAACTAAATTATTCATACCCCTTGCAAATTTGATGTTTTTTGTAACTTAAGGATGAAAGGTGGACTGGTTAACTTAGGGCCATTGTTGAATACTTTTAGATGTATGCTTTAATATGTCACATTCTCAATATACACAAATCTGGACAAATCAATTTTTCACATACTTACAAGATTACGAAACTTGGTAAGGGTAAGAATAATTTAGTTGTTAACTGTATATTTTCATGTTATATTCAATTATTTCGTTTTACATTATTGAATGCAGAATCAAAATTCAAACAAACAAACAAACATGTATATGGACAATAACTTGTATCTTCTGCTTCATGTGGAGTATTCAGTTTAACGGTTTATTTTTATTATTTTTGTAATGAATACTGGTTCCATTTTGTGTGTTATGCACAGGACAAAGCCTAAGGCTGCCCCTTCAGAAGATCTGCTCTCTCTCAGCGGGCTATGATAATGATGATGATTTTAATGTATTCTAAAGAGGTGGAAATGACGAAATTTCATTTTGTCCTTTTCAGTACATTACATTATTTTGGAGCAATTTTCATTTTTCTTTCTTTCACTGTACAGAACAAAGCATAAGGCTGCCCCTTCAGAAGACCTGCTCTCTCAGAGGGCTAACGTCTATGATAACGATGAGTTTGATGTCTTCTCAAAAGACAAAGTGGACACGTCTAAAGTGCAGAAAGGAAAGAGGTAAGAACTGTGCCGAACACAATGAGCGAGTTTTAGGGACCATTACTCAGAAATACTTGTGACTGAAATGCAGTGAGATTGTCTTCAATATAATAAATGTACCGGTACTTTGCGTTACATTTCCTTTCGTTTGATTTTAAGTAGATGTGAAAACGCATGATTGTGCACCAATCTGTAGAGGTGTCGTGGTCTAGTGGATATGTCACCAGACTGTGGATCACAGGGTCCGCGGTTCGAGTCCCACCACGGCACTAATGTCCTTTGGCAAGACATTAATCTACATTTGCCACTCTCCACCCAGGTGAAGTAAATGAGTACCGGGTAGGAAGAAATTCCTTGAATGCTATAACGCCTTATTATGGCAGCTCAGCTACAGCAGGGGTAATAATATGATACGTTGTATGAAGCGCAGTAGAGCATATTCATATAATGGCTGTGCTACATAAATGGACCTATAATAATCCATCCCTCAATTTATCAAAAATGTAGTATGGATGATCACTGATTCCAGGGAAGGAAAGGGATCTCTAGAATATGTATAGTATTGATATTTGTAATTCCTTCATTCATGTATGGCTTTTTTTTAATCTTTAAAGACTGTACTACTATAAATTTCCTGGAAGAGGGTTTGACAAAAGTTTCTCATTGAATTTTCAAGAGGGTCTTGTCACTTGTTTTGAGGAAGAGAATTGTGCTTCCTAGTTGTTGTTTAATACACATTATCTGTATTATTTTTCTCCTTTTTTTTGGGGGAGGGGTAGTCAGGAGAATTGGGAACACAGAAGTTTGCATGGAAACAGATATATTGACTCTCGGGGAATTTGACTGCCAATTTAAGAATAAGAATTTGATTTTTTGAGTTGCTTCAGAAGATGTTTGTTCTTACATCTATCATTTTAGGAAAGAAGAGAGCGCCAAGTCTGTACTTGCCGACAAATCCACCGTCCAAGAGATGAAGAAATCTTACGAGCAGTATTACGAGGTCAGCTACGACACCCACGAATATGATGATGAGTACGATGACACCTATGATACCACCAATGTCGGAGCTGGCGATGCTGACTCAGCGGATGAGCTACAGACCAGAAGGTATAGTTTTCAGTTGACCTTGAGTTCTTGTATTTGGGTGGCACTTCGAGAGAAACTTTATTAAAGTATTTCTGAATTTTCTGGTCTTACATGTCCCTACATGAACAAGACATACATATACATTCAATTCAATGTATTTTTTTGTCCAATTTACGTTTAACATGGATATTTGTTTCGCTCACATGTAAAATAAAGGCTCAGACATAGTTTACAAAGAACAGAAATAGGATACAAAACATGGTACATTTTGGTAATGACAAAATAATACATAATATTGATTTTCGTTTGGTTATGGCTTGTTTTGTTTCCTAAAGTTACATAATTTAAATGTCTTCATGCATATTTATAAATAAAGATTATTTACCACTATACAGAAAAATAAGCTTTTAAACTGAATTAAAGTATGTTGGAATACATCTGACAAACTCGCTTTCATGGATGGATTGTTTTACATTTATATCCCCTTAACTGGTGTTTTTGAATTGTTATCATCACTGTCAGCGGTCCTTTATACTATGTTGTGGAGCAAATTGTGAAGTTTTTTTTAACCAGTCCATCAATCCTCTTTCCTCTATCAGACCATTCACCATGCCAAGAGTTCTAGCCGCTGTTCAAGCCAAGGCCTATGAAGAGGAATTAGAATATGAGGATGAGGAAGAGGAGGATGAGAAAAAGGAAGATGAGAGGAGAACTCAGGTGAGTGTCTTTTTATATGATGGATGGATGGATAGGTGGGTGGGTGGGTGGATGGATGGGTGGGTGGGTGGGTGGGTGGGTGGGTGGGTGGATGGGTGGATGGATGGATGGATGGATGGGTGGGTGGGTGGGTGGATGGATGGGTGGGTGGGTGGGTGGATGGGTGGGTGGGTGGGTGGTTGGGTGGATGGGTGGGTGGACGGGTGGGTGGACGGGTGGGTGGACGGGTGGGTGGGTGGGTGGGTAGATAGATGGGTGGGTGGATGGAAGGATGGATGAATACAAAGATTGATTGATTAAATCATATTATTCAGGGTTTCTGTGGCTCTTAGCATATTCATGATGTCTGTGAGGGCTGTCGAGATATGCAACAAATGAATTACACCTAATGGATTTAACAGTAACTGAATGAGTAGGTGAATTTAGCAATATATTGAACGAATTGATAAGTACTGTACAATTAATAGATTGCTCCTCATACTTGTTATAGTATTAACCATGGTCAGTCATCTATCAGATACATGTTCACGTAGAGTGTGTACCTCTACATGTACCATTATAAGGCCAAAAAAAAAAAATCATTTGGTTGTCCTCGATTGCTTTTCTGAAGTAGGGGCGGGCGGGCGGATTTTTTTTTTTTTTTCCATTTCATTTTTTTTTCCGTCTTCATTTGGACTCTTTACTTCCTATTTATTTTTATTTTTTGTTCAAATCATGAGGCCAATATTATTATTATTTAAACACAAAAAGAATCCCAGAAAAAAGTCATGAATTGCCATGGCAATATTCAATTTCATTCTCACTGTTTCGGGTAGTTTTCGGCTATAGCGAGGCAGTTTTCGCCGCATGTACAAAGTCAATGGGAGCGCACGCGTCGTTCATTCACCCGCTGATCTATAGCGCTTGCGGCGGAGTGTATCCCACGCCAGAGCTGGCCGCCCGAAATTACCCCTGCATGCAGTGATCGTGTGTGCGTGTGCTATCCGACTGCAGTGATTGAATACGTGCTGTGAGACACTTCGAGTATGCTATACATGAAAAATCGCGATCTAAATCTGAAAATACTTGAAATACAGCTCAGGTTTTGGTTCCCATCTTCCTTACAGACACGCGTAAGATATTTGATTTTTCAGATTTAGGTAGCAGGACCGCCGATTACATTGCTAAAATGTGATATATAAGGATACATTTTCCATTGCAAATGTGGATCTCCTGTGACTCTGAAATGTATTGTATGTGTGTGATAATATGTGATATGCTATTATCTATGTATTTTAAAGTGATTTCACCATGCGTACAACGGACCTGCCGAAAATTGCCATCTGGCCGAAAATCCCTCCTCTATATTATAATATAAAGACTGAATTGCGTACTGAAAGACCAAATTGGCGACGGGACACATTTTGATCCTTGCAACATGCATAAAATGGTTAAAATTGCTCCAAAAAACTTTAAAAATTGCTCCAAAAAAAGAAAAAATATGAGCGGGCCGAAAATGACGAGCGGGCGGTCGAGGACAACCAAATGATTTTTTTTTTTGGGCCTAAGCAGTGTTGTTCTAGAGTTTTTCATTTATGTTGGGCACTTAGTACAAAATCACAAAATTCTGAAGAAAACATGTAAGCACTTCTCATTAATCTTATCTTTTTGATCAAAATATTGTACTTGTACACACACGATTGATGTTTGAAATTTGATTTGGACTTTTTATTTTATCTTTAACAGGATAGCAGAACTTCAGAGAGACCAAGAGCTGGGTCAGGTCATGACCCCAATCAACCCCAACTCAAGGGTCAGCCGTCACGAGGGGGCAGGGGTGGAGGGAGAGGGCAAGGAGGGCGAGGTGGAGGAGGGGAGGTAGGGGGGGGGCGGAAGAGGGGAGGGAGTGGCAGAGGAGGGGGTGGAGGAAGAGGGGGTGGAGGAAGAGGTGGAGGGAGTGGAGGAAGAGGGGGTGGAGGAAAGGGAGGTGGATCGGGAGGAGGAGGAGGGGGGCAAGGGCAAGGGCAAGGGCAAGGAAGGACGGAGCAAGAGGGGAGGTCAAGACAAAAGAACGAAAGAAACAAATCACAGAGAGGCAATCATAACAGAAAAGCAATGGCCGACAAGAAGCGATCAAAAGGAATGGGACCATTGCCTAACTAATACTATGAAAAGAAATACTGATGCAATTCTCTTGCAATTTTTTTCAGAGTATAGGATGAGAAAGTACGAATGCAATATATCGAAGAGAGGGAAATCTTTACATACATATGCTGTAAAACTGTTAAAGAAAGTGTGGACGGTATCTCATGAGTTGTCAAATCACAAATGAAATGCCTGTACTAGCAAATAAGGAGAGTCTCTGAAGCTACTTTTATTTTGTGCCATATAAATTTTGGGATAAATATATTGAGTAGGGCACCCACTCACTTTCACACCCACAAGTTGCAAGAATTGATACACCATACTGAAAAGCATTTAATTTGATTGGCTGTGGGCAAGTTTGTTATAGAATTGTGGTTGTTTCCTATGAGTTTCCTGACAAAATGACACAAGGCCAATATTCTCAGTTATTCCAGATATTGAAAGGGGCAAAGAGAGAAGGCATTTGGTAAAGGCTTGTTCACAAACGCCATGGTAAATGCTGGTGTTTTTTTGTTGTATTGAATGAATGGTAAATGGGGATAAAAACGTAGTCCTAAGCGTACTTACCATCTGTGTTATAAAAGACACAGAAAAGTGAAGTGCTGTGCACTTACTACACAGTGACTTTTTAAAGAAATGTGGTAAACCACAGCGGTTTATGGTGGCTTACTGTGGCACATGCAAGCAACTCATGAGCAGTTATTTGTGTCATACTGAAAAAGTCATGTTGCATTCCCAGATTCAAAACAGGACTTGTTGATTATTGAATCAATAATTCAAGTTAAATTTAAAAGTAAAATCAATCTTCTTTGATTTATGAATCTACTTTGCTTTATGACTTTAGTTGAAGATATTAAAGATGAAATATATTTACAAATACATACATTTTGCCTTCTTGAAATTCTTTGAGAGTTGTGCCTGTTTTAAGAAACTGCTAGGTAATGATCCTGCAATATCCACAAGTAAATTAAAGGATGATTTTGATACTATCATGCTACTGTAGAATCACATCATTCTGGCACCAATTCTCTCTTCTGCTCTCTGGATCCCCCCCCCCATCTTTTTCCCACCATATTTCTTTTCTCTGTGAATAAAATATATATATATCTTCTTTTCTCTGTCTTTATACATTTTCCTCTCTCTTTCTATCTCTCCCTCTCCATTTCTCTCCCCCTCTATCTCTCCAATCTCTATCTCCATTTGTCTCTCTCTCTCTGTCTCCCTCCCCCTCTCTCTCTGTCTCTCTCTTTCTCTCCATTTCTCTCTCTCTCCCTCAATTTTTTACCCACTTTTCAACACCCGTCTCTCACAAACGCTATTTAAAAACTACTACAGAAATAGCCATAGAGAACTTGAGTATCTTTTTTATATTTTTGTCATTTTATACATATTATTATCATTACATTTAGAAAAGTTAAATGTAGACACACACACACAGCTGTCTTAATAGCCATAAATACATTAAAAAAGCTCATAATGCCATAAAACGCATCCATCAAGCTCAATAGGCCAACAACAAATTGGTCACTTCTAAAGCAAGGAAGTTTTGATTGAGTAAAATCCAGAGCATCTCAAATTTTGTTATGTGTAAAATGCGTTTCGGTAAAATGTGTACGGGTAAATTTGTGCCAAAAGATTCACGAAGGTGTGGAAGGAGTTGTGTAGGTAAAACTGGTTTAATTTAAAATACTACTTTTCATCATCATCATTATTGTAATGAAATGCTTTACATGGAATGCATAATACATAATGTATCACTATAATTTACAGGCTATTTTGTTTAAACCCTGCAATCACATTTATACCGATAAGATAGAATAAGAAGAAATAGAAAATGAATTTCTGCTTAGTTTTAAAAAGAAGAAACTTTGTAAATAAAGAAAATTTTAAATAAATTGTCTATCAAAAGTTACAGGGACAACCTAGCTACATGTAAGTTGAGGACCACATTTCTGATCAGTCAATATCATTGATATTATGCAGAATATATAAAAGCTGTTCTACTTTCAAGAAGTATTTGTATTACACTCGAAAAAAAAAAGGAATAACAAAAATTGGTTAACACAATTCAGTCGCACCTGCTTTAGTTACCACCCGTTTACAAAGACCACATTTGTTGTTTCCCTTGAAAATGGTTTCTCATTGAAACATGTACTAAAGGAACCTGTCTACAAAGACCACTTTTTGTGTTTCCCTTGGGCGGTCGCTATAGACAGGTTTGACTTTTTCACCAAATCTATTTGCATTAAAATTTGATTTTTGTTGTTGTTGAAAACCTGAAGTGCTCAATTGGCAAGAGAAATATTTAAACTATACATCCAAAAAGAGTTGGGTGATAAACTACTTAACAAGTGCCTTACAGACAACTAACAAAATTGCAACTATGAGAAGTGTACTACTGGGCCCGGTTTCATCAAACTTGTTATCAATAACAAATGCTAAATTTCAATGACAATCTGCTCTCAGCCAATCAAATGCCACTATTTCAGTAGCGTATAACAGTTATTGGAACTTGTTATCGATAACAAGTTTTGTGAAACAGGGCCCAGATGAAGAGTTGGTTATAGAGTTGTTATACATTGTACAAGAAATACTATGGACATAGGGTGCCTCTATGAGCTAGAAATACAGAAATCTACAACTAAAACAAGAGGTGCTGAGATAAAAGTATACGATGAGAACTGTTCTGACAATGATTACTAATGCCAAAGGCAACTTCAATTTGCTTTTACAAAGGATTTATCTACATGATGAAAAAAATAAGAAGATCTTTAAAGACAGTGCCATTGATCTGTGCAATTAGAATAGCTACAATATTGGTTTACAAGTTTGGAAATGTACATCTATTGAAAATTTTGCATTTTTTTCCCTGTCTAAGACTCCCAAGGCTAAATTTCAAGATTTGACACCAAAGATACATGCATACTGTTAATCTTTATAAAAAGTGCAATAATTACACTTTACTCTTCAGGTATGAATTCATATTAGCCCCACCCCAAAAAAAAAAATCATATTTTGTGTGTAATAAATCCAACAGATTATTGTATAAATCTTGTCAATAAGCATCTCTGCAGCAGCAATAGATAAAAAGACATCAAACATGTTTTTTAAAGAAAGAATGAGGTGAACATCTGTGAAAAATTAGAGATTTTTGATACACAAACCCATGACACTATCTTTACAAGTAGATGGTAAGTTAACTGATAAAAAACTTGAGTTGGATTACACGATAAAACGAAGGAGGAAGACGGGGGAAAATGAAGATAAAAAGGTGTTTATCTAATGACTAAATTGAAAACTCATGAGTTGTGTCAATTACTAATCAGAAAATCATTACTTATGAGATAATAAAACTTTGGTTCCTTTAGCAGGTAGACATACGATTATTTAAAAATTGGAAGGATACTAAAAAAAACTGATTACAAAAATTCAGTCAAGTGCGTGTAATTTACAGTGAGGTATAGTGACATATTTGGAATTATGGTGATACTGAAAACAGACTTGAGAAACAGACTTGAGAAACAGACACAATGGAACATGTAAAAACTAGGCAAAGTCCACATACGAATCTGACGTTTCGTCAGGTACAAAATGGCAAGAAATAGAAAATAGTTTATCAGCAAATGTTATCAATCATTGTATACATGTAAACCTCAAGCAATCATTCCAAATGCAACATACAAAAAGTCAACGATAGTCAAAGCTGAACTGCAGTGTTTATGTATGTGTATGCATGTCATCAGCTCCCTGTAAGAAGGCCGTAAGAGCAACGTATTGTCAATGGCAGTGAGCGGCCTTCTTGCAGGAAACCGATAATACGTACACACTGTAAATGGGCATAATCTCTTTGGATACCGCTATGTTATTATGCTGTACAAAGGTGTTGTGTTATGTTTTTTTTTTGCAAAGTTTAACTGGGTTAAAGAGCAAGGACAAATGTGCATACTTAAACTGGGAATTATACCAAACATGGAATGTTACTTGTTGTGTGCAAATTGTGAATGCGTGTACAAGATACCTTCAAGTTCTGGTGATGATGACAAATTAATAATCCCCGTCAAATTCAGCATAATTCAGAATTATGCATACCTACATTTATTTGCCCGTGCTTTGAATGGTGTGATTTTCAACAAGTTAACAGAAGTTGGTTAACGTCATCACGTTTGTCCAAATAAGCAATAAACAATTTAAATAGACTGTGTCTAATTCCTCTAAAAATGCAGTTCTGTTCAATCAAATCTCAGGTTGATCTTACAACTCAGTACTGAACCATGAGTACTGCCATAAACTTTTGATAATTGAATACAAATGCTGTGTAATGGTACTTGGATATACATGGTGGAATACTTGTCATTTTCCAAATAAGAAGAAAGATAGAATGAGAAAACAACTTGAACTGAAATAAAAAGTAAGTTAGGAATCCACATGACAGTTTCTTAGACTTACATACTATTACAAAATGCTTACATATAACAAAATCATACGCAGCTAAGGGAAATTAACCAAAACTAGCACAATGACGCATAAATACTGCTGCAAAATCAAACTTTCTTTCACACTATTAACACAAACACGTACAAATATCTACACAATGCGGAAAAACTATAAGACATAAAAACATGCATATTTACACCAACAACCCAAATTGAAAAACATGATCATATCTAGAAAGTATCACATTCAGCCATAAGTTGTCCTCGGTGCAGTAGAAAAATAGTATTTACTATTTACACGTACCAATAGGGTATAAAATATTTGTTCAGCTTTGTTCATTTAATACTCTCTGGTCCATACAGAGAACAATAAATAGTTAAAAGAATGTACACCATGAAGTTTAAAAAAACTTTCAAAGAGGTAATAAAAAGTTTTCATGCAATGGTATGTAAAATTATTTTTACATACTTGTACATTTTCAGCAATGTTTATAAATACAATGTTCAATCAGCCAAATCTATTTACAATAGAAAGAACTTTCTTTGTCATATCGCCAGTAAAGTAAGTTACAGTACACCATATAAATTTAATTCACGCTTTCTCACTTAGTAATAATTTACATCATTGTAAATTTCACCCACGCTCTCACTTAGTACCATTAAAGTGAACAGAATATACATCGTTCTTGTAGGTACCCCATTTAACTAGCTAAGCATTTATTTGATTGTTTGTAATGTTGCAATTATTTTGGGAAAAGTGGATGGCAGGGACATATTGAAGTGGAGTAATGTTAATCAAAATGGTTTGTACTAATGAATTTGAGATTAATTTGTTCCACTTGTGGTGAAGACTTTTCAGAGATGCACATAAAACTGAGCAACACCACACATTACTGTTCCCAAAACTTCAGGGGGGTGTTTCACAAAGATCCTAAGATGAACTTAACTGTAAGTTGGACTTAAACATTATGGAGAGCCATTTGTAGCCTTAAAATAAAATATATTCAAAAGCAACAATACAAGTATTTTAGACTTTTCATAAATTCCATATCAAGAACATAAAATCTCCTTGATAATAGAAAATATAAATGATTTTAAAACAACATTTTATGCCTTTTGAAATAACTTTTACAAAATATTTTCAAAGATGCTAACAGCTTTCCATAATTGTTAAGTCCAACTTAGAGATAAGTTCAACTTAGGATCTTTGTGAAACACCCCCTGAATTATTATAAGTATTAAACAACAATATTCATTTTCAATACACTTTGACACAATTCCTTTTTTTTGTCATTGAATTATGTCTAAAGAATTAGGACCTTTTGTTTTGAACCCCTGAATTTATACAAAAGGGAAAAATTCCATCTTCTTTAAGTACCGTAAGTAGTTAGAATAGTTAAAGAATACAGTGCTATCTTGAATGATATCGAAAGGTGTGAAGTAAACATGAATGGAGTACACGAATTAAACACTTGAATAGACTTTCAAAAATATATCTGAAAACTTTTCAACGCCACCAGCAAAAGCATGATCAGAAAGACATGATTCAAACTGGAATTGCTTTTACAAATATATAAACTCTGTTCTATTGCTCAGTCCAGCACCTATTGCTTAGGAGTGTGTAAGGTCATACGGTGGAAGTGAGCTTCGGAGGCTTGTAGACTTCCCTCGCGATGTCAGGTATGGCTTCTTTCGTGACGTCCTCAATGATGGCTTGTTTCTTACGATACTCGTCAAACTCCTTCTTGAGTTCCTCGCAACGCTTCTCCGCGTTCTCAGGCTTAACGTCCTCCCCATTCTCGTCATCGACTAAAATCTTTTCAGGTTCGTAATACCGCTTCAAGGCCTCCATGAGTTCCGTGTCAAGCCCCTTGTCAAACTCGTAGTTCTCGTCCGTTGAGTCGTCCTTTTTGGTGTCTGAGACGGGACTCTGTGTCTCGTCACGCTCCTCCTGGACCTCCTCCATGCTCGGGAAGCTTCGCCTTCCGCGGATGGACGATGTATTCGTCGTGCTCTGTGACGTGTTGCGGCTCCCGTATCCGCTACTCAACGAGTGCTGACTAATTGGGGATAGCGTCCTACGTGGTGCAAAGCTCGGTAGGGGGCCGACGAGGCTCTGATCTTGCCCGCCCTCTAATGATGAGAAGCTCTCGTGGCTATTGTTCATGGCAGAAGGTGATAGAGATGGTCTATGCGATCGGTTTAGATCGTTCTGAGCTGGTATCGGTGAGATGGTCTGATCGCGTGGGGTATGTGGTCTCAAGGTATCCTCAGTCTGCGATGAAGGGTCTACCAATGTACCTGAAAGAAATCACATTAATTGATTAGTTATATAGCAGTAATAAAGGGTTAGACACTAAAAGGAATCTTATGTCCAAAACTTTGAATATTTTGAACAACAGAGAAGAATTACTGTCGTCAATGACTGAACTTGGGACACAAATATTCTAAAATCCTATGTAGAAATGCAAATTGAAAGCATGACCTAAGTGTATAAGGCAAATTAAGAAAAGTGTGAAAATAGAGAGAGCATATTAAGGAAGGGTGATAGCGGATACAGCTGTAGACTCTAGAAACAATTTTGTGAAAAGAAGAGATGAAGAAAAAATGTGAAATTTTCCTTACTTGTATAACTTTGAGTTGAAGGTGATCTCCAATGTGGTGACCTGGGTGACTTTGCTCTAGGAGTCGCTGACCTCGGTGACATCGACCTCCGACCTGCGCTATCTTCTAACCTGACATCACTCTCCTCTCCCCTCTGCAAGCTCTGAGTTCTTTGATAATTGCTCACATCTTGTGAGGCATCATAACCGTCATCAGTATACCCAAATGTCCTATCACCAGCAGGTGGGAGAAGACATCACTGTGTGCATATGATCCGAAGCGCGATGACTGCACATCTGTGTCGTACGGGCTCTGGTAACCTGTGGCGGTGAAGTCCCGCGAACCTAGCGGGCTTACAGACACGATGCTTGGATCACTGTACACATCCGCACTTGCACGAATCATGTCCTTATAAGGTGATGCCTTCCGGGTGTGGCACTTCTGGCGATGGCTGCTGCTGCGAGGAGTACTCATACGACGCACCTGTGGGGTACTCCTGGAATTCCATAGGCGTCGGTGTGATGCTGCGACCGCTAACTGATCCCGCTATCGTGCTCATGCTGTCTAACGCACTGGGCGATAAGCTGTGCATTCTCGGAACAACCGTCGAGTAGTTTTGTATGGAAGCTCTGGCGCCTTGAAGGTCCTTCCGGGTACTATGTCTATGCATTTGTCGGTCAAACACCGGATTCGTTCCAATCTCACTGATATCTTCTGTCCAAAGCGAAGTATCACGACTGTCTGGTGTCTTTCCTCCCTGTATTGGTTGATTTTCCGGTGGGTGCGTATACCTTGGGGGCGTCTTCTGCCCGAAAGTCTGCAAGGGTTGTGAGCCCCATTCACTGGGCTGCCTCAAAACCCCATCACGATTGACTGTACCCTCTCTACTGCTTCTTAAATCATCATTCGAGCTCATGGCGCTCAGAAGCATTTGTCCGTGGTAGTAGACGTAGTCGCCGTTCGTGGTGTCGTCGATCGCGCCCTCCGCGAGTTGGATCGGTGAGGGGCTGGTCTTCCCGTCCGCTAGACGTACTTGGGAAGCTAGTCTCTGAACCTTGCTGGAAACGGTGCTGCTGATGAAGCTCTTGAAGGAAACCATTTTGATCTGAAAATATGAAGGAAAAGGGGTAAATTAATCTCAATCAATACTGAAAGTCATTTACTTCATCATATAACAATCTGAGAAAGGCACTTTAAAAAGTTCTTGCTTCATGGTGTTCTGAAGTAAGAAAAACCTTCTACTCCTACAAAAGGTTAAAATATCACTTAATGTCTGTAAGATATCTACATGCAATATAGGACCATTGTGAAAAGGAAAACATAGTTTACATTCATTTAGCAAGAATTCATGAGATGATATAATAATGATACCAGTTGGCTTTATCCTGACAGAGAAATATTGGTGACCCATACATTCTGTAAAACACTGCAGCCTGAAAAAATCTGAAACAAAAGAGGCTTCAGGGCCTGAAATATGGCAAAAACAAATACCCTACATCCTCAGACATATTTCACGACATGTACTACAAGCAAAGCTTTGTCCTATGGAATGAACCTTAACCTCACAAAAAAATGTCATCATACCTGAGCTTTCTCTGATGTTTGTTGGAATCAAGGTGATATCGTTGAAATCATTCACTTCTCCATCACTAGCACCGGTCCTAGAGGGCGTGGCCGAGGACCGCCCATAGTCCAGACGACGACTGACCGTCGGTATCTCCTCCTCCTCCTCTCTCTCTGACTCCACCCTGTAGCTGGCTGATCGTGGGTCCATCGACCGACTGAGGATGCGATCACGAAGGGAGCTTCTGGGGTCTTAGGGTAGCGGTGGTCTGGTGGCCATTAGCGCTACCGTTAGCGCTGCCATTGGCGGATGCGGAGGGGTCAGAGAGGGAGGGGGAGGCGCGGTTTGGCTTGGGGCTGAGCTTGCCTTTTAGTTTCGTAAGACTCCTCTGGAGGGCACTTGGCCTTGGCTCAGAAGTGCTGTGATGAAGAAAAAAAAAAGAAAAAAAATTGTTCAAACAAGGCTTTTCTTGATGAGAAGCTCTAATTTCAAGGGATTTCAAACATATAAACCAAAGGCCATGGGCATGTTAAAAGAGTACATAAAATTAACCTCATAATATACCATAACAAACTAGTTAAACCTTACCTGTAAGATAATATGCACACTAAATACCAATGTGTGAGGTGTAATCTCCATGAACCAAAATACATGTACAGTGAAACCTGTCTGTAAAGACCACTCAAGGGAGGGAAGAGAAATGGTCTTAACAGGCAAGGTGGTCTTTATGTCCAGGTTCATTTATTACATGTTTCAATGACAAACGATTTTAAAGGGACACAAGGTATGTGGTCTTAACAGACAAGGGGTTATTCTATACAAGTGATCTCTAATTAAAGCAGATTTCATTGTACTACATGGATAGGAACTTTGGTAACTTTGATTATTAAAGTCTAGTTTGAGTCATATAAAGTCATATTCTTGGAATAGTACCCCACATAGTAATAAGAGGAGGAACAGTAGTTCTGGGGGGTGTTTCACAAAACTTGTCATCAGTGACAAATGACAGTTTTTGTTATAAGCTACTGAAATCCTTGCTTCTGATTGGTTATCAGCAGATTTGTCACTGATTTTTGTCATTTGTCATTGAAAAAAGGCTTTGTGAAACGGGTCCCTGTACTGACATGAATAAAGTTATATAAGTGAAGAAATAAAATCATAACTGGTCTGCAAATCCAGGCTTTAAAAAGATTAATACAAGCATACATGTATATCATTAAATCGTATGTCTGGAGCCAAAAGGGCATTAACTAACATAATTTAAAACAGAGTTCATGCCCTTCTGGCTCCAAACAGACAAGATTATTATCAAAGTGTTATTATTAAGAACAAATCTGTGAATAGTAACTGAATAACCATATCTAGCAGCATACAAACTTCATAAGATTAGTAGAACACTACTTACTTGGTGTTATTAGGAGCAGGATGGGATTGGGCTTCCACTTGGCCCCCATTAGCGGCTAAGGAAGGGAACACAAAAGAACACATTCCAATCAAAACAAAATGCAACATGCACAGACCCTATCAAACATTCAACGTACATCTCAATACAAAGCCATGTAGATGTTAGATATAAAACATTATATGACATCTTCAGAACATAGGTTAATGATAACTTTTAAAACTTGTTGTCAAACATAACAATAGAATATTAAACTATGCAATAAAGAATTTATATGTAAAAATGTGGAGTCAATTTATGCTATCTACCATTTACCACAATGCATCATGTTCTCATACAATCAAACCAAAGATAAATCCATTCAACTATGAAAAAATTAGTTAATTCTCATCCGGCTCTTTGCAGATGATAAGGGAAAGTCCCGGAAGTCACATGGTCCGATTGTGCATAATTAGATACAATAATTCAAGTTATACTTGTATATCTTCAAATTTGCAATAAATTAAACATATTTCAACATGTTAAACAAATTCAACATTTCAAACACGATTCTGTTAATATGATTCATGATATTCACTCCATCTATGTAAATCATCCTCTGTCTTTACATTACACAAAAAAATGTATGTTAGAATGCTGTATAACGACATAAAACAATGAAAGAAACGTCATCTGCCTATGGGTACACAGGAAAGGGAAAACTTACCGAAAAAATAGCGCTTCTTCTTCTCCTTCTTTCGGTGAGAGATGATGATGGCCATGGTGAAGAGGAGGAGAGCGATGAGGAGGAAGCAGAGACCGCCGATCACCCCGGCGATGATGCCCGGGGTCGATGATCTCGGCTGGAAGGTTGGGGTCGGGATGTAGACACCGATATCTGATGGAAATAGAGAGAATTCTTGGCGGGTCATTGAAATGTCCAAACAACTCTTGGTTGATATATGTTCGAAGTTTGATACGAGCATGCTCCATCGTAAATAAAGTCTCTTGGAAGTGAAACATAGGTAGTATTGCCTAGGCCACAATCTTGTATCTTGCATAATAAAGAAATTCCTGCTTTATTGACACTTCGATGCCACTAGGGTAGAGAACAACTACGTGTAAAATAAGTGAAATTTCGAGAGTCAAATATGGGTTTTTTATCCTTTTTTTTCTTCAATGTTACATTATGCTTTAAGTATCTCTCGTTGTGACAAGCTTTGACTTAATGCACTTTTTTAAGTTTCTAGGAGAAAAATTACTTGTGATCCAAAATTACAGCCATCTTACCTCTAGTATCACCCTCCACTATCATACTCGGATCACTGAAGGTCGCTATGGTGAAAGCAAACACACGGAAATTGTATGTCTTGTTCGGTTGGAGGTTCCTCAGAAGCACCTGGCTTGTGTCCACACTGATCCTATCTTCAAGGATAAGCCAAGGTCCAACGATGCGGTACTCGATGGCGTAGTGGTCCACGTAGTCAGACCAACGGGATGGGGGAAGCCAGGAGAGGTACAGGCCATCCTCTCCGGTCGTGAGGGTCACGTTTTGGGGTGGGGATGGCTTAATATCTGTGCAAGATCAAAGAATAGGTTTTTTAAATATTATTCAAACTCAAATGCTATGATGATATAAGGTGTAATCTATAGAAGTATTTAACAAAATCTGATTCACTTTCAGCAGTTTGGTACATATAAAATATCAAGAAAAGGCTACTAGCACTTCCCAAAGAAACAAATAAGGCATTCAAGTGGCTCCTCTGTGCTATTCATGTAGTACATGACTGCCCAACATTTTGATCTACAATTTGGCATCAATATCAAAGCCAAAGAAGAAAAAACAGAGATCAAGTCAAGATTTTAGGAGTACTTTATAGGCAATATCTAACTTTGGAAACTGAAAAGTACTATGACAATTCAATTACATTTAAGGATTACACAGACAGCATTCTATGATAAGAAACACTAACACTTTTGATATGATTTCTACACAAGCATTATGACATACCTTCTGGTGGAGGGACTACTGTAGCACCTGTAGAATCAGTAGGATGAACAAAGGTATCAGGATCTGAAATTAGAAGACATATCCACATTATTATCATTATCATCATTATTGTCATCCTCACTACTATATCATCCATCTTTATCGCGGTGAAAACATTTTCCCCCTTTTTTCTAGGACAATTAATGCCGTTATCATCTTGAAATTCATCTCAACCATCATCATCATCATCATCATCATCATCATCACCAGCATCACCATTATCACCATCGCCATCACCACCATCATCATCACCATCATTACCATCATCATCACCATCATCCATCACCATCATCATCATGAACAACATCTCCTCCTCATCACTACGACCATCACCTTCATCACCAATGCCGCGACTACTACCACTATCCCCCTTACCTTTGGTTGTAGCG
>CP137667.1:32978919-32986419 GCA_037976565.1 Mesocentrotus franciscanus | reverse complement strand
AAAGAAGGCTTAGCAAGGGAATAAAAATCGACAGGGCCTGGAAGCTGGAGGTAACTAATTATCGGATTGGCCCAGGATGACGGCCGTGTCTTAGGGTGACTGTACAAATGAATACAAATGTCACGATAGAGTAATTAATATTTATCATATTTTTAAATGTTACATTTAAAGATTAAGTTGAGTTCTGGTCATGAGATTGCATGGTGAAAAAAACGGTGTGGAATCGATCAGAAAAGGTTGATCATCTAGCATATAAGTATTGGTGTGTACTGCAAGGTTCTGGAATCATCAAAATGATAAGAAATTTGGGCCAGTCTTGGTAAAGTTACAAGCACTGTACACAGAAATATGTATATGGGACTACACAAACATGTGGCATAAAAATCTTTCCCAATTTTGTTGCTGTTACATGCCATATTCTTTGAGGGGACCTGTTTCCCACTTGGCTTCAGCGCTGATGGGAAAGTATTTCCGATGCTCAACATTCAATTCCAATTTATCTTTCAATCAACAGTTCACAAAATCATTAAACTCATATCACTCATCACATAAAAATGTGCTTTTCTCTGTAGAACATGAAAAAACACTGATAAAATGTGCTGAAGTAATCATGTTGATAGACATTTCTTTGAGGGATGATGCGTTTAATCATGTGTGAAGTTTAATTAGTAACGAGCATGCCATTGTCATATGACTCTGTCTCTTGTTTTTGACAGGTTGATCTGGTGAACTAATTACCCATTCCTAAAGAGAGGATACACATAGCTGCTCAAGCCTTACTAAAGCTCATCCTTTCCAATCTCAACTCTCTCCTTTCTTCCTTTATTATTTTACTAATAATAATTCATTGAATATTTATAGACATTAATCAATGGCTTTAAAACTGACCAGTAACAAAAATTCATGATTTTTCTCCTACTTTCTTGCTAATAACAATTCGTACACGAAACAGTAAAATCTGCTTTAGCGACCACCTGTCTATATTATACAAATCACATTTTCAGTGATTAAGTGTATTTTAATACTGCAAGAACACCTGCCTACATGTATAAAGACCACCTTTTCTGTCTCTCTTGAGTGGTCTTTATATACAGGTTTCATTGTACTGGAGGCTCGACATAACAACTAAATATCATATTGAGGAATTTGTTGGTACTCGTACAATAATCTAAGATTGCTTGTTTTGGGGAGAGATAAAATACATCTTTCAATTCTTCCTTTGACTTTGTTAGACCCATGGTTTTCAAGCAACAGCCAAAATCCTGTGAGGGTATTTTTTTTAAATAGTAAACAGCACTCCATCATCGAAGGAGTCTAGATCCATCTTGGCAGTTTTTGGCAGTTATGGTAAACTAATCATCCATTCCTATTAAAAGAGAGGATACACATTGCTGCCCAAGCAATACTAAAGCTTATCCTTTCTAATCTCAAGCTCCTCTCTGTTTCATTCCTCTGCTTCTTTTTTTGGACTTATTACTGACAAATTAGTCATGCATTAAAGTAAGAGCTTTCAGGACCAATAACAAAAACAAAAGACATTTTATTCAGGAATATTTGATTATATATCCTTCATACTTGTAAATCATTCTAAGATTTTTCTTGAAGAGGTATAACACAAGCTCCATATTTTTTTCTACACATACTGTATATCTTATTATTAAAAGGATTCTCCTTGTTCATAGTACATGTACACGATCTACAATGTACATTACAATTTACACTGTATGTGCTGAAATTGTGATGTATTTTCATTTTAGTGATTTCCCTCTCCCCCTCTTTGAGTCATGTATGTACATGTACATGTCATCAGATACAAGAGGCTAATAATAACAAATACTGTTTATATTATTCATGACTCATATTCATTGATATTCACCAAAGTTGGGTTAATTGAGGAAATGTCTGTATATGAAGCAAATTTGGTTGCAATGTTATTCCAAACTTGAATTTTCTGGGGAAAATAATTGGAGAAATCCATAATGAGATCATTATGCTAATGATTCTTGATTTAATAATTGCACAGTTGTTATTGTTTTTACATTTACATGCATGTACATATCTAGACCATGAAGCTAATATTTTTGAGTATTTATCAGTCAAATTCATACAAACATTGCAATATTTTTACCAAGCTTCATTTTCTTCTTTGCTCTTGTTTTTCTTCATCTAATTGTGTGAATATATGTGAATCTAATCCTACCTGTATGTTCAGTTTCCTTTTCAAGAATAAATCTTGTTAACAATGCTCTTTTGATTCTATTCTTTCTATATCCTCTTTCAAGAGAAGTGCACATGTTGCGTATTGTAGTGATTGTACATCAATAACAAAACTGAAAGAGGAACAAACCAACCATGTCAAAATGTATTCATAACATTACCTCCAGCCTCTATTACAGATAGTTAGAGACACCTGTAAATCATTTTTTTGTTTTCATTGTGACACAAAATTGTTATAAATCAATGCTATAGTATTGACTAACAATGACGATTGACTTCATCATTGATCTAGCTGCAGTTTCGCATCAATATCAAAAGAGAGAACAATTACAAACACCTACAAATATCCGTCTAATTCCCACATATGAGTTTACTGTATCTTTCGTTTAGCAATAATCAAGGACTACAAGGTGTAGTTCAACAAAGTTGATATATTTTCTTTTAATACATCCATACAATAAGCTGAAATCAATTGAGCATCATGCATTGACACATTTGGGTAAAAACCAACAAGCAAGGTAAACCCACAAACTTCTGCAAACATGAAACTTTTACAAATTTTCTGAGTGGTCAATCTGTGAAAAGGTCTAATGCCGCAAAATGGTTGAATCACAACACAGAATCTTTGAATTTTTGAAAGTACAGGCAGTTAAAAGTTTCATACTGCTATTAACGTCTTGCAAACTTTTTTTATGCCACAAAAGTTTACCATCTCACTAATTCTTTATCATGCAGAAGTTTGACATTTTTCGTGAGGTTCTGTAATAGACTTTTAAGAATCACTTTGAAGCCCAAATAACTAGATTATCCTTGTCACAGATTTTGAAGATTGCAAGCAACACATCAACACATTTTTATGGGCTCTTTTCTCGAATTTCAGTGACAAAACTACCATCCTATGACCTCACTTTTTAACAGTTTCTCTGATACTGATTCAGTGTAGATCTATCTAACACAGCACAATTTTTCTTTTCATTCAGATCAACGAACTGCCAAGAGAATCCTACATAGTTCATTTACTTGTTGTAGCAACAATGAAAACTACAGAAAACTCTTTTGACACAGAGACGAGAAAGAATCTCCACAAGTTCTTCTTTCGCTTCTCTCGATGGTTACATTGATAAGTCTCAAAGTCAATGCATCGTACAACAAGAGCTGAATAGAAACGTTCAGATCGACCATATGCCACTAGTTTTGCAGTTTTTGTTTATGATTATCTATAATGTATTGAGGAAAAACAGGAGGATAATCACTCATATGGAACAAACAAAAAGAGTTTGTACCAACTCAGCAACTTCAAAGCTTCAACAGTGAATAAAAAGCTCTGATTTATTTGGCATGTGAAAAGGAACAATAGTGCAGACACTGCAGAGAGAAAAGTGGGCTCAGATGACAACGAATCGTTATCAGTCTGTTTTTTGATAAATGATCCTGATAAGGGAACTGAAAATGGAAATAGAAATCAATGAGATGTTAAATCACTGATAAGACCTAGTTGTATTGAATCAAACAGACCGTTTGAACAAGGTTGAACAAAACATACTGGGATGACAAAATGATGATTTTTATGCCTCAGATTGTGAAGAGTTCTATATAAACTGGGCAGATATTTGGGCACAAGATAAATGGTTTGATTATGCAAAAATGTTGTGGTTTATATAGTCACAACTGTTCATATTTTGCACCAGAAGGGGAAGATAAATGATAACAATCTAATTTATGTTATGACAAAAAGAGATGATTTTGAAAGATGGTTTGGATTAATGTAGATGGATTTTGATTTGGTGAAAACCTGACAGATTTTTCAATAAAAGGATGAATGGTTCATTGGAACCTTTTCTTGGGGGCAAAGAAAGTGATGGGTAGGGAAACAAAATCTCATACAGAGTTTAAATCAGGGAGAATATCATTTGTCACTCTATATTCAGAATTAGTAGAAAGGAACAAAATACTTGATAGAATGGGAAAATATGAGACAATATTGAAGAGATTTATCATGTCAAATGAAAACATACTTCTGGTAAATATTGACCTTATACTTGAGTGTTAAACAGATGGAGTTTTTGTCATGCATTAAGATTAAAATCCTATTTTCGGTGAACTTATATAATAATTAGATACAACTTGAAATGGGGATGATGACAATCTTAACTACAACCACTATTGTCGGTGGACATGTTTGACTGATGTTATTGCCAATAATCCTAAAATATAAAATTGATTACGAAGTCCAATATCATTAAAATAATGTAACTGTAATTAATGATGATTGATTGAAATGACTCATTCACAATACTAAATATAATATAATGGAAAAAACAAAACAACTAAAAACAAAAAAATGAATAGAAGAAAACAAAGAGTACCGGTAGGTCACTATTAATTAGGTTTATTGGAAAGCACAATCTCAGAACAAATAACAATGCTGCATTTATATTACTCAAAGTCAAACAATCATGGCCTCAAATGCATATCGATGCAGTGCAACTGTAAACAAGATCATTTGCATAATTGCCCGTTTAAAGCTATGATGCAATTCCACATAAATGACGGAAAAGGAAACCCTGATTATTATTGGATCAGCTTTAATGATGCTTGGAAAGGGAAATCCTGATTATTATTGGATCAGCTTTAATGATGCTTGGAGAACTTGGCTCCACATAAAGCCATTTGCTCCCCCATTGCACATGCAATACAAATCATCATTCTATGGTCAATTACGTGTGACCAAAATTCATTATCCAACTCTCAAGATTCACGCCTTCACAATTACCGAGCATTCACCAATGCATTGTTTGTATGGTAATGACATTCAGGTAGGCCACCCTAATATTGGAAGTTATTAAAGCAGATTATAAGTTTATAACCCATTGCCCGCTCAATGGGTGCCCTCCATTTGAAGTCTCGGAAACAGAAAATGGTTTTGTTTCTCTGATTTGGAAGTGCAGTATTCCTAATGGCTCTTGAAAATGTATATAGAAGGATAAAATTAAGATGATTTTCAAGGGCTACTTTTGAGGCAAAATTGACTTCCTTATTGTGTTTAGTAATTGTGTTGTGCATTAAAACTCACTGATGATAACTATTTTCATAGGGACTCTGTTCTTATGGCTCTTTTGGAAGTTCCAGAAACAAATTGCTCGAACCCCAGTCTTCAATGTATGTTTTTCCCTGAAGCGATAAAGTGTATGAAGCACAAATCATCCCCATTCCTATAAAATGGCTCTAGGATTACAATAAATGCAAATATCTCAAGACAAAAAACTTTTAGGTTTCTTGAGATATTTTCATGTGTACATGCTTTTCAAAACTGGAGGACTGTTTTCAACTTCAGCACGATTCATTATCTACCACATTCATCAAAACATGAGTGTGATATAAATAAAAATTTTAGTGATTACCTTGGAGGGTATTCTGAAATCATTATATCAAATAGGTTAATGAATATATTCTAAGCATCAAAACATAATTCAAATTCCATCCATCCATTGGTGTTTTTAATATGTTTTAGGAGTATATTTAGCCATCTATCAGCAGTTTATGATTAATGAAGTATCATATTTTTATACGGTATGTTATGACAATTGAAATATTTGTCCTTTGAAAATAATTTAATTTTCAGAAACTACCCCTCTTCGATGAAAATGATGAAATGAGACAGAAAGAAGAAATTACCTTCGACAACAAATCTTGTATCATTGATCACGCTGCCCTCAGAGTTCTCAGCTACGCAGGAATAAGTCCCAACATCACCCCAGACCACCCTCTTTATGGTAATGGTATCTCCTGACAAAGTGATCCGGCTGTTGGATGTAATCAGCTCGCCCTGCCTGTACCATTTGACCGTGGGGAAGGGTACACCGCTAGCTTGGCACTGGAGGGACGCTTCTCGTCCTCTTGGAAGACAACATGGCCAGGAGGGGTGGAGATGAATTCAGGTGGACCTGCAAAGATAAAGAGAAAGTTTAAGAACACTTAATATTCATTTATGAATATTTCAATCTTATTTAAGAAAAGTTCATTCACATTATTTTCATAGGGTAAGTGTTATCCTTTACATCTTTATCTTTATAAAAGCTCCACTCCACAATCGAGTGAAACTTGAAACAGTTACTATGGGAGAGTTCCAATTCAATGGCCATCATTTAATGTGCTCAACATAAAATTGGCCTTTGTTTTCCTTCATATTCTTTCTTTATTTGCAAAACATACTTGAAAAGAAAAGAAAATCCTTTAATGTCATTATGTATTCGTTTGTACTTTAATAAGATATTTTGTTTTTTAAATGGTATGTATTTCAATTTTCTGTTAATGTTCTTTAGCAAGACTGTAATAAACACAGCCTAACTTCCTCTTAAAAGAAAGTGATCTTACCCTTCATCTTAACATTGTTAAAGAATGCATGTTTAAAAAAACACACCAATAAGGACCAAAATTATGGCAAGCGCAGGTTGTCGGCCCGAATGTATCTCACAGTACAAATACGCATTGTACAAAATCATCCGCTGGAAGGGGTTATATGTGAAAAACACCACACAAAACGTGTCGCCACACTGCCCTAGCATGTGAAATAATCATGGCCACGGTGATGTAGCCAGCGGCATCTTGGCATTTCAATTAGTCCGGCAAATGATTACATGTTTGCGTAAGCGCCATCAACACGCATACATCATATGTTTACTGTCTCTATTTTCACGAAGGAAGCATGTAGCATCTGGTTTGATCAAGCTCTGGATATCATGACCTGTACAACACTATTAAAAAAGTGTGCTTTTACATAATTAATTTCCCAGGAATGATGCAGACTTTTGTTTATATCCACAACAACAAAAGTATGCTTCCACTCAATCTGTATGTTTACAGGTAGCAATTACATTGCATATTTCTACAAGGGTTTTTAACACCTTGATAAGAGCTTCCTTCATTAGTATGTCTATCCTTCTGGCTCCCAGCAGAAAATATGCGCATATTTGTTAATCAAGTCTTAGTCAATAATTTGGCGTGACCCAACAAATAAAAATAAAAAATAAGGCAAGCAACTGATCAAGATATCTGTTGAGAGCCAGAAGGGTGTTCACTCTATTAAAAAAGGCTCTTAGCTATAAAATAAACAATATGCATGTACATGTAGGCCTACTTGGTTGTATATCAAGTAATTAATCTAGCATGGCAAAAATGAAAGCTAGTACATGAGCAAGGTAGTAACTGTTATTATTGAGAGAAAGAAGGAGTTAACTCCTACATATTCATAGACTTAATGCCTTTCTGGCTTTCAATACATGG
>CP137667.1:32876511-32978419 GCA_037976565.1 Mesocentrotus franciscanus | reverse complement strand
CCACCCTCCGCTGGAACTGCTCCACGTTCTGGACCAGGAGCCCCTCATAGAACCATTGCTGGGTAAGATTGTCTGGTGAAGACAGGGCTTCACAGCTGAGGGTAGCCGATGACCGAGGGTGACGGCTGTGTCTTGGGGAGATGAAGATGTATGGTGGCCCTAAAGATGCAAATAAAAGGAGAGAGAGAAAGAATGTTTAGTTAACAAAAGAAGGCTTAGCAAGGGAATAAAAATTGACAGGGCCTGGAAGCTGGAGGTAACTGATTATCGGATTGGCCCAGGATGACGGCCGTGTCTTAGGGTGACTGTACAAATGAATACAAATGTCACGATAGAGTAATTAATATTTATCATATTTTTAAATGTTACATTTAAAGATTAAGTTGAGTTCTGGTCATGAGATTGCATGGTGAAAAAACGGTGTGGAATCGATCAGAAAAGGTTGATCATCTAGCATATAAGTATTGGTGTGTACTGCAAGGTTCTGGAATCATCAAAATGATAAGAAATTTGGGCCAGTCTTGGTAAAGTTACAAGCACTGTACACAGAAATATGTATATGGGACTACACAAACATGTGGCATAAAAATCTTTCCCAATTTTGTTGCTGTTACATGCCATATTCTTTGAGGGGACCTGTTTCCCACTTGGCTTCAGCGCTGATGGGAAAGTAATGCTCACAATTCCAATTTATCTTTCAATCAACAGTTCACAAAATCATTAAACTCATATCACTCATCACATAAAAATGTGCTTTTTCTGTAGAACATGAAAAACACTGATAAAATGTGCTGAAGTATCATGTTGATAGACATTTCTTTGAGGGATGATGCTTAATCATGTGTGAAGTTTAATTAGTAACGAGCATGCCATTGTCATATGACTCTGTCTCTTGTTTTTGGCAGGTTGATCTGGTGAACTAATTACCCATTCCTAAAGAGAGGATACACATAGCTGCTCAAGCCTTACTAAAGCTCATCCTTTCCAATCTCAACTCTCTCCCTTTCTTCCTTTATTATTTTACTAATAATAATTCATTGAATATTTATAGACATTAATCAATGGCTTTAAAACTGACCAGTAACAAAAATTCATGATTTTTCTCCTACTTTCTTGCTAATAACAATTGTACATGAAACAGTAAAATCTGCTTTAGCGACCACCTGTCTATATTATACAAATCACATTTTCAGTGATTAAGTGTATTTTAATACTGCAAGAACACCTGCCTATAAAGACCACCTTTTCTGTCTCTCTTGAGTGGTCTTTATATACAGGTTTCATTGTACTGGAGGCTCGACATAACAACTAAATATCATATTGAGGAATTTGTTGGTACTGTACAATAATCTAAGATTGCTTGTTTTGGGGAGAGATAAAATACATCTTTCAATTCATACTTTGACTTTGTAAGACCCATGATTTTTCAAGCAACAGCCAAATCCTGTGAGAGGGTATTTTTTTTAATAGTAAACAGCACTCCATCATCGAAGGAGTCTAGATCCATCTTGGCAGTTTTTGGCAGTTATGGTAAACTAATCATCCATTCCTATTAAAGAGAGGATACACATTGCTGCCCAAGCAATACTAAAGCTCATCCTTTCTAATCTCAAACTCCTCTCTGTTTCATTCCTCTGCTTCTTATTTTGGACTTATTACTGACAAATTAGTCATGCATTAAAGTAAGAGCTTTCAGGACCAATAACAAAAACAAAAGACATTTTATTCAGGAATATTTGATTATATATCCTTCATACTTGTAAATCATTCTAAGATTTTTCTTGAAGAGGTATAACACAAGCTCCATATTTGTCTACACATACTGTATATCTTATTATTAAAAGGATTCTCCTTGTTCATAGTACATGTACACGATCTACAATGTACATTACAATTAACACTGTATGTGCTGAAATTGTGATGTATTTTCATTTTAATAGTGATTTCCCTCTCCCCCTCTTTGAGTCATGTATGTACATGTACATGTCATCAGATACAAGAGGCTAATAATAACAAATACTGTTTATATTAAATCATGACTCATATTCATTGATATTCACCAAAGTTGGGTTAATTGAGGAAATGTCTGTATATGAAGTAAATTTGGTTGCAATGTTATTCCAAACTTGAATTTTCTGGGGAAAATAATTGGAGAAATCCATAATGAAATCATTATGCTAATGATTCTTGATTTAATAATTGCACAGTTGTTATTGTTTTTACATTTACATGCATGTACATATCTAGACCATGAAGCTAATATTTTTGAGTATTTATCAGTCAAATTCATACAAACATTGCAATATTTTTACCAAGCTTCATTTTCTTCTTTGCTCTTGTTTTTCTTCATCTAATTGTGTGAATATATGTGAATCTAATCCTACCTGTATGTTCAGTTTCCTTTTCAAGAATAAATCTTGTTAACAATGCTCTTTTGATTCTATTCTTTCTATATCCTCTTTCAAGAGAAGTGCACATGTTGCGTATTGTAGTGATTGTACATCAATAACAAAACTGAAAGAGGAACAAACCAACCATGTCAAAATGTATTCATAACATTACCTCCAGCCTCTATTACAGATAGTTAGAGACACCTGTAAATCATTTTTTTGTTTTCATTGTGACACAAAATTGTTATAAATCAATGCTATAGTATTGACTAACAATGACGATTGACTTCATCATTGATCTAGCTGCAGTTTCGCATCAATATCAAAAGAGAGAACAATTACAAACACCTACAAATATCCGTCTAATTCCCACATATGAGTTTACTGTATCTTTCGTTTAGCAATAATCAAGGACTACAAGGTGTAGTTCAACAAAGTTGATATATTTTCTTTTAATACATCCATACAATAAGCTGAAATCAATTGAGCATCATGCATTGACACATTTGGGTAAAAACCAACAAGCAAGGTAAACCCACAAACTTCTGCAAACATGAAACTTTTACAAATTTTCTGAGTGGTCAATCTGTGAAAAGGTCTAATGCCGCAAAATGGTTGAATCACAACACAGAATCTTTGAATTTTTGAAAGTACAGGCAGTTAAAAGTTTCATACTGCTATTAACGTCTTGCAAACTTTTTTTATGCCACAAAAATTTACCATCTCACTAATTCTTTATCATGCAGAAGTTTGACATTTTTCGTGAGGTTCTGTAATAGACTTTTTAAGAATCACTTTGAAGCCCAAATAACTAGATTATCCTTGTCACAGATTTTGAAGATTGCAAGCAACACATCAACACATTTTTATGGGCTCTTTTCTCGAATTTCAGTGACAAAACTACCATCCTATGACCTCACTTTTTAACAGTTTCTCTGATACTGATTCAGTGTAGATCTATCTAACACAGCACAATTTTTCTTTTCATTCAGATCAACGAACTGCCAAGAGAATCCTACATAGTTCATTTACTTGTTGTAGCAACAATGAAAACTACAGAAAACTCTTTTGACACAGAGACGAAAGAATCTCCACAAGTTCTTCTTTCGCTTCTCTCGATGGTTACATTGATAAGTCTCAAAGTCAATGCATCGTACAACAAGAGCTGAATAGAAACGTTCAGATCGACCATATGCCACTAGTTTTGCAGTTTTTGTTTATGATTATCTATAATGTATTGAGGAAAAACAGGAGGATAATCACTCATATGGAACAAACAAAAAGAGTTTGTACCAACTCAGCAACTTCAAAGCTTCAACAGTGAATAAAAAGCTCTGATTTATTTGGCATGTGAAAAGGAACAATAGTGCAGACACTGCAGAGAGAAAAAGTGGGCTCAGATGACAACGAATCGTTATCAGTCTGTTTTTTGATAAATGATCCTGATAAGGGAACTGAAAATGGAAATAGAAATCAATGAGATGTTAAATCACTGATAAGACCTAGTTGTATTGAATCAAACAGACCGTTTGAACAAGGTTGAACAAAACATACTGGGATGACAAAATGATGATTTTTATGCCTCAGATTGTGAAGAGTTCTATATAAACTGGGCAGATATTTGGGCACAAGATAAATGGTTTGATTATGCAAAAATGTTGTGGTTTATATAGTCACAACTGTTCATATTTTGCACCAGAAGGGGAAGATAAATGATAACAATCTAATTTATGTTATGACAAAAAGAGATGATTTTGAAAGATGGTTTGGATTAATGTAGATGGATTTTGATTTGGTGAAAACCTGACAGATTTTTCAATAAAAGGATGAATGGTTCATTGGAACCTTTTCTTGGGGGCAAAGAAAGTGATGGGTAGGGAAACAAAATCTCATACAGAGTTTAAATCAGGGAGAATATCATTTGTCACTCTATATTCAGAATTAGTAGAAAGGAACAAAATACTTGATAGAATGGGAAAATATGAGACAATATTGAAGAGATTTATCATGTCAAATGAAAACATACTTCTGGTAAATATTGACCTTATACTTGAGTGTTAAACAGATGGAGTTTTTGTCATGCATTAAGATTAAAATCCTATTTTCGGTGAACTTATATAATAATTAGATACAACTTGAAATGGGGATGATGACAATCTTAACTACAACCACTATTGTCGGTGGACATGTTTGACTGATGTTATTGCCAATAATCCTAAAATATAAAATTGATTACGAAGTCCAATATCATTAAAATAATGTAACTGTAATTAATGATGATTGATTGAAATGACTCATTCACAATACTAAATATAATATAATGGAAAAAACAAAACAACTAAAAACAAAAAAATGAATAGAAGAAAAACAAAGAGTACCGGTAGGACACTATTAATTAGGTTTATTGGAAAGCACAATCTCAGAACAAATAACAATGCTGCATTTATATTACTCAAAGTCAAACAATCATGGCCTCAAATGCATATCGATGCAGTGCAACTGTAAACAAGATCATTTGCATAATTGCCCGTTTAAAGCTATGATGCAATTCCACATAAATGACGGAAAAGGGAAACCCTGATTATTATTGGATCAGCTTTAATGATGCTTGGAAAGGGAAATCCTGATTATTATTGGATCAGCTTTAATGATGCTTGGAGAACTTGGCTCCACATAAAGCCATTTGCTCCCCCATTGCACATGCAATACAAATCATCATTCTATGGTCAATTACGTGTGACCAAAATTCATTATCCAACTCTCAAGATTCACGCCTTCACAATTACCGAGCATTCACCAATGCATTGTTTGTATGGTAATGACATTCAGGTAGGCCACCCTAATATTGGAAGTTATTAAAGCAGATTATAAGTTTATAACCCATTGCCCGCTCCAATGGGTGCCCTCCATTTGAAGTCTCGGAAACAGAAAATGGTTTTGTTTCTCTGATTTGGAAGTGCAGTATTCCTAATGGCTCTTGAAAATGTATATAGAAGGATAAAATTAAGATGATTTTCAAGGGCTACTTTTGAGGCAAAATTGACTTCCTTATTGTGTTTAGTAATTGTGTTGTGCATTAAAACTCACTGATGATAACTATTTTCATAGGGACTCTGTTCTTATGGCTCTTTTGGAAGTTCCAGAAACAAATTGCTCGAACCCCAGTCTTCAATGTATGTTTTTCCCTGAAGCGATAAAGTGTATGAAGCACAAATCATCCCCATTCCTATAAAATGGCTCTAGGATTACAATGAATGCAAATATCTCAAGACAACAAAGACTTTTAGGTTTTCTTGAGATATTTTCATGTGTACATGCTTTTCAAAACTGGAGGACTGTTTTCAACTTTAGCACGATTCATTATCTACCACATTCATCAAAAACATGAGTGTGATATAAATAAAAATGTTAGTGATTTCCTTGGAGGGTATTCTGAAATCATTATATCAGTTAGGTTAATGAATATATTCTAAGCGTCAAAACATAATTCAAATTCCATCCATCCATTGGTGTTTTTAATATGTTTTAGGAGTATATTTAGCCATCTATCAGCAGTTTATGATTAATGAAGTATCATATTTTTATACGGTATGTTATGACAATTGAAATATTTGTCCTTTGAAAATAATTTAATTTTCAGAAACTACCCCTCTTCGATGAAAATGATGAAAAGACGAAGACAGAAAGAAGAAATTACCTTCGACAACAAATCTTGTATCATTGATCACGCTGCCCTCAGAGTTCTCAGCTACGCAGGAATAAGTCCCAACATCACCCCAGACCACCCTCTTTATGGTAATGGTATCTCCTGACAAAGTGATCCGGCTGTTGGATGTAATCAGCTCGCCCTGCCTGTACCATTTGACCGTGGGGAAGGGTACACCGCTAGCTTGGCACTGGAGGGACGCTTCTGCGTCCTCTTGGAAGACAACATGGCCAGGAGGGGTGGAGATGAATTCAGGTGGACCTGCAAAGATAAAGAGAAAGTGTTTAAGAACACTTAATATTCATTTATGAATATTTCAATCTTATAATAAGAAAAGTTCATTCACATTATTTTCATAGGGTAAGTGTTATCCTTTACATCTTTATCTTTATAAAAGCTCCACTCCACAATCGAGTGAAACTTGAAACAGTTACTATGGGAGAGTTCCAATTCAATGGCCATCATTTAATGTGCTCAACATAAAATTGGCCTTTGTTTTCCTTCATATTCTTTCTTTATTTGCAAAACATACTTGAAAAGAAAAGAAAATCCTTCAATGTCATTATGTATTCGTTTGTACTTTAATAAGATATTTTTTTTTTTTTTAATGGTATGTATTTCGATTTTCTGTTAATGTTCTTTAGCAAGACTGTAATAAACACAGCCTAACTTCCTCTTAAAAGAAAGTGATCTTACCCTTCATCTTAACATTGTTAAAGAATGCATGTTTAAAAAAACACACCAATAAGGACCAAAATTATGGCAAGCGCAGGTTGTCGGCCCGAATGTATCTCACAGTACAAATACGCATTGTACAAAATCATCCGCTGGAAGGGTTATTTGAAAAACACCACGCAAAACGTGTCGCCACACTGCCCTAGCATGTGAAATAATCATGGCCACGGTGATGTAGCCAGCGGCATCTTGGCATTTCAATTAGTCCGGCAAATGATTACATGTTTGCGTAAGCGCCATCAACACGCATACATCATATGTTTACTGTCTCTATTTTCACGAAGGAAGCATGTAGCATCTGGTTTGATCAAGCTCTGGATATCATGACCTGTACAACACTATTAAAAAAGTGTGCTTTTACATAATTAATTTCCCCCAGGAATGATGCAGACTTTTGTTTATATCCACAACAAACAAAAGAATATGCTTCCACTCAATCTGTATGTTTACAGGTAGCAATTACATTGCATATTTCTACAAGGGTTTTTAACACCTTGATAAGAGCTTCCTTCATTAGTATGTCTATCCTTCTGGCTCCCAGCAGAAAATATGTGCATATTTGTTAATCAAGTCTTAGCCAATAATTTGGCGTGACCCAACAAATAAAAAAAATAAAAATAAAGCAAACAACTGATCAAGATATCTGTTGAGAGCCAGAAGGGTGTTCACTCTATGTATTAAAAAGGCTCTTAGCTATAAAATAAACAATATGCATGTACATGTAGGCCTACTTGGTTGTATATCAAGTAATTAATCTAGCATGGCAAAAATGAAAGCTAGTACATGAGCAAGGTAGTAACTGTTATTATTGAGAGAAAGAAGGGAGTTAACTCCTACATATTCATAGACTTAATGCCTTTCTGGTTTTCAATACATGGTGTAAGAGCAATCACCACAAAATGCCTTATTTGGTTGCGCAAGACTGAGCTAATCTCAACCTCCAAACAGACCTTGATTTGATCTTTCACAGGTAACTGCTCATTAGTGAGTCTAATGACGGGCTTAATGAGTCTGGAAATACAGCAAGCACAGCTTGGTATTCAACGGGGATTTATTTCCATAGGGGATTAGCCAGATTTCTTTATCTGGGGATTAGGGGTAGGGGTGTGAGAAGAGGAAGCTATAAAAAGGTTGGGAGCAGTGTGACATCACAATGGGAGATTATGAGGTTTTGAGGTGAGAATAGTACTGCACTTGTACAGGTACTAGAGCTCTTTATGGAAATGTCATTTAGTTTACTACATGTTTACTTCGCAGCTAATAAACATGCTGTGAATAGGATACAGGCCCACATACATGTATTTACACTATGCAGGTACAGGTACATTTACATTTACATTTTTTTTCTTTCTTTCTTCCTTCTTTCGTTTTTTATATTTCCATTTAATGACAAAGTTTATTAGGAAAAGGGCGAGAAAATATAGAGGATAGAGGATGTTGGCTAGACAAAGATGTGAAAACATGTACCAGTATGTGTTTTTTTTGGTAACATCCAGATACAAGCAAATTTCAAAAAAGTATCAAAGCAAATTTCAAAGAAGTATCAATATCATCTTCATGAATTTCTGTGACTTGTACATCATTTTTGGAGCAAGAAGGGCATAACCTGTATACTTTAGCTCATAGTTAATGCCCTTCTGGCCCTGAACACACTTTTATGTGTCCCCTACCATGGACCCAACACTAATGTCCCTATCCTCTGAAAGAGAAAGTAAAATCATCTAAAAATGTTTTCAAAGCAGAATGAAATGGAGCATATGAAAGAATTTGAAATAAATCCAAGGTTGGAAGTGAGAAAAGAAACCATTTAATAGCATAGAAATAAATAGATAGGGATAAGTGGGACAATAAGAAAAGAGAAGATAGTGATACAATTACAGAGAGAGAAAGAGAGGGAGAAAGAGAGGGAGAAAGAGAGGGAGAGATAGAGAGAGAGAGAGAATGGGGAGTTTATAAGTTATGTAACATTACTTATGACCACAAATCACAGAAAATAGTCAACTTTTCTTCACTAGCCTGCGTGACTAAATCATTGGTTTTTACAAGATTGCCAATCAATAATAAGTCATGCCGGAAAGAGGCAAACTTATAAAGAAAGTGAAACTTAAAGGGAGAGAGAGAGAGAGAGAAAGGAGAGTTACACTATTAGGTCACATGCATGACTCCAAGTAATAGAACATTGTTGTAGATTGCATGACTAAATTAACGGTTTTCACAAGACTGCCAAATCCTTCATGAGGTCATGTGAAAAAAAGACAAAACAATGAAGAAAGTGAAACTTTTGAAGAGAGAGAGAGAGGGGGAGGAGAGGAGTAAGGTAACACACACGTCTACAAATGACAGAAAACAGTTAACTTTTATGTTGTCGCAAGCGTGACTAAATCACAGCTTTGCACAAGACTGCCAAATCTCGGGCCAAGTCATGCGGATAAGATTAAACAAGAAAGAAAGTGAAACTGAGGTTTAAAGAAACTAAGGTTTAAATAAGCTAGAAAATAAAGAAAACTCCCCACAGACTTGCCACAAATGGCACAATTCAATTACATGAATTCAAATACAGCTGCAACAAACCCATAGGATTATCTATTGTTAATGTCTTGTCTTTTGAAGATTTCCACCAATTTGCTAAGACCAAAACCAAACAGTCATCGAATAGGGAGGGGCGTATTAGTAGTCCTTTGGAGTGATTCAAAGTGAGAAAGTGTAGTACTGTTCATCTTTTTTTGCTTTATAGAAAATGTAGATGTAAGAGAAATAGAGAGAGGGGGGACAGGAAGAAAGATAGAGAGGGAGACAGAGATAGAGAAAGAGAAAAAGTGTGGGGTAGAGAGATAGGGAGTCTATGAACTAGTTAATAGAATGATTCCCCCCCCCTCTTCTTCTCTTCGCATTCTGCTTTCATATGAAAATAACAAGTTCACACCTTAAAATATTTGAGTTCAGCTGTCTTCTCTCTTAACAAATCTAGCAAATCAGTCAGGAATCTAAACTAACACATTCACACCTACATGTAGATGGCTTTTTGTACAAACATGATTTGTCACCATCTTGCAACATACATGTACAGTCAAACCTGCTTTAGTGACCACCCGTCTACAAAGACCACCTGTCTACAAAGACCACATATTTTGTTTCCCTTGAAAATGGTTTCTCATTGAAACATGTACTAAAGGAACCTGTCTACAAAGACAACCTGTCTACAAAGACCACTTTTTGTGTTTCCCTTTGGCGGTCGCTGTAGACAGGTTTGACTGTACATGTTTTCTAAATAGTAAATGGACCATGGACAGAATAAATTATACAATTTTATGAGTACCAAAAGGGCATTAACTATTCACTCTAATATCAAAAGGAATATAAAGTACTGCCCTTCTAGCTAATAGGAGACAACAATTTGTTTTTCATAAATATAAAGTCTAGCCTACAGCCGTACAGGTACTTCCTAGTAATCAGTCAATCACTCAAATGTTGTCGAGTCAAAATATTTTCCATGAACTGTATCAAAACATTATGTAGTCCGATGAGAGTCAGAAGGGCATAACCATTTGATTTAGTCATGTAGTTTTACAAAGAGTTAACACCCTTCTGGCTTTCAGCAGATGCTGTTACAAATTACAACTGATACTATTTTCACTCAGGAATTTGTCAACGTGGCCTCATTCTTGTATAAACAATGTAAGAAAACTAGGGTAAATCTACCACAGATATTAACTTGCAGGTGCTTGCATTATTCTCAATTAAACACTAAGAATAACTCCATTGTTCATGTCAACAATGAAGTGTACATTTCCCTCAGTGGTGGTATAGTTAAGGTAGAGTTCAGTACTCTCAGATAGATTTTCAAGTGACTTAAAAAAAAAAAAAATCAATTTATGCATGTACATGTAGTTTCATTCAGATATATAAAGCAAATTATTAAAGGCATCGTTTAACAATGTTAAATCTGATATGCATGGCCATACGTGTATCAGTGTCTGTGATATGATGTAATATTGAAGCCCTAAAAAAAATCATGTGCTTCAAAATGATCATGAAGTGCCTCAAAAAAGTAAAAATCTTTGAATGACCGGTTTTACCATACCTACTCATTTTTCCTGATAGACTGTAGTGTTATCAAAACCGTTAGGAAAATAAATTTTTAAATTTCGATTTCGAATCATAAATATCTTGATAACCAGACAGGCGATCGGCTTGTAAAAGTCATGGGGTTCCTGACGGACCTAAAGGTTTATAAGTTTCAGAATCTGTGACAAAGTTACCCAATCCCTTTAAGGTACCGGACCGGATTGATCTTTTAAAGCCCGTCTGCACTGGTTTTTATCTCATCAACTCTAAGAAAAAGAGGATCATGGGGGACCAACGGGCACCGCTTAGGCATTGTTTTCTATATAGAGGGAGCAAGTAGCTACAAGTAGTGCAGTGGGGCTTTAAAGGGGATCCGGATTTATCTCTTAATAGTCTGTATGCATGAGCCCTGACTTAAGAAAGGAATACTTAAGGTAATCAATGTACTTAAAATGGAACGTGACCATATGAGGGTTAAAAGCACTTTAGCCCACCCAGATTCATTACTTATGCAGAGGGAGGGGGAGTTGATGAAGGAATATATAGTGACAGGATTAAAGCGATGAAACTTGTTAGGTGGTCGTTGAATTGGCTGTTAAGTCTGCATAAAACTTGGTTCATACAATATAAAATAAAAAGATTATAAATGCAGTTAAGAAAATATCCTCTTTACACATTCTGAAAGTGTTCTTGTGTAAACTTAGGCATTTGACGTAGGTTTATGAGCGCCACAAGCAGAGAAGCTCAAACCGCTCCACGAGTCAGTGGTCTTGTTGCTATGGCAGCTCAGGTTAGCGGGTAATTTTTCGCGCTAAGCGTATGCACCGTACTACATGTCTCACTATGCACTAGCCATTTAGCTTCAAACGCTCAGTAAGCCTCCTCAAGACCACCTCCGAGGTGGGAGCCAAAGTCCACTTCCTGACCACTTTGACCGCTCACTCACCTAAGAACCGCTCCTGAGGAACGGGTCTTAGACCCCGCTCTCATTCACTCGTTGAGCGGTCTAACTAAGACCCGTCCTCAGGAGCGGTTCTTAGGTGAGTGAGAACAGTCAAAGTGGTCCAGGAAGTGGACTTCTGACGCTTCAGAAGACCACCTCGGGAGGTGGTCTTGAGGAACGGGTCTTATTAAGAGCGGTTTGGAGCGCCTAACGCGGAGTGTGAACGGAAGCGCACTTTGAACGGAAGTGGTCTAGTGATGTTGCACGCGAAACATGTAGTACGGTACATACGCTTAGTATTCGCGCGAAAAATTTACCCGATGACCTGAGCTGCCATAGCAACAAGACCACTTTGACTCGTGGAGCGGTTTGAGCCATAAAAACTGCTCGGAGTGAACCCTCGCAAACCGTTCCTCAAGACCCGTTCCTCTGGAGCGGTCTAACTAAGACCACTTTCAAAGTGAGTGAGAACGGGGTCTTAGTTAGACCGCTCCAACGAAGTGAATGAGAACGGGGTCTTAGAGTTTCCATATTCTTCAATAGATTATACAAAATTGTATTTTGTTTGCTTGTGAAGCAGTTGTTGGCAATTATTGCTCATTCAAATGTCTTCTACAGAGCTCTGAACTGCTGAACATGTTTTTTTGTTTTGTTTTGGAGAAAATACTAAAAAGAAATGTATTTTACTTGCTACAAAGCAATCAACAATGATAGAACTGATTAATTCAACAAACCAGATGATTTAATCAGTATTGTAATAAAAACCAAAAAGGAAAAATCAAAATCCTATTTTCATCTCTTAGATTATAAAACCTAAAAAAAGAAAGAATTCAAGAGTTGTTTACCTAAAATAACCAAGTTCACAAAAGTTCCATTGCCTATGCTTTCCAAGTCAGAGAGCTCGATGATCTGGCACTCGTAGATACCGGCATCATCGACTGTCACGCCCGTCATGACCAGCGACGCCCCATTATCCACCAGAGAGACACGCCCCTGGAAGGCGGGGCTTATGATGGCTTCGCTGGAGTCGAATAGGACGAAGAAGGGTTGAGAGATATCCTGGCGCTGCCATTGGAGGATGAAGAGAGCGACGGGGAAGTCTGGGGGCGGGGTCGGTAGGACACGGTCGCAGGGGAGGATCACCGTGTCCCTGTCACGGGCCTCGACGATTATGGCTCCTGAATCTGTTGAAAAATTAGAAAAATTAGTAAATGACTGTTTTCAAAAGATGAAAGATCACTACTTACACCTACATGTATACAGGGGTGCGCGTGTATGGGCATATGGTGCAATGTACCCGTACAAAATCATCTGTTGAAGCCCTCCTGGATCTGAACAGACGATACGTACATACAGTTTATTTTAGCACTTTTTATACATGCTCTTTAAACACTTCCAAAGTAAAAATCTAATCAAAAATAATTAAAAGTGTGAAAAAACCTTTTTATTTACAAAGATAAAAAAGGTAAAGCTATCAAAACGAAAATAAAAGGTTTTTCTCAATTGAGTTTACTTTATTGTCACCGTAAACACTAAGCATTGGTAATACAAAATGCTCAGTTTTGCTCATATAATGTTTTACTATTTCTCTGTTCAGTGGAAATTCTTCATCACTCAAAACTCACTGACACCAGATAATCATCGATATTTGATGAGCGTCGAGATAGAGAATTTCTCAGACAGAAAAACAAGAGTGCCAATAATGAGAGCTTTTTCTTTCTCTCTCTCTTGGTGAGGTTATTACGATAATGAATTCTTTGTATCACAACAGAGATGGAGCCAAAGAGCAGACTAATTCATACAGAGACGTGAGATTTTCCCTGTTAGGCTTCTTGCTTTGTACATTCATAGATGTACATGTACATGAGTCATGTAGCCTGCAAGCACTGTTGATATCTCATTGGAGAAAAGAGAAGAAAAGGGGAGAAGATAGTGATAAGGATACAGAGATTGAGATAGAGACAGAAAGGGATAGACAGAAAGGGAAAGAGAAAGAGGAGAAAGACAGTGGGAGAGAGAGAGAGAGAGAGAGAGGGGAAGGGGAGAGATAGAGAGGGGAAGGGGAGAGATAGAAAGGGGAGAGATAGAAGGGGAGAGATAGAAAGGGGGAGAGACAGAGAGAGAATTTATGTAAAGCATGGAAGAAAGAGAGGAAAGGAAAAGAAAAAGAATAAAGGGAAGAGGGAGAGACAGAGAGAGGGAGAGACAGAGAGAGAGAGAGAAAAAAAAAGGGGAGCGGCGAAGGGGATCTTAGCGTAACATTTTAAAACAAAGAGCTGGGGGTGTCACAGTAACCGACTAACCGTATATATAAACTGCCCACTTACTATGCAAATGCAATCTTAACACATACAAAGCTTTCTATCTGAGATGGTGACTTTGAGTGCTAATTAGCTTCACAAGTATTTAGAGCCTTAATTAGAAAATGATTAAAATTCTTAGTCACCAGGTAACATAGTATTTCATTTGTGCAAGTAAAATTTCACAAGCAGCACATAGGGAAGGTTCAGAACAATCCATGTACAATTGTATGGTCATGATAAAGATATTATCTCTTTTGATTTGTTTCATTTTAATAGGGGTATGTTTACTAGGTCTGAGAGGGGATAATTGGTTGTGTCTGTTAAAAAACACACTCAATTGTTTCACTTGTAAATAAAGAGTTGTATCCTGGGCCTATACACTGTTCAGCCAAAACAGAGTTTACACTTGAAGGAAAAAAATATCTACAAATCCACAGTTAGAATCAAATGTTGTTGTAAATCAAACTATGGCAAAAACAATTAAGGCCTTTTAAATATCTTAAGAATAATATAATTCTACAAGTTCAACATGGCAACATTTTGCTGAATAAGATCTACAATATCAAACAAGCATCCTCCCCCCCCCAAGAAATAAAAATCAGAGTTGTAATTGTGGTTGCACTGTGTAATCGTTGCTGAAATTTTTATAATTTTTATTTTCATTCATTTGATGTATTTCTGAAGATTTATAACTGTCATTGTAATTATTACTATTATGTCTACTTTTATGTAGAAAAGTATTTCATCTACTTTGTGTATTACAAGACTGACCAGTTCATACACAGTGCATGCATGTGAGCCTACAATACACATTGTATCCATGCTTGAGAAGGCATCACTGTTCTCCAGAGTCTTGTGAATGAGGACGAAGGGAGGATGGATGGGGAGAGGGAAGAGGCAAAGGAGATGGAGTAATATCATAAAGTGATTATAAGCAGATGTCCAGATATGCTCCTGGTCATATGCACTTCACATCCTAAACAAAGGAGTGATTTTAGGCAGGAAATTAGATGGAAAATTGCTCACACCTCCCAACCCCAAAATAGATGCTGAGACAAATTCCTACATCATCTTACAATGTAGGCCTATATGGAAATTGACCAAAGGTTTACATAATACAGTGTTGATAACAATGATGATGATAATGATGATGATGATGATGCTGATGATGCTGATAATCATTGTATTAAGAGTGTGGAGACACAATATATATAAAAATAATATAATTTTTTAATCTTGGAAATACCAAGGAGATATGTGTATTAGGCTGAACTGGCAAGATATGCATCATTTGCAGAGAGAATGAGAGGAAGAAGAGCGTTGGCCCATAGACATGTATTCAGCGTATTAGCACCATTCTGCCTCTCAAAAGACAATGGCCTGAATTCACAAAGGAGGTTTAACTTAACCCATGGTTTAAACCCTCATTTACATAACCCATGGTTTAAAAGTTAGCTCAAAATAAGCGTACCTTGCCTTGCGCGAGTCTAATATTTGACCTCTGACTGGGTCGCGCTTATTTTGCGCTAATTTTACACCATGGGTTATGTAAATGAAGATTTAAACCATGGGTTAAATTTAAACCTCCTTTATGAATTCGGGCCAATGAATTTGATTTCCTCCCTATTTTGTCTCATCAAACTAAACTATTGAATGTATCTATAAAGATGCATGGTCATGAAAATGATGTTCAACAGCTCAAAGCTTAAAGGGCAAGTCCATTCCAAAAATAACTGACTTTCAATAAAAGCAGAAAAATCAGACAAACCAATCAAAAAAAGTTTGAGCAAAATCGGATAACTAATAAGAAAGTTATGAATTTTTGAAAAAGTATGTAAAACTATGGAACAATGAGAATCACAACACAAATTGCCAAGATGGTTATCAGTTTGTGACGTCATGTCCTCACAACTTATCAATTGCTTTATATAGTTTAATCCCATTAATTTCCTTTTATCCCCCAAAACTTGATTTCCCCATGCCTTTGCCCAGGTTATATGATTTGTATCATATTGCATGCATGACATTTCCCAAAATTTTTTATGAATTTTGAAGAATTGACACAATTTTCTGAATATTGAAATTGTATTTCATAATTATTGATTTTTATATAAATAGTTTTTCAAAATTCAATTTTTCATGATTTAACTGGACAAAATTACTCTTTATTTGTGCATCCACACAAAAACACATGACTAACAATCTAACTTGGATGCTGGTGTGAAGAAATAAGATTCTTAGGGTGAAAATAGGAAATTTATATCATCAATATAAAGAAAATAATTAGTGGATAGTGAGGACCATACATGTACGTCACAGACTCATGAGTGAGTTGCCAATTTGAGTAGTGATTTTCAAAGTTGTTCATGTCATTAAAAATTCGTAACTTTCTTATTAGTTATCCGATTTTGCTCAAACTTTTTTTGATTGGTTTGTCTGATTTTTCTGGTTCTATTGAAAGTAAGTTATTTTTGGAGTGGACTTGGGCTTTAAAAACTGAGATGAAACAAATTCCTACATCTCGGGGAGTGGGGAACTTTGAGATTAAAATGAGGTTACTATACCATTTCTGAATAACATAATTATCTTCTCTTTGAAGCTCCTTACATTGTGCACCGTATATCACAAAGTTGGAACACTTATCATCACTGTTTTGTTTACCATTTTTCAACATCAAAATATCCTTACAATTTGAAATTTGCAAGGGTTTAAACATTCATCAAATTTGCTTTTGGACCCCACTGATGCTACTTGTACAAAGATTATCCTTGGTGCAAGACAACAGCCATATCAGCAACAGTGGTAATATGCACTCTGTCATATCATCTCCCTGGTCATATCATTCATTTGCAGAAAAACAGAATACATGTAGGCCTCCCTGATGCCTGACTATTTCTAAACATTGTCTGATGTGTTTCCTGATTCCTCTCTAATTTTGTTCTTGTTAAATGATCCCAGCCTTTCCAGGTCATCTACCAATATGAAAGAGCTGAACTTGTGCAGGTGAATTGAATAAGAGCAAGACACGCGATAAGTGCACCTTCTTTGAAATCTACACGCGACTTGATTAGAGTTGGCCTCATTAAAGACATTATCAGGTCTGTTACTCTATTTGCTATACTGTCAGAGGAATGAGTTTTGATAATTGTAAACAAGGTACCAGGAACTATTCCACATGGATAGCATGATTAGTTTCTATCAATAGCAGTGATATTTAATGTTTCGCCAATGAGAATGATTAATCTTTCATAACATTAAGATTGTCATATATTTTGAGATTATTAATGTTTACAGCTCTAGATGAAAATTAGAGCATAGCTCTAAATAGAGACATTATCAAGCTTTTTCATCTTGCACTCATCACAGTGAAATACAAGAATAAACAAACAGCCAAAATAAAAAAGAAAACTATATATGGGAACAAAAACTTAATTTAAAACTTGTGCATTACTTGTAATATGTTTACAACTAATCAAGAGGTTTAATAGTGAAGGTCTACCTGGATAAAGTATTGGAATAAAGGCTGAATCCTAACTATTACAATAATGACATAAAAGTGATGTTTCCCTTTAAACTATTTACAAAATATATTTCAAATTTTCAATACATCCCTGCATTGTGAATAGGATAAACGAGGTGGATAGAAGCGAGACCTCCCTGGGTCTTTACAGGGGCAATGGGCTTTCGACGGGGGCCAACAAATCGGTGATGATGAATGGAGGATAATGATCACTTTATCACGTTTGTTGTGCTCCTGTTTACATTCAAATGCACAAATATAACAATTAGCCTCCAAATGGTAGATGGAGGTTTGTACTACATACAATAAAGTGATCTGTGATGAGTCGATCGATGCAGGTGTACTGGGATAAATACAAGTTCAGCACTAAGCAGGAAATGTATTTTAACAGCATGTATGCTAGATAATAGATATAAATAAATGTACATGTAATTGATGTTGTCATTTGTAATTGATGTTGTCATATGTTATTGATGTTGTCATTTGTTATGCCAAAACCAAGGTGATACTCATAAAAGTCTGTCATGTGCAAGTATATTTTGGTGATTAACACAATAACATTAAGTCTTGCCCTCTTTATTATACAAATGTAGTTGGTGTGAATGAATGAGTTCAGAACTCAGCAACATATGTATTTTAACAGCATGTGCATGTATATGTATGTCATGTACGCTAAATATAAATAAATACATAAATTGATGTTGTCATTTGTTATGCCAAAACCAAGGTGATACACATAAAAGTCTGTGAGTGCAAGTATATTTTGGTGGTTAACAAAATAACATCAAGCCTTTAGCCTTGCCCTTTCTATTAAAGTTTGAGTGAATGAATGAGTTCAGAACTCAGTAATAAATGTATTTTAACAGCATGTGCATGTATGTCATGTACGCTAAATAACAATAAATGTACATGTACATGTAATTGATGTTGTCATTTATTATGCCAAAACCTAGGTGATACACATAAAGTCTGTCATGTGCAAGTTTATGTGGTGATTAACACAATAACATTAAAGCCTTGCCCTTTCTATTAAAGTTTGAGTGAATGAGTCAAGAAAGATTGTAAAGAAAATATTGTTATGGTAAATAAATAGATGGTCCTTGGGTAATTTTCAAGACTCAAATAATTTATTGTTAATATTATAAATGTAAAACAATGAAGTTTTGTGCCCAGGAAACTTAAAGATAAAGTTGAGTTCTGGTCATGCAATTGCATTGTGAAAGAAACGGTGTGGAATCGATCAGAAAAGGTTGATAATCTAGCATATAAATATTGGTGTGGACTACAAGGTTCTGGAATCATCAAAATGATAAGAAATTTGGCCCAGTCTTGGTAAAGTTGCAAGCACTGTACACAGAAAGTTGTATATGGGACTACATGAACATGTGGCATAAAAATCCGTCCCGATTTTTATGCTGTTACATGCCATATTTAGAATACTAAGGCATACTAAGACAGGGAACATTTTTTCTCTGATGTTCTTCCACACTTGCATAATAACAATGATAACGCTCACAAATTATTTTTCACCTCTTCCCAGAACTCAACCTCCTCTTTAAGGAAATTCCGCAGGTGGTCAAGATATGTAGAAGTTTCATGCCACACATCGTCTGTACAGAGCCAGAAGGGCGTTAACTCTGTGATAAAATATATGAGTCAACGGCCTTCTGGCTCCAAGAGTCCAAAATATTTAGAAAGGTACATTGCTGCACTTTGCCAAAGTTTGTTACCAAGGAAATTACTAAGCTAATTCACTCCCAAATAGTTTGTGTAGTGATAATTTTCTGAGTGGTTGAAAGTATAGTAACAGGAAGATTGAACACTACATAATGCTTATAAAGTCTGCAATATTTGTTACCTGTTCTATTCAAAAGTTTACATCCAGAAAACAAGTGAGTTGGGAATTTGCATCTTTCCATCCAAATTCACATCTTTCAATCGTTACATGTACACTAGTATTGCCTGATGAAAGCATCAACTCATACAATTCTACACAGAGCTATAGATCCTTCTGGCTTTCAAAATCTCAGTGGAAAGGCCCAATATTTTTGTTTGGACCACGGTCATCATGTTCGATTGGGTGCTAAATAGGTCAGAATTCTGACTGAAAAAGAAGAAAAATATTGGACTCAAAATCAGAATCACTTCTCAATGCCTTCCACATCGTGAAGTCATAATATACAACAGGAATAAAAGAATTTGTGATTCTATTCAGTTTCTCCATCTGTGTTCAGATGTTTGTAATAAACATTGGCCCTTTGAATATTCCCAGACTCACCATCTTCTATTTAAAATTAGAGTCGGTCTTTATGGGACACAACTTGGGAGGTCTGGTCTGGAGTTTTTAATATTTTTGTCCTTTTCTATTTCTTTTTCTTTTTGCTGTTCCTAAAAATAAATATGGCTTCTTCAAAACCATTCATTTGTATGATCCTCTTTACCGTAATTCAAGTTTATTTTCTGTTTTCACAAGTGAGTGTCTGCTTCTACATGTATAGTTCTATTCTAGATTTTGATTTCAATAGAGCTGTTTCAATGTTTGGTTGACAACGGGGAAACTTTAATCCATTTTTTGTTGAATTCACATGTTAACTCTCCTTCTTTTTTCATTTTTTACTTTCATTCAAACATTTGTAATTGTTGCCATCTTTTACTTTCTCTTTCAGCACAAAATACATCTCAAGTCTCTGCCTCTGTCTATTTGTCTGTCTGTCTGTCTCTCTCTCTCTCTATTCCTCTCCCTCTCTCCACCTCCCTCCCTCCCGCTCCCTCCTCCATGACGCAAGCTTCCGTTCAATTAGTCATCAATGAGATCGCTAGTTGTCCGATCATTTCATACTTTCTGACTTACACATGTTTTACAAGAAATGTTTGGTCAAGCTTGCACATCAACAGTCAAGACAGTGCTTATTGCTGCAGGCTAACATCCAATCTTGTAACACAAGCTACAGTGTAATGTGCTCTATTCAAATGGATTATGAAATACAAGCATGGCCGGAAAGCTTGTGGAAAATGAACAAAGGGAATACATTTACACCACTACACTCAATTAAAATTAAGTTAAGCCCACTCCACCCCCCCCCCCCAAAAAAAAAAAACCATCACCTCAATGGAAATCAGTCTACTTTTCCCAACATGGTGAAAACAGGAAAATCTAGAACAAATACTGTAAGAGGGTGCTGAAAGCAACATTTATAAAGCACCCCTTTCATTCATCAACTGGTTTACACAAAATCTTTACCCAACTAAATCTTCCAGTGGCTGTTGTGGTCCAAGGAGCTGCATGGTTACTTTTGTATACTACAACCCCCTCAAGAGGGAACGGCTGTTTTTCTAGTAATTTCACGCCATAGATACTGCAGGCGAGGGATGAGTACAATTCTTCATTGTATTCAGACTTACAAGGCGCCATGGATGGACAGAGCTTGTTTTGGTGTTTTCGATTCATTAAAAGCGAGGGAAGGTTTTCACAAGTCATAACTCCTGAAGAATAAGGAGCTTGGTTTTGGGTAAACAACCTAGTGTTTTGGGAAACATTGTAACCCTCCACAGAGGGGGTGTGTATGGGATTGGTAGAGGGGTAAAACAAGGACCAGAGGGGGTCTCTTTTGTAATGAAATCCTTCTGTCTCCCCTAACATGGATTTGGAACTGCCCCCTTTATACATACATGTATATACAAAGAATGCTGTAATCAAAGTCTTTTGTATGCAGAGATTTTTCAATATTCAATAAAAATGTTCTTTCATACTCAATTTTCATGTCCAGGGCCATGTTTCACTCATCATGGCCATACCATTATTTCGTCTTTAAGGAGTGGACATTGATCAGAATCCGTGGGAAAATATGATTTCCAAGATAATAAAGAAGTACGTCTTTTGTGATAAAGTTTTGGAGGATTTTCCAAGTTTTCAAATCATAACAACATGTCCATCTTTCAATACAGGCATACAGCTGTATGTAATCCTAAGACCCTCTGGTTCCAAGCAGCATCTCTTTAAAAATAGATCTTTAATCCCTACCCATTGATGTCTGCAATAAATAGGCCTAGGTCCCCCTACAGTACATTTGTAATCACTTTCCTTACAACCAAATGAAACCTTACAATACTCAGATCTCTCTCTCTCTCTCTCTTTCTCTGTCCATCTTTTGTTCATCTCCTCGCCCATTTGAAATTTAAATGGTCTCTCTTTATTTTTTCTTCTTTTCTTTTGTCTTCTATCCTCTATTTCTCTGCCTCTCTCTCTCTCTCTCTCTCTCCTTCTCACATGTGTATGCCTAGTTTTTTGTTAAAAGTTTAAATGTTAATATAGTTTCTTTCTTTTTTCTTTTCATTATAAGTTGGAAATATTTCTCACTTAATTTTTCTGTCCTTTGCTCTGCATCTACAGTATCTATGCTCTTCCTCCCCTTCTCTCTCTTTCTCTCTCTCTCTCTCTCTCTATATATAAATATATATCTTTCTCTCTCCCCCTTGCTCTCTCTCTCTCTCTCTCTCTCTCTCTCTCTCGCTCTCTCTCTTTCACCCTCACCTCTCCTATATATCCTTAGATACACCTGCCTCACTGCCTGGACTCCACAATGTTTTGGAGAGGGCTGATCCCTTTCTCTCTTCTTTAGCTCTTCATTTCACAGTGCATGCAACCGAACAATAGGGTACAAGTATTAACCCCCTGGATGGAAAGTTTAGCTCCTCTTGCCTAACACTCGCTTGCTCGATTGAAACCGGAGGAAAAGAGGGAAAGAGATCGAGGTAGCGGTTTAGGATTTACCGTCCCCGTTTCAGTTTTTGAAAGATGCAGGCCATGCATGCATGCCACCGCCGCCGATGAGGGGCAATTTCGCTCATTTTGCTTGCATTCTCTCTCTCTCCCACCCCCTCTTTCTTTCTCTCTCTCTCTCTCTCTCTCTCTCTTTCCCACTCCCCCTCTTTATCTCTCTCTCTCCTTTTCGCATTCATGCTATTAACCAACCACTGATTATTTTATCTTCTTCTCTTCAATCTCTCTTCTACATACAGTGTGAAATTCATGTGAGGGCAAATCTTTGTAGTGTATTCACATCATTTCTTTTTAATCCCCTCTGAAATCTGAGCTGAATTCAGAAAAAGCGCCATTTTCAATTTGAATTCTTCCTATAGAATCCTAACAATAAAGAGACACCAATAAAGAGATCAGAACCAATTTCCAGCATTGTTCACAAAGTCATTCATCTCCTTTTTCAAAGAGGTCAAAACGATAACTCTAAATACGCAATGAATTCATGATGAATACCTCTAAATAAAATGATGAGTGCGTTTTACCTTAAATGACCTTTGACACAGCCCTGGAGGGATTTTATTGAGGAAGGGGGAGAGGTAATAATTGGGGTCACGAGGTCATCTTTCTTCATCATGAACCTGCTAACAATACAGGAGTAGGCTGCCAAATTAGGGGGCTCATGTAACCCCCTGAATGATTTATGTGACTGGCTGCACGATTGAAAATTTGAAGCCAAGGTGAAGCTCAACTCATCCCCGTTTCCATCAAGCTCTAAATATGGATAAAGAGTTAGCTGCATGTATATGTTTCAGGAATGAATAGTTACAATAGTATACATGTACATGTAGGTTAAAGGCTACCTTTTTAAAGTCAACAAGGTACAATGTAGGTGTTTCTTCACATTTCACAATTTTTTTTAAAATTTCTTACATGGTTTCCAATGTAAGCCAATAACATCCCTGACAGTTTCGAGGGAACAAATTAATGAAGACGTTTTATTCATGAGTAAATTCATCTCCGATACTCTATACTTTAAAAGGACTCTATTTCAACTTGAAGTCATAGCAAGGTACAAATAATCCTAACATGAAATATTCCATCAAAGCTAGAGGATCATTTCCAAGAAAATCCACACTATATCTTCACATCCAATCCATTCCAGGTTCCTTCTCGCACCTTTTGGGTTGATAACTTCAAAGTTCAAACATTATAAATCCAGAGGTATCTTGAAATACAGAATATCATAAAATGCACCCAAGCCTAGGCTTTGTAGACCTGAAACATATGGTACTCAGATGGAAAATAGAGAATAATATACAAATATGACATGACTGATTGATATCAGATATAATATGACCCTATAACAACACTAGAACAGAGTCCCTGCTGACTGCTAGCTAGCAGAGAGAGAAGACAACTCAGTTTTCTCTTTGAAATCATATAGCAAAAAGTAGGAGTGAATAATTATAGTTATAGTCCTCTATTAACCAATACTGATTTCTTTTTGAATTTCATCATCAGAAGCTTCAGATTAAACTTCACATTTTTTCAATACACCAGAAGCTTTATGTGTAGGCTATATAGTGTTGCATTCTTTTTTCCCTCCTATTTTTGTTGCTGTATGGGTTGAAATACACGTTGGAAATATTAGTGTATTATTGAATAAGTGAATTTCAAAGTGTAAGGTTTCCTTTCATGCAATTACAACACATATTCTTATTTTTTCTTTCTTGTATTAAAGGCCAGGTTCATTGAAATTTGGAAAAAAGGCAAATCACACCTCTACAGATTGCTGAGAACATTAACAAAATGACTAAAGTACTTTTAAAGCCCTCACTATTGTGAGGAATAAATTAATTGCAATTTTGATACCCTTTCCAAAACCCACTCACAAAGTGAAATGACGGCGTTATTTACATGCGATAAAATGACGTCACATTATGAACAACCTGCAATCACACATTCGGGACAATGTTGGATACCCATTGCAATTTTAGATATGGGTTAACGTTGTTTGTATATTTACCGCCAGTTGTGATATTTCCTTTATTTTAGGCACTTTGAATGAGATACACTGAATAAATAATACTTTCTACAAATGTGTATTCGATTTTTATGTTATTTACCGTCACATTTGACCATAAAAATCTGGAAAATAATCACATATTCTGAGGGCAGCTCAGCGTGTATGTGTCGGATCTGGGAGTGCCTAAGACATTTTGCATGCTGAACTAACGACTCTTCTGGGGCAAAATATGCGACAAGTTTACATATAATTGTCCAAATATTCATTACGAAAATGTCTGATTAGGCCGATTAGTTTAGATTTTTGATAGATAAATGGGGAAAGTGGAAGTCGAGAGAAGACTTAGATCAGTCCGGTTCGCGATTCACAGCTAGCTCGATCAAGCGCCGGGCCGGCTGGCCTGGCTGTGATATGCGGGCTCATGTAGATACGCAGCGACTGCGGCTGCCCGACAGCTTGTGCTTGTCCATCGACTTCGGCAAAATCTTCCAGATCTTCTTCTAGGTCTAGATCTCCCAAATCTCCATTGTCGTTGTCGTTGTCCGAGGTACTTCCTTCTTCTATCTCCTCAAAACTCAAATCAAGTATGTTTTCGTCCATATCGATATTTTCAGGGTGACTTTGATGAAGGTAAACAACGTTGGGTAAGAATGGGTACGGTCCTCAAGAGTCAATGCAATACATGTGAATTGCACGCAAACTGCATCGCGCACCGATCAGCTGAGCGGCCCATTGTATTAATTGTTCATTGTGCTACGTCACTCAAAAATCACCTGACTTACGATGTTTTCGGGTCTCGAGTGGGGTGATATTTCGTCAAGTTTAATCAACTTTTATAATTTTCGCACGAATTTACAAGTTACACAAATGTGATAGTTTTACTCAGTGTAATGTTGTGATTACAATGATACCAAATTCAGTCGATTTCAAAATCAATGAACCTGGCCTTTAAGATTGGTATTCAGTTTATTGTTTGTAGAAATTACACATGAAGAAAAGTATATGTTGTCTGCCTGTCCATTAAGCTGTTCATAATTTTCATTTCATATTTGTATAGGACTACATGTTTTCAAGTGGTAATGGAGCTACACAATAAAAGGAGAGTGTTTTAGTCCAATAAAGATGTCTCCTTTAATGTAATGAAGGGATACTTGCTTGTAAAATATCAAATATGAAGAAAAGTGGAAAAAACCAACCGTTGACTGCAATCTGAAACCAGAGGAATGAACTCTAGAAATTGGTACCGGTAATAACAGCAAGAGGAACCATACAAACGCTCCATACCAATTGGTCCCTCATGCCTACTTCATGACCCAAGAATGACTTTTGAATTTTCAAAAAACAACATTTTTAGCTTATGAATCATATTTCAATCTGGGTACTTGGGATGTTCGAAGAATGGAGAAATAAGGTATGGATTTTGACGACATTTGAATTATGAATTATGAATTATGAATAACAACTGAAATTATGATTCACGTTGTTAATACTGGACTGTAACAGAAAAAAAAAGTTGTTTGGATTTTCGAAGAGACTGGGCGTAAAGGGTGGACCAGCTCAATATGTGTGGAAATGTTTGAATAATATTTTATAAAGAAGATATTGCAATAAGTGGGGGGTATGAAGAAAGAATAACAAAGGGGATATTTCAATGTTGCAGAAATGAAATCTATGCAATGATTGCAATCTCTGCAAGATCATCACGAAATGAAAAGCTATAAAATATTATAAAAACAGTCTTAATTGTTTTATGGTAGAGGTATTCGACAGAACAATGAAAAGTTCACAGCTTCCCTAAAATCTAGATTATAACTACATGTAATTTGAAGCACATGAAACAAAGAAAATACCGGTAAGCAAAATATATAGCTCGGAGATACTGTAAACACATCTATTAATGTCATTTTTTTTTTAAAGTCTTTGGTTTAAACTGAATAGGCTAAAATGTATTTCCATGTGTTCATTCTCTGCCATTTTCAAATGATAACAAGATGAGAAGAGGGGACGATCATTCAATGCTTCTGAAAGAAGTCCTGCTATCGAAACTACAATGCTAGACCAAGGCTTCTGTTCAAACCAAATCAACATGATAGTGTTTGTAGTACGGTGACTGAAAGTATAAACACAACCAGACTACAAGATAACAACGCACTTTAGTTTGGGAAGAACATCAAATATACGAAACCATACAAAATCTTTGATCCTGTATCCTGTTCTCAGATAAAAAGTCCAGAAATATATTTCAAGACACCAAGTATGATGATATCATGATCCATAGTTTGTATAAAAGTCTAGTTAGTTGTGAACAAAGTTGCAAAATGCTGCTTCATTGGTCCTTCCCTCAATTTTTTCTTCTTCTGAACTTCATTTTATATGTCACATCTCAACTCTAGAACTATATGAATGCATACTTTGCATAGAATTTCTAGAGTTGATTTGATGCAAACAAATTTGGAGAAAAACTATCCATGACCACAGTTTATTTATGGAAGGACAGTAGCTCTGCAAACAGCTTGCATGCTGTGTACAATTAAAAATTACATAAACTGGACTTTCAATATGAACAAGTTCTTTGGTAGTCCCCTTCATTCCCTATTTATTTTCCTATAATAGAAAGTTCATTTTAATTGAAATAGGTATTTGAAAATTACATGAATTATTTAAAGGAATTTCATCATGCCATAAATAATGCAGAAATGTGAATTTTTATAGCAAGCTTATACATACTACCCATTCCTTTAGTGTACATCACATGGATTATGTCTTGTATTAAAGTGTACAACTGTACATGTACATGTACATTTAAAATAATCCCTTTTAATAACAAATTTCTACTTCCAATAAGCCTACGAAAAGGTAGAATAAATGATGTTGCAGTGAATTACAAGTTTATACCATAAGACCTGCACAGTTTGTATGAATGAAGTGCGACCAATAAAGCCACAACAACTTCCTAACGCCTCTGGCATCAACCGAGGTCTCTTTATCAAAACGAGCTATAAAAATCAATTTATATTTGGGACGAGAGGAGAGTCAAGTCGTTCAACTTTTGGACACTGCGTGAAAACGGTAGGAGGGAGAGGCCACATGCCGTTGGGTTTCTGAATGATTGACTGGTCGCAAATTGGCATCATTGTACATGAGGGCTACATCATGCATGTATGCAATCATGTATGTAACGGGTATGATTTTTAAAGAGGTAATCAATATTGGTGGACCATGTCTAGCATTTAGGATTTTAGACGGGAGGATATTGAATTATTGATTGGCCTCATATATGCATGAAATATGCTCATACAAGCATAGGCCTGTTATGTGATGTGCAAAGTATTGGGGTACATTGTACATGTACATTTCCTGCTGAGAGCCAGAAGTATATATTAAAGGGGCTCACTTTAAACACTTCATTCAAAATTAACACTTAACAGGTCACATGTGGGCCTAAAATTCAAGGTAGAATAGTATAGTACAACTAAAATGATATCAATAATATCTAGTTACATGTATCTACTAGGGCTCCTTTTTAGACTTAACTATTTTCCGTCTCAGTCCTAGTTTAATACTAGGGACTTTTAGATTTGCACGTCGACGTAGTGGACTGCCACATGCCCGGCAGTGCCTTAAAAGGACATCACATTACCTTAAAAGGATGTCACCGTGGCAGTCCTCGTTCTCGTGTAAAATCTAAAAGTCCCTATTGTAAGCATTGCAACTCATTCACAGAATTTCCTTTTTCTTGAAATATACAAGGGGATTTTATTGTAACTGTCATGTACTGTATAGGCTTTATTAATGACTAATTCCTTGCTCTGTACAAATCCAGTGCTCAGTCAATTTAAGTCACATACATGTACATGTATACATGTCAAGTCTCTTGTCCAGTTGTTGTACATGTATAAGGCATAAGATTTTTTTAATTTTTAATTCTTTGCAATGATAGTACAATGTGACGTACACAAGACATTCAATATGTGTGTCTTAAGTGATGCTCACTAATCAATATTTCTTGTCACTTTATATTATGCTCTACAATGTATCACTTGTTTAGATTCAAATTGTGACCAGTAGAATCATATTCATTGACCAATATAAATGAACAAAAGCCAGGCCCATAGCAAACATCTCCATTCGAGCAAATCGCACAAAGGCCCTTCTGAATTCAAGGCAGTCTGCCTATTGTTGACCACTGCAGTGTCCTGGGTATTGACAAAAGGGCTTTAAACTCTCACCTTCAATTTAAGGCCACTTCATCGTCTGTAACTTTCATGTAGTTCGGTACTAGACGTAGTGATGGCACACTCTCTGTTTCAACACTTCAAGTACAAATGGGTATTGTAATTTAAATTACATGATACAGCTATAATTCATTGTACATCTATGTACAAATACACACAACAATATCCAGCCTTTGTTGTAGGAGTTTGTTGTACATATAGTGACAGTCTTGATGTCTAAGTGGCCAACTATTAGTATCTAGTATAAAAGCCTGTTTTACATGAACAGTGTACCTGTATAAAGTTGCACTTTGTTTCCCTGGTTGACTTTGAGAGGCAGGTTTGAGAGTAATGTAGGCCCTACTCGTTTCATTTTCTACCACTTACATGTACATGTATAGGCTTTGAAACAAACATGTGTAAGACAATTTATTTCTGATGTAAATTTGTTGTTTCCACGGGCTGCATCAAAGTATACAGTGTACATTTAGGCATACAATGTATATATAAATATACTTGTAGGCCCTATGTTCTTCAGCTTTGTAACATAATATATATTTCTATCCTAAACAAGCCCTCTTGATAAGCCCCCCCTCTCTCTCTCTCTAGATCTCTCTGTCTGGAGAAATATCCCACTTATCTATTGCATTTGCATGAATGATTCATTTTGTTACGCTCCATTCACACAACCCTTTTTTCTTCTTTTCTACAAAGTTCTGTCTTCTTTCTTCACTTGCCTTCCATACATGTACATGTAAATGCACATGCATTGACAAGAGTTATTAAATGAGTGTACGTCAGTCATGCATTGTGGTTGTACAATTGACACAATGGAGAGAGCGGTGTGTCCGTTAGAAGTGTGGCAGCATTGTACCCTTGCAGGGAGCCCTTACAGAATCTATTGTTCTGCCTGAATGGACATTACAATGGCATCAAAGGTCTGGAACAGGTCTTCAGAAATGTAGGACATGGCAAGACAAGTGCAATGCCAGTATCATGCAGGTACTTGTTAATGGATTTACAAGTACCGCATCTAATCACATTGAAAGATAGATAAAGTGTGTATACATGTATATGATCACATCAAATGTCCCTATTTGCATCATTTTCACCATCTATTGTATTGACTTCCACTCTTAATTTTTTTTACAAGCTCATCGTTCACAAAGTCAAAATGTTATCATTTTCATTTCCATTTTGCTCATATAAAAAAAAACACAGATGAGTATAGGAATTCCAATGGTATTGCAACCAGTTCACATTTTCTTCTTCAAGCACTAACCTAGTGCAGTCCTACACTGCACTGAACAATTTCAAATTACGCAGGGTCCTTACACCTAATGCTAGGGTCAGTGTGCAATGAGTTTAATAGAGCACCAAAGAAATTAATCATCTAGTCAGGCAGAGACATACTTCTGCATGCTAATTCCATAAAAACCCAACTTAAAAAACGTTGCACCTCGAGCAATATGCCTAGACAGAGAAACATGGAGAAGCTGGGTAATCTTATATATAAGAAGCAGTTAGCGTAAATCAGCTTTTGCGCCTGCCAGTTAAGTGGTCAAATTGAATTTGGGCTGCCATGAGGTGCCGCATCTTGCGGCATGTGTTGGGCAAGTACTGTGAGGGATCCACGCAGGCGCTTAATCTTCGCTCAAGCGAATAGACTGCTGGTGTGTTATCGAATGATTGGGTGTAAATGTTTTGTGCCGAACATAGGAGGCCTTCTGTAGTTGGCACGTGTACGCATGCATGAAGAAGCCATGTTTGCCAAGATCAAGTATATATCTGAAGCTCTTTAGAATGAAACTGATTTTACTAACCTAACCTTTTAGTCAAACCTGTTATAGTGGCCAGTGCAGTGCAAACGGAGACCTGTCAGTTGTGGCCAATTTGAAAAGCCATTTAGCTATAGGGTCATGACAATAGTCAACAGTATATATGTATTTTTAGGGAAAGGTTGTCTGTCTGAGAATAATGAAAAATATAAACTATTCTTCAATTGCTAATTTATGAATTGGAATTTTAAGAATTAAAAACAAAATTTTTTTTTCATTGAATGTTAATTTTCTTTCAGGAAATATGGGCCATAACTAACAATTTTTTGATCATCATCCAATTTTCAGCATCTATTTTTATCCTATTATCTCTCCATCTTTACTCTATTAATTCCTGATAATCTTCATCTCTTATTATAATCCTCAAGATGTAAGTTTACACATATTTTATTAAAGAGCAGATGTTAAAAACAATATTTTCTTCATTTTAAACTCAAAAGATTAAAGCCTTCAATCCTTCATGGAATTAAATACAAAAATTCAGGGACAGATGTCATAATCCTGACAACTACCAGCATTTTCTGATTGGGGATTTTTTTTTAAAAAGGGTTTAATAATTAAGACATCAGAGATTAGAAGATAATATTATTATATTGATAACTTCTCTACATCTTTGCGAATATGCCAAAATAACATCTGGGCTTGAATTTGACATATTTTCTATATACACTGTATGTAAATATTTTCAATGCGTTTCTAAAGTACACACAGACCCTTGCATGGTGTTGCAAAAAATGTACTACCAACGACCTGAACAGAGATTATTACACAATTCAAGGTTAATTTCAAATTCAAGGCATACCACGATAACACATTTAAATCCCGAAAACAAGCTTAGGCCGAATCCACCGCTGCATGTGGCCCTACCAAATTTAATCAAAAGAAACAACTACCAGGCCCAGGGTAACAAATATAAAGAGCAATGCTCTATATCAATTTCTTGTCTTTCATTCTGCCCAGTGTAGGGGTGTACACTCCATTAGACAGGTACAATGGTTGAGTAAATTGGAGTCGGTGCACTGGAAGAAAATGCATTGGCGTGAAAGACGAGGGAGGACTTTTTTCTGAAATGGTTCTTTTCAAGCTGTAAAGGCGTATTTTAGGGTCATGCACCTGACATTGTATTGAAACATTGTGACTGAAATTTTGAATCGTATTGATGTATAAATTTAGGAACAAATTACTGGTAAAATTGTGTCAAAAGCTATAAAAGTACAATATCGTGAACATATTCTTTGGACAATGTATGCTGTCGGCTGATAAGTTCAAATTGCACTTCCGATCTGAACTAGAGCATGAACATGCATGAACATACAAAGATATGCTATTATGGTCTTTCAAACTATTAAAAGTTTGATCCTCTAATAAATAAGAGATTACAGCAAGTTATACATGTACATGTACATGTAGCTGTCAAAGCTATACAGCTACCCCCCTTTAAAAAAAAATCAAACAACTAACAAATAATCACTAGGGCACAAAAAAGGGCATATCATGGCTTGGATCCCTTGAATTTTGGAATGTCAAAATCTTAGAAGGGCCTCACATGGATGCCTAACATCTTGCTCGGAGCCTAGGAGTTTGGAGGTTTTTTCATTGGTGGTGGGGGCCAGTAAAAATCAGAAAATCAAATGAATGTATTTATTCTATTGTGTAAAATAAAACTGGACATTAAATCATAAAGCAGATGTTTTTATTTTCTTAAATCAATGACCCTACATCCTGATTATTTCAGAACACAAGGAACAATGAAAAGTATTATTTGCAAGTGTTACACTCTACAAGAAGATGAATGCAAGTTCTGTTTCTGAACTTTTCTTTGAACTTACTTTAGAAAAGTTCAAAATGGGGAGGGAAGTAAACACCTTTTTTGGTAACAGAGGTACAGACTTACCAACATGATGCTAACGGAAATTTGTGGTCGTGGGGGGACAATAGGTGAGCGCATGCCAGGGGTGAGGTTTGTTTCCCCTCTCCATTTGCAGGCTGGTGTGAGGCGGTCATTACACAGGCTAATTAAACAGAATGACCAGTGTGTGGGAGTGCGTGCCCATTCGTGTGTGCCCTATTGACCTGGTACATGGTTATTGGGTCGGGCAAAATTTGGTATCATTCCTATACAGGTTCAGCATGCAAAAAGTGTAAGACAAATGTAGAGAAAAGTGTAGAGACCAGTGAACAGGGAAAATAAAAATATCTGTCATTATGGACTGCTCATAAAAAAATCTCCTACATTTATTGGATCACAATGCATTATTACCGGTACACTCTTTTCCCTTTTTTTAAAATTACATTTGGAAAACGATATTTCTCATTTTTTGTCATACCAGCACAACCTTTCGTACAAATGACTATTCTTCTAAGTTCTTTCGTCATAACATACACTGTATAAATGTCTGTGGACCATATTGCATAGTTGCATACACTACAAAAATACCTACCGGTAATCCCATTATTAGGTAGAGTAAATCAGGAAACTTCGGCCATAAGAAACTTACACTGATTGGCAGTGATTGCTAATAACAGCTACATGTAGGTATTTTCATGGCAACTATTAACTTCTTTTGAACTTGATTCAAAATAATGGACCATTTGCAAGTTCATGAAAGTTTCTGGTTTAACAGTACAGTTACAGCTGATTTCAGTCTAACAGTGCCCAACCTTGAGTGAAAACTTGGCGGGCCAATCAAGCACAAGGTCCCTAATAATTTGCTTTCTGGATGTTCATCAAACACAGCTCAAAGGCTGTTCTATTTACTGCACACACTTTGGAGTGTTTGCTCAAACAGTAGACTGATCTGGCCAAAACAAATCAAAAGTTTGAAGGGATCAATATTTGTCCAGTTTCCAGCAGCACCTCTATACTTTTTGGAATGAGGGAATAATACTTATTCGTGATTATTCCTGTGAAATGAGACATGGTCAAGACGAGGTGATGTTGACCGATCATGACTGTATTATCTGACCCTAACCATAGAACCAGGCCAGCAAGCCATGATTGGTTATTAGGATGAAATTTGAAAAATGTAGCAATTTTCAAATCACAATTTATCTTGAAAGTGGTATACTTTGCAATCTGAAGAGAAAATTCTTTACCTATGCAAAAAGTAGAGTAGAGAAAAATATTAAGACTTGATAGAGATTCTTCTCAGGACCTACTCTCAATCTAATGCGTTTCCTTTTGTCTTCTTCTGCTTTTTTTCTTCCTTATTTTTGTTGATTTATAATACTTTTACTGTCTCTTTTTTGCATATTTATATAATTTACATTACCGGTATGTACATATGTACCTACATGTACATGTACATAAGAACAATAGATGATATTACTTCACATTGTTATAATGGTCTTGGTTAAATTAGTCTTTGACTGTAATCTCAGATGTCAAACAAATTATTTGAAGAAATTAACAAATGTGAACCAAATTTTCCTTATTGTAAAGTACAAGTATACAAAGAGTAATATTGTCCATCGATAAACAAGGCAAGATTTCACCTCATTTCAAGCTCTTTAGAATGAAAATATTGAAATTTCCATCTCAAAGTGGGCCGTCACTAGTACAAATTAGTGCAATTGTAGTGTGTGTATGTGTGGTCTCATATGTACAATGCAAATGATGATGTACATGTTTAATGCTACAAAATGCTATACTTTTGCATCAACCTTTCGATCAAGCATTTTCCACATGAGCGATCAAAATCAGATCATTGGGGGCAAAATGAACCTATTCTTTGGGAATTATTGCCTCAGGGACTCTCTTGGTGAAAGTGGAAATGGAAAAAAAGCTGTATGATCCTCCATCTCATAACATCGCCTGCTGAGGGCTAAAAGGACGTTACCTCCGTGTCAGGGTATACGAGTCAATGCCCTTCTGACTCTTACCAGGTAGTTGGCCAACTCCCTGCTCTCACCAAACGATATTATACAGTACGGAAGACGGACTGCTTAGGAGTTACTCTACCCAATTTCTGGAGCTTACACTAATATTCCAATCTTAATCTGTGTTCGCCCAGCGCTGCCTGATGGCATTTAATCTCATTACCTGAGCTAAGCAGAAAGTTTATCAGGAGAAACATCTATGGTGGAATTGAAGAAATGGTAGGATGCTACCGGAAGATGCCCTGCAGACATTCTTTATAAAGTGAGCATCTTCATTTCCGAGGTTTAGGAGAAAGTGCCGGTGAACTTTAGAGCCAACTGTTTTTCTTTTCCTTGAGGATAGTGTAATTGTAAATAGTTTTATCAACTGGAGATGTGATGAACACGACTTTCTCTTTCCCTCTTATAGTCTTTTTTTTTTTAATCTAAGCCATATCTGCCTTCAATTAACCTTTACATGTAGCGTCTTGCCTGTGAATTTTGCAGTTCATTTTAATTTTCTGTATACAGTGTAAGTAGGTTGCTACACACTAAATGCTATTTTCCTTGTCCAACCTTTTATTCTGTTTATGATCATGAATTAAAAAAAAAAAATCTATCAGGACTTTTTCTCTTTGACGTCTCCTTTGAATCTCCCTGCTTTCATATGGGATAGTACAGTATTTTTCAAAGTCTGCTAAAAAACATACTGTTTTGCTACAGTATATAATTATTCCATTACAGTGTAAGATGTAAAATCATCCCCTGGTCCCTTCACCATTTCTAAAACCATAAATACAATCAACTACTTTTAGTGAGTACAGTGCGCATTGCTTGAAGGATCTTTGTGAAGGATAAAATACATCATGCATGTGAAAAAATGGGTACAAAACATACTGCTGTGAGTCCACAATTGAATTCACAAACAAAGACCACTTTAAATCCATTTAAAATTGCCTTTTCAATAATTCTAAGACTCTCTGGTTTCAAGAAATGGTACAAAAGACTGTTGTAATCTTTGATCCACTTATTATAGCAAATAATCTTCAGTCAAAGAGGTCTGATGATCTGATCACTACATGTACAAAATGTTCCAAAGCAAATAAAACTGATATTTGAAGAGATTTCCACGGTGAGCGCTCACTGATGCCCTAGGGCTAGACCGAGCTAAATTTAGAAAGAATTGACATAATTGCCCCCAGATTAGTACTAAGACGTGCATGAAGTATTCCTCCTATACACTGTCTCTCTCCAATCACAGAAAAGATGAAAACCCACCCCTCCTCCCCCCCCCTACTCTCTTCTTGTAATTTTGCCAGACGAGGGCGTACATACGCAGACATACGGCCCACCGTGCTACTTAATCACCGCCCATCATCATGAATTTGGCTGTCCCGACGCGAAATGAAAAATAGAAGGAGATATTGCCCAAGGAAGGGCGGAAGATAGATAGGTCTAGGAGGCAATAATGGGTACCCTATGCCAATAATAATGTCCATCACATGATAAAGAGGTTGCGGGTATTTTGCTGGATTGTTTATCTCTAACGTTTTTTCTCCGACCTATATGTACATATGTATACATTACATGTACAGTAGGCCTCTCTCTTTAAAGTTACATGTAATTTCAATAACTGCTATCTTAAATTCTATTGTAGGTTTTTAATACAGTATCTTTTTATTTCATTTCATTTCAGGTAAAATATTTCAGATCAATTTCTGTAAGATGATATACATTGTACATGTAATTTCCTTGTGAATACGTAAGGTACATGTAAATGCTACTACTCTGTGCTTCCTTGACCAACATCTTACAAGAATGTGATGACAGAGTCTTTGAAGAAATCAACCCAAGGCCAATTTCAATGGCCCATTGTATTGCCTTTTGATATCCTTTTCAGATTATGTAACATGTCATTGATATGCTCACACATTTCAAAAGGGGATGCACTGCGCTATCATACTACTGGCCTTCAGTTGTTTTTTCTTTTATTTATAGAAGTATTTGTTAAACCTAGTACATACTGTACATGTACAGTGTACAATGTACATGTACAAGCCGTAAATATCACTTTGTTACCAACAAAGAAGTCTAATATAAAAAAAATACCTGTATATGTACACGTACATGTACGGACTATGGATATTTCATTGTACATTATGTACTGTAGTATATCCATGTAGATAAAAATTATCATGTACTATATTAAAATGTACACACATAGTTTTACCAACAAAAAGTTGACAGAACATACAAGTACAGTACATGTTAATGTGCATGGAGGCCCACACCTTTCGAAGAAAAACTGTAAGATATTCAGTGCAAGCAGGGATCTTCTATAAACCCAGACACAAGATATACTGTAGGTGTCCATGTACATGTATAAATGTAAGCTCTTTGCAGCATCTTCTGTTTCCTATCTCTGTGCATGGGTCTACAGATGCAATGGCCTGAGAGACTGAGACAGTGATGCATGCAATTAAGCTGTCCAGAAAAAGGAGCTATGGCAATATCCAACGCTTCTTATATTACGCTGAGCCGGTGTGAAGCTCAATATTGGAAAACTGTTAGCAGTGGAGGTGCACATCCTATTGCATTATCGTGTCTCTTGAATCATCTCCAATAGCCTAGTACATGTTCAAATGAAGGGCATTAACTAATATTTTTTGAATGAGTTAATGCCTTACTGGCTCTCAAGTCTCAAGAAATGCTCATTTTTTCTTTTCATGCCCACCCCTACCCCATCCTTCTTCATCACTTTCTCTCTACTACTCTGGACATACAACGAAATGGTAATGAATCTTGGGCAATGGATGGAAATTTAGTGAAAATGTGACTTAATTTCCAACCATGGATTTACAAGTAAAATCCATGTTCTAACCATGGATCTTTTGTGGTAGGGTCCATGTTCTAACCAAGGAGTCATTCATCATATTAGGCTCATAATCTCCTTGTTCTACAATACTCTACAAATGTGAAGATAGCACAAATCCTACATCAATCACGTCTGTCAAGTCCATAGAGGTCTCTTAGACCCCGTTCTCATTCACTTCGTTGGAGCGGTCTAACTAAGACCCGTTCCTCAGGAGCGGTTCTTAGGTGATTGAGAACGGTCAAAGTGGTCCAGGAAGTGGACTTCTTGACCGCTCCAGAAGACCACCTCGGTGGTCTTTAGAGCAGGTCTTATTAAGAGCGGTTTGGAGCGCTCTAACGTGCGGTGTGAGCAGGCGTACTTTGAGCGGAAGTGGTCTAGTGACGTTGCAGGTGAAACATGTAGTACGGTACATACGCTTAGTATTCCACGCGCGAAAAAATTTACCCGCTGACCTGAGCTGCCATAGCAACAAGACCACTTTCACTCGTGGAGCGGTTTGAGCCATAAAAAACTGCTCGGAGTGTGAACCCTCGCAAACCGTTCCTCAAGACCTGTTCCTCTGGAGCGGTCTAACTAAGACCACTTTCAAAGTGAGTGAGAACGGGGTCTTATTGGTCCATAGTTGGTAACAGGTACAAGCCACATGTCCTAGGCTACAGACCTAGCCCTAAGGCCCTAGGGGTCAAGAGAGGAGATTGTGGTGACATATTTGTCACCAAAATCTTGGCTTAGGGGATTGGCATCCTAACAGATCTTCTAGCCTGGTTTCCAAACTTTCCAGATGGACGGTGAGTTCTACTGTATATACAGTACATGTATTGTGTAAAAATGGCAATAATAAATGGGGGGTCTCAATGTGACTTGCCCCATATGAAATTCATGTGTTGCTAGAAATGAAGAATTTAAACGAATGACTCCGGGAATGAGCAAACAAAGGAAATAGGGTAGAACTGTTGATATATTCTGCTTAAATTACTCCCTACAATTTTCAAACAGAATGATTAATAAAAACTTTGTCAAACTGTCAATCACCATCATCAAAGATATATTACCAGTGCTGTTCCCAAGTAAAACATTTCAAATAATTTTTTCTCTGCCTTGGGCTATGAATCAATAAGCCTCAATCATCATTTGAGAGGGAGAAAGGCATAAACTCCTACACTTATACCCTTCTGCTCCTCTCAACAGACGATTATCAAGATTATCAAGATTACCGGTATCTCACTATTATAGGCCTACGTACACTGTAGTTAGCAGCAGTATTTTTACTGATTTGCAGAGATGCGAATAGATTGTTATTATGGCTATATTTCCACACTTGCACTTCAGATCACTCTACAGTTTACTCCACGGAGTGCATTAACTATCCTTCATTTCTTCTACTGATCCAAGGTAGGAAAACAAATGAAGGTTCTCTGAATACCGCAAGGGATGTTGAACTCAAAGGATCGAGCTATTTATACATGCTTTCAAACCTACATGTAAATCAACATGGCATCTGATTTAACCAGAAGAACCTCTGTGTTAAAGTTTACAGTACGAGTTGATGCCCTTCTGGCTCCACATACATGTACATTGTATGTGTAGATGAAATATATTTGAAACAGGGCTGTCAGTTACATGCAATAGGGGTGCAGTGCAGTAAAAGTTACAACACCTCAGAGTTTAGCCATTGTAAAAGGTCACAGACACTAATGGCCTGAGTTGAAAATATTCAAAAATATCCTGATGAATACAGTACAGAACCCTGATAAAGCCTACAACTACACATTGTAGGTACTACATTTATGTACAATGTATACTTTATTACTGTAGACCCTGGCCCAAGAGTTAGACAAATGACTAGTGTGGACAGTGGAGTCCTGGCTTATTATAGCAGCTTTTCATACAGCAGTAGGCTTTAATAAAGTTATAGCATGAAAAGTTCTTTGTAGGCATGTGCATTAATATATCTGCCAATTAATTCTATATTTCAAGCACTCCCAATCCCATATCATGAAAATAATACATCTTTGACTCATATTACTATACTTAAAATATTAAAGCCTGTCGTGAATCATCACTTTACTATTCTAAATTGTCACTTTCATTGCCACTTCTTTGACAAGAGAAGAAGCAAAATAGCTTTACTAGATGAATAATCATCTAATAAACCAATGAATCAGTGCAGAAGCCTCACAAATGTCCCCTTTCAAAACCTGAATAAAAATTCCAGCACCATATGTTGGAGGACATTCATTCATCCATTGAGGGAAACTTTGGTCATTTTCCAACTATTTGTGAAAACCACCATGAGCCCCTACTCCATAAAAAAGGGAAAGAATCTCAAAGTTTTCTTTGAATTTGGTTGATGCTGACATGGAACAAAAGATGTTTTTCATCACCATCTCATCAAAATCTACCACATGCTATAAATCTCTGTGCCATAAATCTCTTGCATCTTCTCCTTTTCTCCCTAGCCCTCCTCCCTCTCTCTCCCATGTGGGCCCAACATGATGGTATAAACATGTACATTGTACATGTACATGTACATGTACAGTACCAAGGAGTTTGGGCATACAATATCCTTTCTATTTCTCGTTCTCTCTCTCTCCCTCTCCAACTAAACATTTCTTTTACCTTCTACTTTTCTCTAAATGTCAACTCATTCTTTTCTTAATTTCTTCCCTTTTTCCTCTCTTTCTACTTCTAAATGTATATTTCTCTTTCTACACTATCTGTATACATGTACCTACCGTACAACTACCTCATATTGCCAAAAAATATATCAATTTTGTTGTTGTTTTCCTTTCTTTCTGATAATTTAAAAAACAGCTCTATTGACTGCCAACCTTTGTCTTCAAAATGACCTTCTCAACCAACCAATAATTCTTCAAAATTGTTTCCAACCCCACTCTCTGTTTCTCATTAATCCAGTGAGCCCAAACTTTTGGAAAACGAGGATCAAAGAATTTATGAGCCCCATTTTCTGAGTCATACGGCTTTTGATGGTCACTGACATTTTCATTAGAGACTACAGTAGACCCACACTTTCAAAAGGCAAAGTATTTGGTAGGAACTTGTGAAACTGCTAGGTTTTTATTGGTCTACCAACAACAGGTTTTACCCATTACCCTTTCCAGTAATGGATTGCTTCTTGGCAGTGTCCTGTGGTCTATTTGATATTGCTCAATGGGGATAAGTTCTATTAAAGGGAGTACATTTTTAAATAAATGAATACAATTACAAATAGGGGAAGTAAAAAAAACAGGCTGGTGAAAATCGTTTAAAAATTGTTTAAATGATAATGAAAAATACAGTTGTAATATTTATAATAATGCAGGGGCATTTAAAGGAATTCTCAAATAGACACTCACACATGTGCATTTGAATATGATTATGAAATGGAGGTGTACAATACATGGATGTACAGCGTAAATCAACCTTAAACTTAACAAAAAAAGAAGAATGTGTCCTTCAAAATCAAATTATGTAAAATATTCGCTATTCATTATTCTGATTTAATTACAACCCTGCCAAAAGTTTGTAACTCATCTCATTACAAAATCATCAATTCACAGCAAAATATTGGCAAGATATAATAAAACTTCCAATATTACAAAAATTAAGGAAGGAAGAGGAGGAAGAACAGGCAGTAAAGAATACATGTAGTTCAAGTCCATATTAACAGGTACAATGTATGAGCAAAGAGATATCACAACTTTGGTATGAGGTAGAGCTACAGTGTAGCAGAAGAAAAGGCAAAACAACATCATAAAAGATTATTATCAGATATGGCATTTACATGTACGTATGGCTGCATCACAACTCCTTCAAGATAGTGATCTTTTCCTTGTACCCTGTCTGTTCTTCCAACTCCTGGCTCTCCTGCCTACCAATTTGTATTTTTGACGAGGTCATTTGTGAGGTCACTTTCAGGGTTGGAATAGCCTCAGGGGGACAATCCATCACTGGAAGAAAAAAAACTTTTGCTCATAAACCCTTCCCCTTTCTTTCTATCACATGATCTCTCATTTCGCTATCCCTCACTCTTACCTACTGTTTTCTTCTCCCTTCTTCTTCTCACTTCTTCTCTCCTCTCCACACCACTCTCACTCACTTTCTCTCTCTCCCTCTCCCAAATCATAACTCCATATCTTTTTGTCTCCCTTCTCTCCTACTCGCTGTCATTCTCTGTCTCTCCCTCTCCTTCTCGCTGTCTCTCTTGATAACTTCATCTCTTTCTCTCCCTCCCCATCTCATTGATCCCATTCTGCTCCCTTCCTCCTTTTCTATTTGCCACTGTTACCTCCCCCTCCCTTTCCATTCCCTTTCTTTATCTCTCTCTCTCTCTCCTCTTCTCTCTCTGCATGACTGCATGTGTACATACATGTACATGTATGTAGTTTTCATCCTTCTCTCACAATTTTTCTTGTACATGTAACTTGAGCATCAATAACCAAGAGAGATAGCATCATTTTTAATATTTTATGATCCAATTACTTCTGAACTCATAACGATATTATTCAACTTTGGAATTTTGCATATTAAGCAGAGAGGTGGGAGGGACCTCCCTGATATAACAAGGTACAACTTGTAGCTGTCACTTGTCACATTGACTCATGCAGGTGTACAGGAATGACAAGGAGTTTAACTAGAAACACCTTGGTATCCATTAGCCATGGCAACAAGACACGTGATACCCTATAAGAAACTAGTCTATGTGCATGTATCATCCATCTAAAAGTCAAAGGTCGCCTAGGCAACATAAAATTGTTAGTGGTGCAATGGTTTCTTTGTTCTCGTTTGAAAAATTCACAAGGAATTATGATTGGTCCAAACTTGCATCATGCGGCAAGAACTAACCGATGGAAAGCAAATCCAGAGCGTCCCCAAGAAAACCATGTTTGAACTGTAAACTGCCCGATCTGGCCCCGGAAAGGGATGAGGAAAGAGAAGAAAATATTGACTTTCCTTGCTCCTACAAGGCAACTTAATAGAACAGCTCAACAAGATTATGAAATGCAGGTTAATGCATCGACCAGTTTGCAGCATATCTTGTAATAATCCCCAAATATGATTCCTTCCAGCGGGGTGGCTTAAACAAGGCAAACATTTCTCCCCTAGACCGGAATCGAGGGGGGACTCTGCCAACTCATATTTTTACAGCACTTCATCCCTTGGGGTAAGTTAGAACTGCAAGCAAAATAAGTTTATGTTTTCATAATTTAGGTGATGGAAAGCAGTTTGAATGGCTTTGAAATGGGTGGCCTTTGGCATGAGTTGGTTCATAGGGTAGTAGAAAGGAGTCCATTTTGCAAGATTTCTTATTGGACTGTCCATCACTCTCCCACACATCTCACAACCCACTTCTTGAAAAAGACCTATAAATGTATAATTGAAGACTGCAGATGTGCTGCTATTTGCACATTATTATATATCTCATTTGGGGGCATAACCACAAATATTTTTGTGAATGTCAGGGATGCAGACAGTTTTGTAAATTGTTGAACATTTCAAAGTGATTTAATCCATGGTATTTTGCACTTTCCTACAACAAAGAGCAATATCCATGAAAATAAATGTAAAACCCTCATGGATCTAAGAGTTCACAATCCTACAGTAAATTAACTGCAAATCATGAACACATGCATGCATATTGTACATGTATAACTTTGCTCACAATGATACTAAATATTGAACAGGTGGTAGTATCTATACTTTTGCTTATTTATTGCCCATTTCAACAAAACTAGACAATAAAATGGACAATACCCACGTGAGACATTTTATCCACATCCGGACCAAATTAAGAAACTAAAACTGTTTCATTTGAAAAATTATTGTCTTGATTGGTCAAAGTACACTGTATGATGTGAAAAGTTGTCTACATTATTTAAAGTCAGTAGGCCCACACTTTATATTGTTCTTGGAAATATCCATTCTGAAGGAAGTAGCAACTTGGTTGCAATCCTTCTATAAATAGGAATAGGGCTGACATGTTTACCCTTCACATACATTTCCATCACTGTTGAATTGTTGATGTCCTACAAAAAATTGAAAATTGTTCATCCATTTATAATCCCTTTCTGTACACAAGTGTACGTGTATTGTACATGTATAATAAAATCAACTTGTATCACTCTTTATGCATATGTTTTTACGACCACAAAAATAAGAAGGAATATATTTTGAAATCTATAGAAAAAGCGTGCACGACATGGTATCACAACGCCCACTTCCATTTCACAGCCTGGCTCATATGGCTTTTAAACATGTGTCTTACAAGACAAGACACCGTAATCCTACATTTCAGTGAGCAGCTCGTGTTACAACCAATTTGTTTGGCACGTTTTTCACTGGCAGAACGAGGGTCAGTGCATTTTTCAAACACCTTCTTCTGCATTACTGGCAAGAGAAGGCGACAACGGAATGCGGGGTCGGCAATTAATATCGGCATGCTCTGTTGCTAATGTCAACAACTCGGAGCTTGCTGATTGGCTGGGGAGGAAACTCAAGGGTCAGGAAGACAATGCCTTGGATTAATAATAATAATACTGAATCCATGGCAAGAAAGAGAGTACTACTTGCAGGAGTAGTCTAGCCATATTTGTTATTGACTCACAGACCCGACACACAATTCAGATCTCAAACACAAACTGCAAATTTAGACTGACATTGATATGAGAGGGCATTTTCCATTAGCACTCGGTAATAGAAAGTTCAAATGGAATCTATGCCAAAATATAGTGGACCTGTATTTACAATGACACTGGTACAGGGTCTAAAACCTAAATAGAGTTCAGCAATATTTTGCTTGCTCAAACCAGGGAACAAGAATTTCCCACTCAAACCAAAACAAAGTACAGTATAACTGCCTAAATTAAAATGTGATGTTGATTCGATATGACTATGATATTTTTGTAAACAGGAAAATGGAATTGCTTGAAAATTTGAAGAAGAAAAAAAGAAAAACACTTCAAAATGTTCATGTACAGGTACATGTACATTACAGATATGAGATGTGAGATGAATTCTGAATGGGCTTTTCAGATGGGCTAAACATTTCAAGAACATACTTCTGACAAAATGTGATCCTTCCCTAATAACAAGACACTTGCCCCATCTTGGGACCCACTTGGCAATGATAACATTTCTCACATTTTCATCCTCTGATGTTACTGTTGGTTTAATAGTCAACTCAGTTTTCCACTTGGGAGTCCAGTTCCCATGCTCTATCTACAGTAGTCTCAAGTCTCCTTGCCACCCCCCCCCCTCTCTCTCTCTCTCTCTCTCAATCTATGGTCAATTCTTTCTTTCTTACATGTAATAACTCCCTCTCTTTAACAATTTAAACAAACGACTCTTCTTGACACCCCCTCCCCCTTTTCCCTCTTTCTATTTCCCTAAAAATAATGTTCATATCCTAGCCTAGGCTACATGTACTGGTATATTCTTCTGTCTTTCTTTAGCTTTGATCATTTTCCAATCAATCTCCTCCTCCTCCTCTTGCCCTCCTCCCATTCAGACTCTTGCTCAAAGTTTAATTTAGACCTATTTCCTTTGAATGTTTCTGTATATGTGAATCACTTCTACATGTACATACGTGTACAGTACATTACATAAACATCATCTTCATGTTTCTTCATAATGGTTTCTACTGGGCCTTCATAGATTTTCATGTAGATGAAGCAAGCAAACATGGCCATGGTATACATAAAACTCTGGCAAATTTCTGCAAGTCCGATCATATGGTCATCCAATCACAATCAAGCCCTAATTTGTACAAATCATCTAACCATGCAATGGAGCAAGGACTACAACAGTCTAATTTCAGCAAGTGCTTTTATAACAAGGTGATGACAGCTACGAACCCTCAGAGGGGCAAGTGTGTTTTCCATCAAGTCCTATATTTGTGGCTGGGAAGGGGGAGGGCCGGTGCTGTGTAGTTCATCAAAAACAATGATTTCTTTAAAGCTTGACTTCACATTTGAAGACAAAATAACACCAATACTTCTGCAGACCAAGTTACATATGTACAGCATACACCTTCTTTTCAAGTACATGTATGAAGTAGAAAAGGTGTTTACATGTTAGGCCTACATGTGTTTTAAAAGAAGTTTGATCAATAGATTTTAATCTTTTCATGCAGAAAAAAAAATTACAATTTGAATAAAAAGTCACCTTTCTAGTTGTAACAATGTGTACCGGTATGTGAAGTCTTACTGTCATTATCGTACTGTAAAACCAGACATTTTTGTGGCACGACCCTCTAGAATCGATAACAACATCCATTTTTGTACAAGTAACAAGTACATGTACAGTATGTAGCATAAAACTTCCGTGAACTGCAGGAGAAATGGTCAGTCTTGTTCTTCAACGATTTTGACTCATGAAACTTCAGCAAATCTGGACCACTCGTGAACTTCATGCCCATTTCATGGTCGTAAAATATCTGGTGTCAAACTTTCAATCAAGTACTGTATCTATATGAAAGTCTTTCAATCAAGTATATAAGGTTTTTTTAATCAAGATGTTGGTTCCTACTTCCTACAACCTTGGATGGACCCTACAGTACCCTCTGCAGATCATATGGACCTACATTACATGTACATTGGCAAACATCTCCTTTTCAGATGTGGTTTAACTGCTATGAACTTGAGGTTTACCATGCACATGTTCAGTAGCCTGAAATTGGCAGGGGATTCGGTTGCAGCGAACTTGGGGACCGGCTCACCGGCTGCCCATGCTGTTTCTGTAAATTAGTTTGTTATGCATGGGGTCTGAAATAATTGAATGTTTGGATCCAAATTGGATTATTGATACCAAATGTGGTGCATAGTTCGGCAAGATGTCATGACAGAAAATGGATGGCTTGATGTGAACAAGTACAAGTACAAGTCAAGTAGGCTTACTGGACAGGATCACTGTACAATTTGCTAGCCAATAAGGCAATATGCCAATAGGCCTATAGATAAGTATGATACAGCTGTAGTTTGTCAGTCAGCAATCCCAATAAAAGCCTAGGCCCTATCCTATACATGTACATACATGTACAGTTCACTCGAATCCTACACATTTTGAAGTACTGACATGCAGACATGCAGACATTGATTGTACTATTTTAATTGTTTTACAGTTGGAAACTTGGAATATGCATCATTCAAAATCTAATGCATTATGAACAATGCAGCCTGTAACTTTGTATAGTGGGTCATTAGATAACAAATCCGTTTTCACAAGCCAATTACACAATGAAAGAAGCCACACAAAAATACCAGCCAGCCGTTGATTCAGTGACCAAGACCATTCTACGATGCTACTGGACAACAACAGACCCATCAGTGACCAAGGCTTGTAAGCCTTGTATGCTGTTGCTAAAACGCTACATGGTCCATTGTAGAAACTAGAATACTACTCGTACAGAGGTGTCAGTAGTAGTGCTCTCATCCGCGCTTCAAAGCGGATTTATTTCATAAGCTCCCCAGCTGGAGTTTCAACGGTCCAAGGACAGACCTAGTTTTTTCAAATTTAAACAGTGACTTTCCATCCCGAGGTGACAAATGCTTGCACACAAACCCTTGACGGTGCACCCGGGTTTTAGCTAGATGGTATCCTCTCTCCACCCATGAATTATCATGCACAATGTAGTCATGTTTTACTATTAGTATGGTTGGTTAGTTCCATTTGTATGCATTTTCTTTCTTTTTCCACATGGATACTGAGTACACTGTATGTTTGATACACACAAGACAGTCAGGAGTTTAATCCAGGAGTGTACCTGAAGATGTACAGTGCATGTAGACCTCTATATTTTCCCCTGTTAAACTGATATTTAATTAGAGTAATTTCAAATATGACTTGAAATTCAATAAATTGAGTGCTAATGGCAGGGCTGAACACAAACAGGCATCTTGGACGGACACGTACAGACGTACAGTGTACAGTACACTCCCAGCTTCCCACATTGCTCTGTACCACCAAAATTTCAACAGGGATCATGTCTACAGTCTTAACAGAAATACAGACCCTACAAAAATTAAATCAAAACCCCTTCCATAACTAAAACCGTTAAGTAGGGCAGTATGGCATTGCTGCAACTTATTCAAAATTCTAGAATGAAAACAGAAACGATCCTGTAATCCTGTTACTGTTGGATCAGTTCCACTTGATCATATCAAAGAACTAATATGAAGGTTACATTGTACTTAATACCTCAAGCAAAGCTACCTAAATGCCTTTGAAGGGCTACATTTGTGATTTAATACCAGATTAATGCAGTTTTATCGAAGCGATAGACTGTTTCTTATAATCCTCATATTGGAAAACAACAAACAGCTCCAGAAATGCAGCCAAACATCCTCCTTCTTTTATCTTTATTGTTTATTCATTCGAAATTCCAAAAGTACTTTGAAAATTTAACTTCTTGAGCTGCTGCCATATTAGAAACTTATGACAAAATGCCCCTTCACTGTACATTGTTTACACATGTAACATATCATGGACATCCAAATGATAAAGAAAGAGAAACTGCCTTTCTATCAATCATTTCAATGTACAATTAATAATGATTACATGTATATTGTATAACCCATTGACATCGATACCATTCACCACAAAATCACATACTGTACATGCGACTGTATTTCACTTGAAGAAAATAAAAAAGACAGACAATATCAATGAATGACAACAAAAGTCAAAACCCAAGTGCATCTCAAACTCAAAGGGGTTATTTGGCAACAACTTTAACTCAAGACAGCAATTCAAATCTTAAAGCCTATCTGCACTAGTTTGGCCAGGAGGGATTAGACCTCCTGTATGGTCACTGACAGGTGGTTAAATCTCATCAAATCAGCTCTCAATTAAATAAGAAAAAGGGGACCATGGGGGACCATAACGGTCACCGCTTTAATAGGCATATGTTTGCTATATAGAGGGCGCAAGAAGTAGTGCAGTGAGGCTTTAACATCATACTGAAGTCGCCTTTCCAGATTGCATGATCATGTCATTCTCAATTATTTGTAATTAAAATGAAACATGTTCTTTCTTTCAATACCTTTGTTTTGTTTCCCCAGAGAAAAGTGTCACTTAACAAAGTGCCAACCACCCAAGGGTAGGGTTAACCAATACTGAGTAAACATGGGATTTGGGTGGATAATGGGTCCAAATATGAGCATAAAGGGAGTTAATTCAAGTATAACAATTACCAGTCCTCAAAATGACTTAGGCAAAGACTTGAGAAACCACTCATTACATGTACAGTTGTAAGAAGGTTGGCCAATTTATGACAATGGTTCAATTTCTGGAGAGGTTTAATTAAACTTGAATAGCCTGTGGCTGGAGAAAAAGAAAGTACATGTAACTGTAACAGTGTTTTGAAAAGAAAGGATTGTGTGGGAGAGAAAAGGAGAGATGAGCAGTTGAGCACTGATTTCTTGTGAACAGTTACTTTGAAGGTTTCAAGAGGGACAAAGGTGGGATTAGTGTGGTGATAGTGAAAGGAGGTGCTTTTGTGGTTAGGTTTGTTATAATGAATGGCACACTTTAGTGACTTCAGTGAGGCTTTTGTCTCCATGCTACACTGGAGATAGGCATAGAAAACGTTTTACAGTTAAGATGTACTTTGAATGAAGCCTAGAAAGGCAAGGTGTAGTTAAAGAGTGCTTGGATGTACTGATGACAAGATAGTTATCATTTGGTTTCCACAACGCATCGATGCTGATCAGTGTTTTCACTGTGTTGAATCAATGGAGTACAGGTATTATGGACATTTATACAAAAATGTAGGTCTAAATGAAATGTCCAGCTTTTCATAACAAAACATTTGGAGACCAACTGACTATTGTCTCTGTAAATTATTTATCCTCCAGTAGGCCTACATACACATGTCTGTTAGGGTCTACATGTACATACTGTATTCTCTCTTTTTTCTCTCTGCTGTTTACTGGTGTAATTCATGAAAAATGTGTATGAATTGCCAGCAAGAAGATGTGCCAACAATTGGAGATACATGTACGTGTATAGGTCACGTTGCTTTGAAAACAACTCGCCTCTTAAAATTTATAGCAAACCACCAATTTTTATATTTTTTTTATAGTCAGAATGACATGTAGTACATCTAATACCACAAATAGTGAACAAGGACAAAAATCATTTCTTAACATACCGGTATATACATGTAATTCTAAGCCTCTTCAAAAAAAAAAAAAAAAAAAAGCTGTCTTAATTCACTACTCCAAAGACCAAACGGATCAATTGCTCAGTCGTTTAATGTTAGTCCACTTGGGAAAATAGCACCCAAAAAAAGTTTTTCACTTTTATTTTCTGTCAAACTCAAGAGAATTTACATGTACATGTACGCTTCCTCTGAATCTTATGACATGAGGAACTGTGATGAGCATTACATGTACAATTCACAAGGACTGATGGCTCTGGTGGCCCCTAAATCACTACAAACTACCCATTTTTTTTTTCACTTTAAAAAATAATAGCCACATTGCATTGTCATCTAGGCCGGAGATTCTATTTCTAACATTGTAACAAAGACCAAAGTCTAAGACAAAGTAAGAATAAATTTAAAGGAACATAATGCAATATAGAAGTACAACCTATATTAAATACATGAATATTACAACTCTTGACTCTTGACTGTCGACTTTCATACTCCTAATTCGAATTCATGTCATTCACTTCTCCCTCATCCTCAACCCGGCCCAGCCACTCACTCATCTCGCTCAGGATCAGACTCACTCTACTCTTCTCATTCGTTTGTCTGCCTAATCAAAAGACCACAAATCAAAAAGTATTTACTAATTATTAATTACAATTCTGAACGAATGTTCAAGCGATGATCTAGATCTAAGCTTAGATTATTTATATTTTCACAATCACATGAAAATAGCAATCCACGGCCACCGGTAACAACAGGCAGTAACGAGCAGGATTGTTTACGAGAGTGCAGCCGTAACTTACCGGTTGGGTTCTGTGCAAGGGTCGTTGCTCCAGCTAAAACAAACGATGCAATAATCACGCAGATGACAGCCATTTCTTGAAAAAATCAATTCATGTAGTTCATGACATCCCTTCTGACAATATTTTAGCTTTCATTTGGTAACATTATGACATCTTGAATCTGCATGCCTCGCGTGTACATGTAAATCACAAAATAGCAATACAACGTCCACTGCAGGTAAGGATTTCGTGCAGACGGACTTGTTTCACGCACGATATACAATGTTTACTGAAATCGATATTTGCAGCGTGCGTGTATCGCTCCGTCCGGTTTTTGTCCAATCAGAGTCTCTTTAGCTCCCATCATCACAATATTGTCCAATCAGCGGCTTGCTTTTATGCCTTATGTAACTCGCTCGCTTTTTTTCTGCCATTTATTATCATCACCACACGTTACAAAAAAGACTAGACAACTGTATTGTCAGTTATTTTTATTTTCTACTCATCTTTTGTCCATGGGGATTATACGTCAGCTGGGAGAGCTGTCGACCGTTACTGAAAATTGAGGACTTAAAGTTGGGGGAGATTAATAAATCACGCAAGCGATAGGCCTAAGTCCCCAAACCAAGATTTCAAAGAGATTATGCAAAGAAAAATGACAAACGACGAAATAATTATGATGCAATTAGTCATCTACTGAAATATAACAATAATATATTGTCAAGAATAGCGGAATAAGAAACATACTTTTTCACTGTTGATATATTTTTCGTCCATTTAGGCTTACCGAATCGTCCCCCCCCCCTCCCCTCCCCATCCTCTCCCTCTCTCTCTCTCTCTCTCTCTCTTTCTCCTGTCATTAATAAAACTTTGATTTGATCCCTTGATGTTTTTTTGTCAAACAAAACTACAAAGAAATATAAAGTAGTTTATAATACTTATAATAGCCCCATAACAATTTAGGCTCTTCTTTATTATCGAAGAACTGAGAAAATGCAAGCACAGTAAAATTATTTCTGTAAGTGATTGAGGGAGAGAGGGGAAAATGATAGCCCTGCCTTTTTGATGCTATAGGTCTACATAGCAAAGATCACTGACAACCCCCTCCGACAAATTCACACACCACCACCACCACCACCACCACCACCACCACCCAGGGCCGTAGCCAGAGTTTGATGTTTGGGGGGCACATACATGTAATTGATCGACGTCCTGGGGAGGGGTCTATGAGGATGGGTGTGTGATCTTGGAGATTTTTTGGGGGGCGTGCCCCCTCCCCCCTGGCTACGGGCCTGCCACCACCACTAGTCCACCACCACCACTAGCACCCCCGGTCCACGGTCTCCACCGCTCGCACCGTCATGAGCCTTGACTAAAAATTCGAATCGCAGGCACTGAAACCATAGAGATCCTGGAATGAAACACACAGCGCCATCTACGCCGTAAACATCATATCTTTTCAACAGTTACCTCTCCAGAAAGTTTCTTCTTCTTCTTTTTCTTCTTCTTTTTCTTCTTTTTCTTCTTTTTTCTTCATCTTCTTCTTCTTCTTCTTCTTCTTCTTCTTCTTCTTCTTCTTCTTCTTCTCCTTCTTCTTCGTTTCACTTGTTATTCTTCTTTATCTTCTACTTCCTCTTCTCCTTCTTCTTCTTCCTCTTCTCTTTTCCCTTCTTCTTCTACTTCTTATTCTCCTTCTTCTTATTCTATTCCCCTTTTCTTTTTACTTTTTCTTCTTCCTCTTCTTCCTCTTCCTTCTCTTCCTCCTCCCCCTTCTCCTCCTTATCATCTTCTACTGCTTCTTCTCCTTCTTCTTCTTCCTCTTCTTCTTTTTACTTTTTCTTCTTCCTCTTCCTTCTCTTCCTCCTCCCTCTTCTCCTCCTTATCATCTTCTACTTCTTCTTTTTCTGAGATGGTTTTTGTTTGATCATACCGCCATTAATCTTATTGAAATTCAAATTCAGCTTCATTTTTTAGTAGATTTCACTTGACAAAAAACAACGTACTGATTGGCTAATGTGAGTTGTTTTCTATCGTTCTGTATGCAGAAAAAAATATATTACATCTATATTTTGGTGCTAAAAATAACTTTACGTGACCGACAGTCAGTATCAGGCTCGAGACTCAAACACTGAGGCCCTATTGATTCCGAATACTTCTGACAATATTTGTGAGGGTTCACGAATCGCAACATTGTCGGCCTCGAATGGTGAAAATGATAGAAAGGGAATATAACGGTAAGCGAAAGTAATGGGGTTGGAGAGAAAATGTGATAAAGTTGGAGAGAAAAGGTGATAAGCATCCCTTCTACAGCATTCTCTATTATGCACCTAGAAAGACATGTGCGCCCTTTTTCGTGATGCCAGTTCCCAGGGGCGGTGATTTATTGTCACTGGGGCTGGGGGGGGGGGCGTAATATTCAATAAAGCTTAGCGAGCAAGCAGGAACATCATAGTAACAATTTTAGTTTTGCAATATAAAGACTTGAAGTCTTTATATTGAAAATATATTAGGACGTTGATATAATTACAAAGTTTGTATTCTATCAACGCCCTAATGGGGGTCGCGATGCATTTGGTTGTTTGGAATTTTGCATATTTAGAGCATATTAATAGACAAATAGAAGTAAGTAGGTTTTAGGGCCTTTAATTCTTGCGTGCGTCAACCTTTTCAGTTTCCTTTGCTGGACAGAAATCTACTGCTTGAAATTTTAACGGGAGAGAGAGAGAAGGGGGAAAAAAGGGATAGGGAGAAAATGATGATCCGAGATGAAAGCAGTACCCTTGCAGGCATTAATAAAGACTGGAATAATAATAATAATACATGTAATAATAATTTAAGATTTGTATAGCGCACATATCTGCCTATAATGGCACTCAAGGCGCACAAAAAGATTCAGTTAAAGATTTATAATGTAGAATTTAAACAAAAAAGTTATTGCAATCCATGTACATGATTGTACTAGGTCACCCCATAACTCACTTACTTATTCAAATGCAAAGAAAGTACATATAAAAGCCAATATATGATTATAATAATAATAATATTGGGTTCTTGTATAGCGCTCATAATTATCTGTCAGACTTGACACTCCTGTCGCTCCGGATTATTACCCTGATGATGGATATTTGCATATTAGGGCTGATGTGCAAGTGATACAAGCTCAAAAGCCTTCTTTACTTTTTACTACATTTTAAGCTTGACAAATGGATTTTCAAATAGCGCTTGCTTGAGACTCTACTTATCCGTTCCTGACTTAATTATACCATAAATTATACCCTAATGGCATAATTGATAACGGCTTACTTCTAATCATCGAGTTATCGCATCCGATCGGGTGGTCGCTTCACACGACCTTTCCTATCGAAAGCAGAAGATCATGCCAAGATGCACGTAAAGGAACGCGTCCTTTAGTAGATTTACCGTAGGAGGATCACAAAGTGTAAGGTACATTGGACCAGTCCAGGCCGTTTGTAGATGAGCTCGGGATTTGTTTCCCAAACACTACCGTGATATTCCGTGAATAAAGGGGCATGTTTTCACAAAAGGTCGGATAACGCGACCATCCTACCCGACGATTCGAAGTAAGCAATTAATAACAATTCTGCTAGTAATGAAGATAAACATTCTTTTCTACATCATCATTGTTTACAGAGTCAAATTAAGATATGGAAGAAGAAAAAAGGATAATGAACAGTTAGTTACTATTGAAACAGCTTTTACCCTGTTTTTTCTTAAATAGAAGTTGGCATTTTAAATGAAATTAAATACGAATTCTACTTTAAAAGTGTCAATCACAGAATTTGCAATCACAAAATTTGTGATTGACACTAATATTTTTGTTCGTTCCGTCTATTTTTAGGAGGCTATCATAAAAGTAACTACCGTTTTTGGCCTATAACTTATAAGCATCTGCTTTTCACTCTTCTTTTTAGTCCAGTCTGTTTTTATATTCATGTCTATTCATGTTTATTCATGTGTATACGATTTATATTGTGAAATCATTGCAAAATGTGAAATATACATATGTGTAAAATATGAAACAATTATATTAAATGAAACTGAAACAGAAATTCCTTAATATAAACGGGCGCTTGATAGGCCTTCAAAACCCGCCCAGTGCCAGTTTTGGTTCCACAAACACGGCGGGTAGTCTTTCTTGTCCGAGAAAGCGAAGCGAGCGAGCGGCGGAGGATGAATCATTTCGTAACACCTTCAATGCGACTTGAATCAGTTTCCGACCAGATTTATCCAGTCCTAAATATTTTTTTCCGAATCAACATTCGTAAAGAGAATATTGCTAATTTGTGCCCTTTCTTATTCCTTCTTTTTTAGTCGCAGAGAAACATAGCTCTTCAAATGCCCTCATATAATTATACGAAATATGACTAGAAATAGCTTCAAACTTTTGGACCAAGTTTTCATGCCTCGTGCCTGTGTTTTGTGTGTACAATATACGTGTGAATTTCAGAAAGACTTGGTCGATGTCCTCTAATTGTGGTCATTACAAAATCTCAGAGTGTACATATTAAATTCCCATGATGTACTACATAATAAACCTTTCTTTAGGCAATTTTCGTAATTATTTCGCAATTATTCGTAACAGGTGAATGAAATAATTCGTATCGAGGCGAGTATAAATTTGGTTACATTACGAAAATGGCCTATTGCTCTCAGACCTATTACCCAGAACAATCACCAAATGAAACCTGCTGCCGCACCGAAGTCAGAGAAACATATCTTTCTGTCGACTCGTTCAAAGCAAAATTTAAAAATCCAAAATTCATATACACTGTATCATTAACTCCCAGCTAACCACAATTGCGCCTGCAACAACTAATTAATATCTAGTATTGGAGTTTCATTACCGTAAAATCTATACCGTTTTAGTGTATTATAACATTAAATTAAATAGGGGATAAAACATTGATTTTTTTTCCTATTATGAGTCAAGTTTATGATAAGAGCGTTAATTTTGTTCCATTTTCCCCCCTCAAATTTCATTATTTCTTATTTTTTCATTTTTCTTATCAGGCCTATCAGACAATCGAACAATTTGGGAGTAAAAAGCACGTAAAAATGTTATGACTTTCCCTTCTTTTCTGCTTGTTATAACATTTTCGGATGAAGATGAAGAGTAAAAGAGAGAGAGAGAGAAATAAATATATATGGAGAAAGAGTGAGGAAAGGAGAGAAAGAGAAAGAGAGAGATAGAATGAGAAAGAGAAACAAAAGAGAGCAAGAGAGGGTGAGGCACCGAGAAAGAGAGAGATAAAGAGACAGAGACAGAGAGAGGAGGACAAAAGAAAGATAGAGAGGGGGAAAGAGAGAGAGAGAGAGACACACACACACACACACACTTTTTTGTAATTTTGTTTTATTCCTCCAAATGTAATACAAACAAGAACAACATACAGTTGAATAAAATATATAAAAGTTTTCAATATTAATTGCTTATACATAAACATAATGAAACAAAAACTCATTTGCAGTATATAACTGAGCAACAAAGTAAACTTAAAGTACATAAACATAATTTATATGTCAATTGTATATGTTATTCACTCTATATTAAATTTTTAAAAAAACAAATCTGGAGGTTATTTTACTGGAACAAGGAACAAAGTCCTGCTCCTCCCTGCCCCCCTCCCTCACACAAACACACCCACACACCTACACACACACACACACACATACTACTCACTCAGTGGATGTCTGCTAACATTCTCAACTCAAGAAATATACTAAATAAGTAAGTTATCCAGGCTGCAAAATAGAGTCACACTTTAACAAGCCCACGGTGGAGAGGAAAACAAATCTTAATTAACACTAAGCTACTCCCACCGTTTAGAAAATGTAATCCCAGCTTTCCCATTCTAATAGCTATTTTCTTTTCCTCATCCCTATAATTAAAAATGATCTTCCTCATCTTTTATAAAGTTGGTACTTGCCCCCCTCCCCCGAGCTTGACATAAATATAATATACTTCACCATGAAAATTATAGTATTACAGATTTCTACTACCTGCCAACCCAACAAATATATCTCGCAATTCTAAATCTTTAATTTCATATAACTCAAAAAGTTGTACGAAAGCCTGCCATATCCTTTGAACGCTCCCGCAAGATTAAAATAAAATGTTTGTATGATTCTATTTCCTGTTTACAAAACGAACATAAATTATCACCCAACAAAACCAAATCTATGAAGATGCTCATTAGTATATATGGCTCCATGCAATAATCTAAATTGAAATTCTCGTTGTTTTCTTATGAGTAGGCTATAGTAATTCTTGGTCTAACAAATATTTCTTTTAATTCACTATCTATTAAATCATAATTATCTTGCCCATCCCTTACCTGCAAACCATACGTTTGCTGTAGTACTTTTATAAAATAATCATAAATTGTTCTTGAACCCACATCCCAAAACTGTATTTTTTTACCTAAAATATAAAAATACACACACATACGCACACGCGTGCGCGCACACGCACACATACACACACAGGCACACTTAGAGGATGTGGGTGTGTAGGCCTTTTATCGTATGTGTATTTAGAAGGATATTCGGATCATGCAAGAAGATTACAGACAATCTCCCCTCTCACTTATCTTTGAGCTTTTCGCTACGAAATGCCAAACTACGTAATCCATGACGCCAAAAAGGAATATTGCAAGGCCTTTCGTCGAAAAAAAAAATCATTTAGATTTCACATCTTAGATAATAATCGGATGAAAAATGCATACAAAATAGGACAGTAAGTGGAATTGATAATTTGATGGATTATATCATACTCTATTGAGTTGCTTCAAACAAGTATTTCATATTTTACAGCCTTCTTTACAAAATAAAAATTGACCATATTAATAGATAATTCTACAAAATGAGATATTAATGAAAATATAATAAAGATACCGCATATGAAGATTCTAAGCCTCTGATTGGTCAAAACTACTGACTGCTGGGCAGGAAAGCGAAAAATATCGACCGGGCATAGTTATACTTGCGCGTACAAAGCAATATCGACATAAAATTTTCATTATTTTATTATTTTCATAGTAATATGTACCGCCTACTTGAGGTAAATGGTACTTTTTGCAAGATAATGCGTTTATTTTTGATCATGTGACACACTTTTAACCAATCAAAAACCAATAAACTTTTGATGCAGGATATACTAATTGTTATCACACCGGTCATTGGATTGAATTGCTAATCCGCACATTGAGCTTGCAAAGGTAACGTACATTATGACTAGGATTATCATAATCGCAAGTTATGGAACGCATAGGAGGACGTGTGGGGGCTTAATTATGTCCACTTGCAAACCATCTCTCGTCGCGAGAGTCACACATTATAGCTGAGATAAAGCTTCCGATGGGATTATTATATTCGCTATTTCGGATGAGACAACAGAGATGTGTTTGTCTGCCTGATCGTAGATAATTATACGTACAGTTGTTCTCTGGGTCGGGATTTCTTTCTTTGGTAAGTTATTTTTGTTGTCTTTCCTTCAACATATTTTAAAAGAGAATTGAAATTAAACCATAGCGCTGTTAGAAGACAATCCTCATTGTTGGTGAAGTTTGGATGTATTTGATTGTTAGTCAATTATTAAGTTTATCTGATTAGTGTAGATAACCTTATATAATAATAATAATAATAATAATAATAATAATAATAGTAATAATAATAATACTCAGTTTTTATATAGCGCTTATTACTATCACTAAGCGCTTCCAAACTTGGAGATTATTACCCCGGCTTTAGCTGTGCTGCCATTACGGCGCTCTAGCATTTCAAAGAATTAATTCCTGCCAGGTACCCATTTACATCACCTGGGTTGAGTGTGGCAAATCAGTCTTTCCGTCATTCTAAATTTAATTTCACGTTAAAAATTTAGTTAACATTGAGAATGCAAAGAAATTTCTGTGGCAGAAAGTTTTAAGCTTTGAATTAAAATACATTATAGTAAAATATATATCTCTTCGATTCGTGCAAATAATATTTTTCAAGTAATGAATTACTATTTTCGTTGTTCTAAACTTTATTTCAAACTAAAAAAGCACTTTAATCGGTGCCAGGTAAAAATGTCAGAGGAAAAAATGTCAGAGGTAAAAATGTCAGACGTAAAAATGTCAGAGGAAAAAATGTCAGAGGTAAAAATGTCAGAGGTAAAAATGTCAGAGGTAAAAATGTCAGAGGAAAAAATGTCAGAGGTAAAAATGTCAGAGGTAAAAATGTCAATGCCAGCAAAGACTGTTATGACAAGAAAACATTAATACGGATGCTTTGTCTCCCTCATCAATACTTTATTACAAAAGTTTAACAAACAATATCAAAGCTTCGCTTGAAGAATGTCAGATAGTAGGCCTACAAGTGGTTAACGTTGAGACATATCTACCCAGGTATTTTGTCATGTGCTTTCGACCATAACACTGTGTAACTTTATATACAAAAAAAAATCATGTTTGTGATTAAGAAACGTGGGAGAAATACAGTTTAAGTCCCTCAATTTCAACTGTTTTTTCTGCCAAATTCATGATGCATTTTGATTAATGTGTAGACTTGTACGAATATGCACCTGCTGGAAACTGTCGTATACAGTGTATGCCAGCTCACCTTTTATAAATCCTGCACCAAATATCCTTCAAACAATATTATCATATATACAAGCAGTATCATGATGCTATAAATGTGTACAGTAAAACTATGTTTCTGATATGTTGCTCATGAATAAATATTTGTCAATTTCAGAGTTTGATCTCTCACAGCAAATAATTATAGAACGATGTAGCTTAAACCTCTGCAAAGCGCGCGCTTATCTGGAATGTGGTGGTGCGGTTAGCATTTGATGTAACATTGGCGGCTTTCTGCTTTGTATCGAGTATCAAAGCTGCTTATTGATGTTCTCCCAGACTATTTATACCGCAATAGTGATCAACGATCAACTCTTTGAAAAGCGCGCGCTTCTCTGGAATGTGATGGTGCGGTTAGCATTAAACGAAACATGGGCGGTTTCTGCTTTTTATCAAAGTATCAAAGTATCAAGCCCACAAGAAAGTGAAATTGTTGGAAATATGCATTTGTAGGAAATTACATTTTATAGTAGTCATTGGCACGCTGTTATAATGTCCATCAATCTTCAGAAGGGACAGTGAATTGGGGGCGGAGGACTCACAGCGTGATATCTCATCCTCTTTTTTTGGGGGGGGGGGCTGTGATGACTTTTCTTTTTATTTAATGATTACACCATCGAGCCACAACTCGGCCTATAATTCATGGCCAAACTACTCGATTTTAGACATTCTTTTTTTCCAGAAGTTTGCTCAGTGTACCAGTATCACTTGCTTAGACAAAGGCATATGAGGGGGAGGCAGTCGGGTCACTATGCCCCCAAGAGAAGGATACACCCCCGTCTCCCCTCGGCAATAATCGGGCAGAAAGGTAAATAAAAGTTAAAGAAACAAGAAAATAAAGCAGCGCTGAAATTAATGACCGCAGAGAATCCTTCGTTATATCTTTTCGATAAGCCTAATATACAACCATTACCAATATTCAACCTGTAACATTTTTAGCTCTGACATTTTTAGCTCTGACATTTTTTCCTCTGACATTTTTACCTCTGACATTTTTACCTCTGACATTTTTACCTCTGACATTTTTACCTCTGACATTTTTTCCTCTGACATTTTTACCTCTGACATTTTTTCCTCTGACATTTTTACCTCTGACATTTTTACCTCTGACATTTTTACCTCTGACATTTTTACCTCTGACATTTTTTCCTCTGACATTTTTTCCTCTGACATTTTTACACCGAGCCCTTTAATCAATGAGCAGACTGTACTAAAGTCTGAATTCATAATGCTATACGTAGGGCTGGAAGTCGTGGCAGGATGGCGCCCGATAGAAAAAAGAAATGTTTAATGTGGAGATCTGTATTTTTAATAAAATTTAGTGATGGTATTCTAGTTTTTATTGTATCGGCATTCTAGAAAATTGATTTCAATTGTCATAAAAATATCTAATATACATTTTCATTGGTAATTTTGGTTATTCCAAAGTTCATAATAAAAAAAAGTGAATTATGGGAAGTATAAACCTTTGGAATTTTGAAAATGAATTTTGAAAATGAAATAGGTTTCATAGTGAAATACGGTCCATAATTTTGAAGGTTTATAATTCAGAAAATGAAATAGGACATGCTTTCTTTTTGGAATCACGATCCATCCTTTTTCTGAATCATAAACCTTTTGTATAAGGCACATGACTTCTTGTATAGCGCCTCTGCTTGGCGCTCAGGACACTTGCACTTCCAAATCTCACAATTCAACGTTCTTGATCTGTATTTTTAATCAACGTTATTTTCCATTAACTTGAGGGCAATCTAACCCTTGTAACAAGTTGACTTGTATGAAAGCAGAAAAATAACAGAAACATAATGGCAAAAGTTTGAAATGAATCGGACCAATAGTATGGAAGTTATGAATGTTTGAAATACAAGATCACTTAGTCTATGCGAATCTCAAATTGGTAGTTCGGTCAGCGGATTGTGACGTAGGACGTGGATAACTCTCCCATTTGCCGTGTACAAAATATCATTAATTTCTGTTTTTCTCGTAAGTTCCTTCTCCCTTTGGGCACTACTCAAACTATATTATAGATAGCATATTATTATAGGTCCTCTAAAAAGAATAGACCCTCCTGAGCAATGAATATATGAAATTTTTTTTAATTTTAGTCATTTTATATGTTGGAACAGATGGAAAAGTAGTCCGGCACTGCATCACATTGACATTACCGCTTCAGCCAATTTGAAGCGCCCATACGATATAGTGACTACAACTTTTAAAATTCATAACTTTCTTATATTTTATCAGATTTAATTAAAACTTTCATCGGTTTTCTTCTCTGATTTCTCTGCTTTCTTTGAGAGTAGTTGTCTATTTGGGTTGGATTTCCCTTTAAGCCCACTACAAACTATACGATCTGACTATGATCCGATTTTGGAAGAATTTACAATGGCATTTGATGTGAACATCTGAATTTGTAAAAAACTTAATGATTAAGGATCTGAATATTCAAAGAATTAATCAAATCAAATTTAAAATGATATCAAGCTTCATTTTGGAAAGGAAAAGCTAAATTGACTCATAATCGTAGTCGAACGTCAGACCAGTAGTGCGATTGTTTACAATTTAAAGCTGATTCTGAGTAAAATGCTTAAATGCACTAAAATTCCGGTTGTTGGAATTCATTTCATTATTTAGGAAATAAACGCGGACGATGATGTTTGCTTACCTAGATTTCATATCAAATATAATTGCCATTTCTTCGAAAATCGGATCGCTGGAGGATCGTATAGGGTTTGGCGGGCTGTACGTCCTTTAGAGCAACGCAAAAGTGAGGAATTAACACTGTTTAAATGGGAAGTCCACCTTGATATTAACTTGCTCTAATAAAAAGCAGAAATGAGAGAAACAAATTAGTAAAATTTTAGCAATATCTGATTAAAAATTGAAAAGTTATGAATATTTTTAGTTGTCATCACTGATATAAAAAGTGGCAACACTGTGACGTATCTTTGCAATATTTAAAAGAATTAATTCAATCATATTAATAATAACAATGAGAATAATGATAAAAATAATAATAATATGTCTTGTTACCAAGGGTAGCCTCATCAGTATTAATACTCTTCGCCCTGAGGGCCCTGCAATAATATTATTACTATGAAGAGGCACTCAAGCATTCAAGGAATTTCGCTAAAAGACGTCAATGCAGCGGGACTCGAGCCGCGAACCATGTGACCCATACTAGACCACGACACCTCTACGATGAATGTATGAACGAACATTTTCTTTAGAGAAAATATGAAGTTTTGAAGTTTTTTAGTAAAGGGCAAATGGGAGGGGAGCTCAAAAGATACGTCACAGAGTTGCCAATTTGTATTTGATTAATCACACCTTCAAAAATAATTCATAACTTTCATATTTTCAATCGGTTATTGCTTAAACTTTCACTGACCTGTTTCTCTCGTTTTATTCTTCTATTAAAACCAACTTAATATCTGGTTGGACGTCCCTTTGACTTACTAAGAAATAAAGCCCGTAGTAAAGAAAGTTTTGTGTTCAACATTGTTGACCTTTGGAATTACGAACCATCGGGAAAACGAACTTTCCGAAATACGAGTGCGCCCGCCATTGCATTGTCTTTGTCATTACATTTCCAGATTTAATTTTATTTATCACCAAAGACGGTACTATGGCACCCAGACGACGGGGACATACTGGTAAACCATGCCTTGCTTTGTTCATGCTGATTGTCATGCTGTACTTCACTACTCCTGAACACATTGATATCTGCAGAGACTGCTCATGTTTTGGTACATTACAACTCATTTCCTGCCAAGGGGTCTTCCGGGTAGGGGCTCAGCTAAAACACACTTTTGAAGATGTAGCCTTCCGTGGCCTCGATCTCGATGTACCACATTCAAAATTATCACCTGATCTATTCCAGAATCGGATAGGCACCATCTATCTCGATTTAATGGAAAACGGTTTTAAGTTTATCGATGATCGACTGTTTACGATCCTCCGCCAGGTGAAATACCTTACTCTATACCGCAACGCCCTCACAGCCATTCCCGTTTTTCACAATCTCACGTCATTACAAGAACTTAGCCTGGCGTTCAACAACATTCGCAGCATTGGTAGCAACCTGAAGGCCCATGCTCCAAAACTAAAAGTGCTTACGCTGGATCACAACAAGATCACATTTATCCAAGGGGATCAGTTTCCGGAGGAGCTAGAAATCCTCGGCCTGAGCTTTAACAGGATTACGTCCATCGACAGGGGTTCACTCTCGGGTCTCGTGCAGTTAATGAAAGTAGATCTTACAGGTAACCTGATCTCGCAGATATCGAGCGGTTCTTTCTTGTTGCCTGGTTTAAAAACTGTGATCCTAAGTGAGAACAGGATCCGTGAAATCTTCAAGGATGCCTTCAATCCAGGGCTGGACAAAATACATCTTAACAGCAACAGACTTTCTGAACTTGGTAACATCAGCGGCATCCATTCATTAAAGGGTTTGTATGTCTCGTTTCAGAGTGAGTTCATCAAACTGCAGGAAATTCCATTTCTCGAAAATCTCACAGAACTGACAGTTACTGTGAAAAGTTCTCCCGATCATGCCGATGGGATTGCCAGAATACTTGCCAAGATGCCTAGGCTGCAGTTTCTGTCAGTTGTTGGAGGGGAAATGAATTATGTAACTATGCAAAGACATACTCACCTTCGCGTTGTAAACTTCAAGTCTTGCTCTATAAAGGATATCCACAATTTAACCCTAATACCTATGTTGTCCTCCCTATCAGCAACCAATAACCTGATGACATCTATTTCGCGTATTTCTGGACTAAGAAACCTGGCATATGTTGATTTGAACCAGAATCTAATTGTCACAATATCAGCTTCCGATCTAGCAAATTTACCCAATTTGGAAACAATCAATTTGTCGGGTAATGAAATAGCATTTATATCAGGACGGTTTGATGCTCAAAATCTTCTATCGATAAACCTGTCAAAGAATAAAATTTATAGTATTTCAACTCGTGCTTTTTCCAGCCTGCGTATAATAAATGATATCACCATAAGTTACAATCCAATAAGAAACAAGAATCAAATCGAATTTATCCGACCACTGACATATATCCAGTTACGCTACGCGAAACTAACAAAACTAGATAGCGACTCATTCAGAGGAATGCAGTCTTTGTGCTTTGTCGACCTGACTAGCAACCTGATATCCGAAATACTTGGTATTTCTTATCTTCCCAGTTTGAAAACCCTGATTTTGGATGACAATCCACTAAATTTTATTTCGCCCAACATATTGCAGACCCTTCCTCATCTCTTCACACTGTCTCTCAAAAACACACACTTGCTGGCTTTTCCAATAGTGCTTGGAGTGTTCCCTCAAATGCATACAATTATCCTGAGTGGAAACTATCTTAAACGAATCCCACGTGAGATATCTCATAATTTCCCAAATCTAAGGTCTCTTCACCTGTCGAACAACAGCATCGATAGGTTTGAACTCGACACCTTAACCATGTTTAACAATCTTATCTATTTTTCAATGGATGGAAACCGTATATCATACTATGATACGAATACAACAAAGAATATTTCCTTACAAACTCTTTCAATCGGATCAAGGCATACAGAGTTCATGTCTAATGGAATGCATGATGTCTTGACGAACATTTTTAATTTTGCTGTGTACGGGTCGTCTTTACTGAATGTTTCTGGTAGTATTCTTTGCGGACACCATGCTCAGTTTGTCCGAGTCCAAGGGGGGATGCTTCAGGATGTGGCCGATACGTGTCCACCTTTATCACTAAACACGCTAAACTCATTGAAGCTTGACAATGTCGTTATTAGTACATCTTCGTTCTATACTTCACTTACCCAGACCACGATAAATGTATACTTTATCAACATATCGATTCTAGATGAATATCACGATAATAGGAGCAAAGTGTACCACACACAGTTGAGACATCTTCGCTATCAAGAGTCCGGTATTGTTGAACTTCCTCAAGTCTTTGCTCCGTCGATGATCAGCTTGGATGTCTCTGGCAATTTCTTGGAAGAACTTAAACTGAAGGACTTAACCAAGCTATATCCTAGATTACAATCCCTTGATCTCTCAAACAATCGCATCAGGGTTCTCTCCAGTTGCGGTGTCAGCGGCGTATCGCATCCTCTGAAGGTCCTAATCCTCAAAGGCAACAACCTTTGGTTTTTCTCTGCCTGGAGGTGTGGAAATGGTTTCAAGATTCTCACAAATCTTGTAACACTGAACTTGGATGACAACAGTCTATCATATTTGGAACGTGATATCATCCCTAGGTCCTCCTCTGATCAAGCGCCTTTCATGACATCCGTTAGTGCGGGAGACAACAGGCTAATATGTGACTGCCACCAGCGTTGGTTAGTGAAAATGGAGGACAGTATCAGCTTTGTTAATACCAAGTGCTCTGCACCAGAAGGTCATGCTGGCAAACTTCTGTCGGACTTACTGAAAGATGGTTTCCCTTGTCCGTTGTCTGTGTCGGAAGAGCAAACCTGTGCAATATCGATCAACTCGGAGGTTTTAGTTCAGTGTCCCGCCGCATCTTACCCCTTTCCCAAAATTTCCTGGGTTTCTGCAGAATCTGTTGTTGATGTCAACGAGACCCTGTCAGTGGACCATTCGATGGCAGATCTAGAAATAGTAGCCGGATCACTGTGGGTTAAATTGGACTCCAGGCGTCTTTACGTTGATGAAGAAGCGATCAATATTTCTCTAACTTGTCGCGCCATCAGTGAAGGGGATACGCTTGACATCAATGTCCTCGTCCATATCGAGTTCCCCAACGGTGACGATACAGGCGAACACTCCAACCTGTCGGTTCAGTGTAATCCGAGTGAGAAAGATAGCGGCAGCAAGCTATTGCAGTCGATCTCTGAAAATACTGTAGATATTGGTCCGACGGAAAACCTGACCGGTTGGTCATTGGGCGATGCAAAGAGCTGCCTCCAGTCAGCTGATGGCACTATAATCACACTTATGCTTGGAATTACTTGTTTCGTACATTATGTGTTGACATGTCTGATCATAACCGTTCTTAAAGTCAGATGAAGTATTGTCACGTGATATAACGAGTAATGTAGGAAACAGCGACACTGTCAATATCCTGCATTTACCGAATTATCAGCTTTCAACCCAGAACCAATTTACTATTCGAATACAAATATTTGAATTTGAAATTGAATTCTGAAGTTATCAACAACAACACATCACAATAATGACAGTATATGAACAATCATATACAATGCAAAAAATAACACTGATACATGTATACATAACAGAAGAGTAATGTTGATTGAACAGTAATGGTTTTAAAACGATATTTAGACATAGATTTGCAAACAGGCGCGTACGCAGATGGGGGAAGGGGGGGGGCGGTTGGGGTTTAAACCCGTATAATTTTCCAATTTCCGGGACAAAAAAAAAAAATGTGCTCTTACCCCGGTTATTCAGTATATATTAGATATATATATATATATATATATATGAATGAAAAACTTGTTTGTTTGGTATTTACATATACATTTATACAAAAATATAATACGGTACCCTGTAACTTGTTTACATTTCTAAAAGAAAGTTGAAGTGCTAAAGCATTATAATGAAAGATAACAAATCTTTGAACAAATATAATCATCACTTTGTTAATAAAATGAAAAGGATGCATTAATCAAAATAAAATCATACAGATGTGCGTACATGCGCAAATCCTGTAAAAGCTATAATCGTTAACAAACAATTGTATACATATATAAAAGGAAGACAAGTAAATTAATTGAAAAACGAAAGAGGGTGGGGTGTGAATTGAGCCCGCATCATTTACATAGAAGTTAGGTGGAAAGATGTCTCCGAAAAGATAACCTCGATGTTTTTAATCTAATTTAATCTGGGAGATCATTCCACAGCTTTGTTCCTACAAACGAAATACAAAATTGTCCTTGCGTTGTCTTACATTTTGGTTGATAGAGTGAGCCACTTTCTTTTCTCCTTGTTGTATATCTGTTCTGTATCATCTGACAATAATCGACTAAATAGTGTGGTAATCCACCTCTTACAAGATCATACATAAATGTTGATACAAGCAGTTCATGAAGTTTAGAGATATTGAATATTTCTAGACTTTGAAAATGACGTTTGGAGTCTGTTCTAAGTGGACTGAATGTAATTGCTCTCATTGCCATTATTTGACTTAAATATATACAATTTAGATTACTTTTGTAAGTGCTCCCCCATACTTCTACTCCATAAGAGAGGTGAGGCTGTATAAAAGCCTTATATAATAACACAAGTATATTCTTGGGAACAAAATGTTTCAGTTTAAACAGAATGCCTACTCTCTTCCGTATGCATTTGCTTTAGTATGAATATGTTCTTTCCATGAAAGATGACAATCAATTTCAATTCCTACAAATGATGCAACGGATACCTCTCTAATATCTGATCTTGATATTCTCACCGATCCCTTTTCTTCTTCTATATACGATATGTTGATGAATAAAAATTACCTTTCCTTACCTTACCTTACTGTTCGTTTCGTCTCTTTATAAAAGACCGTTTATAAAATAAATAACCTTTTGGCGCCTATAACTCAAAAGGCATCTGTTTTCACCATAGGCCCTCGAAATTGTACTATTTTTTTTAGTTCAGTGTTTTTACTGAGTGCAAACAAGTATATACGAAGTACTGACTCTCTATTTTCGTCCATCATAATAGAATTCACGTTTATCATGCGCATGTTTATTCTTATTTATTCATGTTATTTGTATACCATATGATGAAATCATTGCAAAATGTGAAATATACATGATATATGTAAAATCTGATACAATTAACTGAAATTGACACTGAAACTTTCTAAATATTAAGGGGCGCTTGATAGGCCTTCGAAATTCGTCCCGCGCCAGTTCTGGTTCCACAAAGACGGCGTGCAGTCTTTCTTGTCCGAGGAAGCGAAGCGAGCGGGAATTATTTCGTTACACCTTCAATGCGAACTTGTATCAGTTTCCGACCAAATTCATCCATTACTCAGTATACAGTAAGTCATCATTTTTTCCGAATCAACCTTCTAAAAGAGAAGATGGCTAATCTGTGCCCTTTCTTATTCTTTTTAGTTTAGTCGCAGAACAGTATAGCTCTTAAATTTCCCTCATATTCGAAATATGACTAGAAATAGCTTCAAGCTTTGGACCAAGTTTTCATGCCTCGTGTGTGTGTTTTTTGTGTACAATATACGTGTGAATTTTAGAGAGACTTGGTCAATTTCCTCTAATTGTGATCGTTACAAAATCTCAGAGTATACATACATTCTTTTACGTAAATTTCTATGTACTACATAATAAACCTTTCTTTAGGCCATTTTCGTAATTATTTCGCAATTATTCGTAACAGGTGAATGAAACAATTAGTATCGAGGCAAGTATCAATTTGGTTACATTATGAAAATGGCCTATTGCTTCCACATATTTTATATTACATTGATATCACATGACCAGTACTCAACTTTAACCGCCCAATACTCATCGAATTATTCAAATAGAGAAACAATCCTTTTGAAAATGCATTACAGCAAGTATAAAATCGGAGTAGTAACATTACGGTACCCTTTACAAAAATAAATAAATAAGCAGATTAGTTTTTGTTGCCCAACTCGTCAAGCGTTAGGGAGTGGGTATTCTGTTCATCGTACTATACATTATTTCAAAAATGCGTCTCAAGTCATTGTGGATCCGCAAGTACGCCAAACAAGCCAATCACCGTGATTTTTCATAGAAAACTGATGAGGCATGCCATCATGCTATTCGCTCTCTTGTTTTAAGTCGTTTTGATAATGCCAATTCCCTCTTGATTAATATTAATGTTTCGGATATTAATAGACTTCAACGAATCCAGAATCGTGCAGCCCGTATTGTCTCAAATGCAAGAAAATATGATCATGTGTCTCCTTTATTTAAACAACTACACTGGTTCCCTGTTCGCAAGAGAATAATGTATAAAGTTTCACTATTTGTTTATAAATCCATGTATAACATTATCCTATCCTATATTTCTAGTTTGTTTTGGCCCATCCAGCAATTAAGAAATTCATTACGCTCAAGGTCAGATCCTCTTCTTCTGCAAAACAAATTTTTCTGTCGACTCTTTCAAAGCAAAATTAAAAATTAAAAAAAAAAAAAAAAAAAAATCAAAAATTCAAATACACTGTACCACAATATTGCGCCTGTAACAACTATATTATGTATAGGAGTTTAATTGCAGGAAAATATATACAGTTTCTAGAGAATCGGGATGCGCAAACAAGATGAAGAGTAAAAGAGAGATACATAAATTTAAAAGAAAGAACAAGTAAAGAGAGGGGGAGAGAGAGAGAGGGAGAGTGAGTGAGGAAAGGAGTGAAAGAGGAAGAGAAAGGGAGAAAGAAAGAAAAGGGTGCAAGAGGGGGGGGGGGCTGAGAAAGAGACAGAGAGTTGTGGAAAAGAAATATATATATCATTAGAGAGAGAGTGAGAAAGACACACACACACACGCACACACACGGAGGGAGGGGATGCATATTTGTGTATTTAGGTGCGCGGTAGAAGGATATTCGGATGATGCGAGAAGATTACAGATAATCTCCCCTCTCACTTATCTTTGAGCTTATGGCTACGAAAATGCAAAACTACGTAATCCATGACGCCAATAAGGAATATTGCAAGGCTTTTCGTCGAAAAAAATCATTTAGATTTCACATCTTAGATAATAATCGGATGAAAAATGAATATAGAGTAGGACAGTAAGTGGAACTGATAGATTGATGGATTATATCGTACTCAGTTGGGTCGCTTCAAACAAGAATTTCATGTTTTACAACATTCTTTACGGAATAGACATTGATCATATTAATTAAATAATTCTATGAAATGAGATATTAATTAAAATATAATAAAGATACCGCATATGAAGATTCTAAGCCTCTGATTGGTCAAAACTACATGCATGAAATTCGCTACTGACTGCTGGGCAGTAAAGCGAAAAATATTGACCGGGCATAGTTCTACTTGCGCGTACAATGCAAGGACGCGAAGAAAAGTTAACAGTGGATAGCTCTAAGACGGGTAAATTTCCTTTCCTATATAAATACATTTAAACAGGCAAATTTTATTAAAATATATCTTTTTAAGAATTGACACTTGAGATGCGGTATATAAAACAAATAAAGGACTGGGTAATTTTCGGTTAACGGTTAAAACTATCGCTAATTGCCACACGTGTAATTTTGGACCAAACAATATAGGCACAAGCAGACGGAAGGATTGCTTTTTGCAACACAATTGCGAAATTGCCCGTTTCTGGTCGTCGTAAGCTCCATGAAAACCCTTTCAATACCGGTATACATTATTCTTGCAATACGGGAGCATTTAAATAATCTTGAATCCTTTAGGTATATCTATTCCATGATGAATACAAAGTGGCACAGGAAGACTACAAACATCATTGTAAGCCGAGATATGAGAGCAAAGATTACTTGTGTGGCCTTTAAAGAGTATCATCACATCAGGTTTGGTTAGCAAGTGAACACGACAGAAAACCCAGACTTTATGTCCCAAAAGAACCTGTGATTATGATAAGCCATCTGCAGTGATTATCACAAGCCATTTTGCATAATGGGACGAAATAACGAATATCGACATAAAATTGTCATTACTTTATTATTTTTTATAGAAATATTTACCGCCTACTTGAGGTAAATAGTACTTTTTTGCAAAATAGTTTGTTTATTTCTGATCATGTGACACACTTTTAACCAATCAAAAACCAATAATGTTTGATGCAGGATATAATAATTGTTATTACACCGGTCGTTGGATTGAATTGCTAATCCGCACATTGAGCTTACAAAGGTAACGTACATTATGGCTAGGTTTATCATAATCGCAAGTTATGGAACGCATAGGAGGACGTATGGGGGCTTAATTATGTTCACTTGCAAACCAACTCTCGTCGCGAGAGTAACACATTATAGCTGAGATAAAGCTTCCGATAGGATTATTATATTCGCTATTTCGGATGGGACAACGGAGATGTGTTTGTCTGCCTGATCGTAAATAGTTATTACTACTGTAGTTCTCCGAGTTAGGATTTCTTTCTTTGGTAAGTTAATTTCTGTTGCCTCTCCTTCAACATATTTTCAAAGAGAATTGAAATTAAACCATAGCGCTGTTAGAAGACAATCCTCATTGTTGGTGAAGTTTGAATGTATTTGTTAGTTAGTCAATTATTTAGTTCCTCTGATTAGTCTAGATAACCTTATGAAGTGCAAATTACTCTTTTCGTCATTCTAAACTTGATTTCACGTTAAAAATTACTTAACATGGAGAATGCATAAAGAATTCTGTAGCAGAAAGTTTTAAGCTTTGCACTAAAAATACATGATAGTAAAATATATATCTCTTCGTTTAGTGTAAATACAAATTTTCAAATTATGAATTACTCTTTTCGTTATTCTAAACTTTAGTTCACACTAAACATGCACGTTAATCAGTGAGCAGACTGTTTTTTAATTCTGAATTCATAATACTGCATAGTGCTGGAAGTCGTGACAGGATGGCGCCCGATAGAAGAACACAAATCTTCATTGTGTAATTCTGTATTTTTTCATAAAATTTAGTGATGGTATTTTAGTTATTGTTGTATCGGCATTCTAGTAAATTGATTTTACTTGTCATAAAAATATGAAATATACATTTTCATTGGTCATTTTGGTGTTAATCCAAAAGTCCGTTACGACGAAGATTTACAAGTTATTCCATTTGACAAATGAAATAGGTTTCGTAGTTCCGATAGTGAAATACGGTCCATAATTTTGAAGGTTTATAATTCGGAAAGTGAAATAGGACATACTTTCTTTTCGGAATCACGATTCATCCTTTTTCTAAATCATAAACCTTCTGTATAAGGCATGTGAATTTTTAGATGTTGATGTTGGTGAAGACTGCTTGTATAGCGCCTCTGCTGGGCGCTCACGACACTTGCACTTCAATGCCTCACAATTCAACGTTCTTGGTCTGTATTTTTAATTAAACGTTATTTTCCATTAGTCCCACTACAAACTATACGATCTGACTATGATCCGATTTTGAAAGAATTTACAATGGCATTTGATGTGAACATCCGAAATTGTAAAAAACTTAATGACTAAGGATCAGAAGAGTCAAAGAATCAATAAAATCTAATTTTCAAATGATATCAAGCTTTATTTTGGAAAGGAATCGGCTCAGAATCGTAGTCGAACGTCAGACCAGTGATGCGATTGTTTACAATGTGAAGCTCATTCGGAGTAGAATGCTTAAATGCACTAGAAATTCAGGTTGTTGGAATTCATATCATTACTTAGGAAATAAACGCGGACGATGATTTTTGTTTTAAATAGCTAGATTTCATATCAAATATAATTGCCATTTCTTCGAAAATCGGATCGCTGTAGGATCGTATAGGGTATGACGGGCTGTAGTCCTTTAGAGCAACGCACCAAAAGTGAGAAATGAACACCATTTAAAAGGGAAGTCCATCCTGATATTAACTTGCTTTAATAAAAAGCAGAAAATGAGAGAAACAAATTAGTGAAATTTTAGCAATATCTGATTAAAAATTGAAAAGTTATTAATATTTGTAGTTGTCATCACTGAAACACAAATAGGCAACACTGTGACGTATCTTTGCAATATTTGCAATAATTAATTCAATCATATTGATAATTAAAAACAAAATATAATAATCATCACCATCAGTATTTATACTGTTTTCGCTGAACCTTGCAATAATATTATTACCCTGGCTTTAGGCGAGCTACCATAAAGAGGCACTCAAGCATTCAAGGAATTTCTTTCTACTGGGTACCCAATTACCTCACCTGGGTGGAGTGTGGCAATGCATGTGGATTAATGTCTCGCTAAAAGACGTCAGTGCAGCGGGACTCGATGAATGTATATATGAATGCAAATTTTCTTTAGGGAAAATATGAATTTTTGATTTTTTTTTTTTAATACAGGGCAAATGGGAAGGGAGCTCAAAAGATACGTCGCAGAGTTGTCGATTTTAAAAAAGTCATAACTTTCATATTTTTAATCGGTTACTGCTCAAACTTTCACTGACCCATTTCTCTCATTTTATGCTTCTATTAAAACCAACTTAATATCTGGTTGTACGTCCCCTTTGACTTACTGAGAAATAAAGCCCCTTGTATAGAAATTGTGAGTGTGCGTCATTGTAAAGCTTCGGAATTACGAACCATCGGAATAACGAACCTTCAATAATACAAGTGCGCCTGTCATTGCATTGTCTTTGTCATTACAATCCCAGGTTTTTTATCACCAAAAGACGTAGGTACGATGACACCAAGACGACGGGGACACACTGGTAAACCATGCCTTGCTTTGTTCCTGCTGATTGCCATGCTGTACTTCGCTGTTCCTGAACATATTGATATCTGCAGAGACTGCACATGTGTTGGTACATTACAACACGTTTCCTGCCAAGGGGTCTTCCGTATAGGGGCTCAGCTAAAACACACGTTTGAAGATGTAGCCTTTAGCGGCCTCGATCTCGATGTACCACATTCAAAATTATCACCTGATCTTTTTCAGAATCGGACAGGCATCATCTATCTCAATTTAATGGAAAACGGTTTTAAGTTTATCGATGATCGGCTGTTTATGATCCTCCGCCAGGTGAAATACCTTACTCTATCCCGCAACGCCCTCACAGTCATTCCCGTGTTTCACAATCTCACGTCACTACAAGAACTTGGCCTGGTGTTCAACAATATTCGCAGCGTTGGAAGCAACCTGAAGGCACATGCTCCAAAACTAAAAAAGCTTATGCTGGATCACAACAAGATCACATTTATCCAAGGGGATCAGTTTCCGGAGGAGCTAGAAATCCTCGGCCTGAGCTTTAACAGGATTACGTCCATCGACAGGGGTTCACTGTCGGGTCTCCTGCAGTTAATGAAAGTAGATCTTACAGATAACCTGATCTCGCAGATATCGAGCGGTTCTTTCTTGTTGCCTGGTTTAAAAACTGTGATCCTAAATGAGAACAGGATCCGTGAAATCTTCAAGGATGCCTTCAATCCAGGGCTGGACAAAATACATCTTAACAGCAACAGACTTTCTGAACTTGGTAACATCAGCGGCATCCATTCATTAAAGGGTTTGTATGTCCCGTATCAGAGTGAGGTCATCAAACTGCAGGAAATCCCACATCTCGAAAATCTCACAGAACTGTCCGTTTCTGTGGAAAGTTCTCCCGATCATGCCGATGGGATAGCCAGAATACTCACCAAGATGCCTAGGCTGCAGTTACTTTCAGTTCATGAAGGGAAAATGAATTATGTAACTATGAAAAGACATACTCACCTTCGCGTTGTAAACTTCAACTTTTGCTCTATAAAGGATATCCACAATTTAACCCTACTACCTATGCTGTCCTCCCTATCAGCAAACAATAACCTGATGACATCCATTTCCCGTATTTCTGGACTAAGTAACCTGGTAAATGTTGATTTGAACCAGAATCTAATTGTCACAATATCAGCTTCCGATCTAGCAAATTTACCTAGTTTAGAAATAATCAATTTGTCGGGCAATGAAATAGCATTTATATCGGGACGGTTTGATGCTCAAAATCTTCTATCGATAAACCTGTCAAAAAATAAAATTTATAGTATTTCAACTCGTGCTTTTTCCAGCCTGCGTATAATAAATGATATCACCATAAGTTACAATCCAATAAGAAACAAGAATCAAATCGAATTTATCCGACCACTGACATATATCCAGTTAAGCTACGCGAAACTAACAAGAGTAGATAGCGACTCATTCAGAGGAATGCAGTCTTTGTGCTTTGTCGACCTGACTAGCAACCTGATATCCGAAATATTTGGTATTTCTTATCTTCCCAGTTTGAACACCCTGATTTTGGATGACAACCCACTCAATTTTATTTCGCCCAACATATTGCAGTCCCTTCCTCATCTCTTCACACTGTCTCTCAAAAACACACATTTGCTGGCTTTTCCAATAGTGCATGGAGTGTTCCCTCAAATTCACACAATTATCCTGAGTGGAAACTATCTTAAACGAATCCCACGTGAGATATCTCATAATTTCCCAAATCTAAGGTCTCTTCACCTGTCGAACAACAGCATCGATAGGTTTGAACTCGACACCTTAACCATGTTTAACAATCTTATCTATTTTTCAATGGATGGAAACCGTATATCATACTATGATACGAATACAACAAAGAATATTTCATTACAAACTCTTTCAATCGGATCAAGGCACACAGAGTTCATGTCTAATGGAATGCATGATGTCTTGACGAACATTTTTAATTTTGCTGTGTTCGGGTCATCTTTATTTAATGTTTCTGGTAGAATACTTTGCTGGCGCCATGCTCATTTTGTCCGAGTCCAAGGGGGGATGCTTCAGGATGTGCCCGATACGTGTCCACCTTTATCACTAAACACGCTATACTTATTGGAACTAGAAAATGTCATTATTAGTACATCTTCGTTCTATACTTCACTTACACAGACCACGGTAATGGTAGACTTTATCAACATATCGATTCTAGAAGAATACGATAACAGGAGCAAAGTGTACCACACACAGTTGAGACATCTTCGCTATCAAGGGTCCGGTCTTGTTGAACTCCCTCAAGTCTTTGCTCCCTCGATGATCAGCTTGGATGTCTCTGGCAATCTCTTGGAAGAACTTAAACTGACGGACTTAACCAAGCTATATCCTAGATTACATACCCTTGATCTCTCAAACAATCGCATCAGAGTTCTCTCCAGTTGCGGTGTCAGCGGCGTATCGCATCCTCTGAAGGTCCTGACCCTCAAAGGCAACAACCTTTGGTTGTTTTCTGCCTGGAGGTGTGGAAATGGTTTCAAGATCCTGACAAATCTTGGAACACTGAACTTGGATGACAACAGTCTATCATATTTGAAACGTGATATCATCCCTAGGTCCTTCTCCGATCAAGCACCTTTCAGGACATCCGTTAGTGCGGGAGACAACAGGCTAATATGTGACTGCCACCAGCGTTGGTTAGTGAAAGTTGAGGACAGTATCAGCTTTGTTAGTACCAAGTGCTCTGCACCAGAAGGTCATGCTGGCAAACTTCTGTCGGACTTACTGAAAGATGGTTTCCCATGTCCGTTGTCTGTGTCGGAAGAGCAAACCTGTACAATATCGAACAACTCGGAGGTTTTAGTTCAGTGTCCCGCCGCATCTTACCCCTTTCCCGAAATTTCCTGGGTTCCTGCAGAATCTGATGTTGATGTCAACGAGACTCTGTCAGTGGACCATTCGATGGCAGATCTAGAAATAGTCGCCGGGTCACTGTGGGTCAAATTGGACTCCAGGCGTCTTTACGTTGATGAAGAAGCGATCAATATTTCTCTAACTTGTCGCGCCATCAGTGAAGGGGATACGCTTGACATCAATGTCCTCGTCCATATCGAGTTCCCTAACGACGACGAAACAGGCGAATACTCCAACCTGTCGTTTCAGTGTTACCCGAGTGTGAAAGATAGCGGCAGCAAGCTCTTGCAGTCGATCTCTGAAAATACTGAAGATATTGATCCGACGGAAAACCTAACCGGTTGGGCATTGGGAGATGCAAAGAGCAGCCTCCAGTCACCTGATGGCACTATTATCACACTTATGCTTGGAATTACTTGTTTCGTACATTTTGTGTTGACATGACTGATCATAACCGTTCTTAAAGTCAGATGAAGTATTGTCAAGTGATATAACGAGTAACGTAGGATTCAGCAACAATGTCTATATCCTGCAATTACCGAATTTTCAGCTTTCATCCCAGAACCAATTTACTACTTTAATAAAAATATTTGAATTTAAATTTATTAACAACAACACATAACAATAGCGACAGTATATGGACAATCATACAATGCAAAACTGATACTGATACCCGATACAGAACAGTAATGGTTGTAAAACGACATTTAGGCACAGATTTGCTTCCTATTTAATGTACAAAAGATATACACGTAAATATGTGTATTACTAATATTTAGGTGAAGTTGTTAATGGGAACTAAAAGTTGGCACAAGTACTAGTCGAGCCTAGTTCCATTCTTTGGCAAGAATTAATATATATATATATATATATAAAACTTGTTTTTGTTTTGTATTTACATACATGTATACAAAAATATAATACAGTATCCTGTAACTTGTTTACATTTCTAAAGCATTATAATGACAGATAATAAATCTTTGAACAAATACAATCATCACTGTGCTCATGAAATGAAAAGGATGTATTAACAATAAAATCATTTATATGTGTGTACATGCGCAAAAGCTTAAGGGCAGATATAATCGTTAACAAGCAAGTTAGTGTATACACATATATATAAAAGAAAGGCAAGTAAAATAAAAGGAAAAACGTAAGGGGGTGGGAATTGAGCCCGCGTCATTTACATAGAAGGTAGGTGGAAAGATGTCTCTGAAAAGATAACCTCGACGTTTTTAATCTAATTTCATCTGGGAGATCATTCCACAGCTTTGTTCCTACAAACGAAATACAAAATTGTCCTTGCGTTGTTTTACATTTTAGTTGATAGAGTAATAAGCTACTTTTTCTCCTTGTTGTATATCTGTTCTGTATCATCTGACAATCGACTAAATAGTGTGGTAATCCACCTTTTACAAGATCATAAATGTTGATACAAGAAGTTCATGAAGTTTAACAATATTAAATATTTCTAGACTTTGAAAATGACGTTTGGAGTCTGTTCTAAGTGGACTGAATGTAATTGCTCCCATTTTTTTACTTAAATATATACAATTTAGATTGCTTTTGTAAGTGCTCCCCCATACTTCTACTCCATAAGAGAGGTGAGGCTGTATAAAAGCCTTATATAATAACCCAAGTATATTCTTGGGAACAAAATGTCTCAGTTTAAACAGAATGTCTACTTTCTTCTGTATGCATTTGCTTATTGTCTGAATTTGTTCTTTCCATGAAAGGTGACAATCAATTTCAATTTCTACAAATGATGCAACGGATACCTCTCTAATATCTGATCTTGATATTCTCACCGATCCTTCTTCTTCTTCTATATACGATATGTTGATGAATAAAAATTATCTTACCTTACCTTACCTTATACTGTTCGTTTCGTCTCTTTATAAAAGACTATTATAAAATAAATAACCGTTTGGCGCCTATAACTCATAAGCATCTGTTTTCACCATAGGCCCCCAAAATTGTACTTTTTTGGGGGGGGGGGGTCAGTGTTTTTACTGAGTGCAAACAAGTATATACGAAGTACTCACTCTCTATTTTTGTCCATCATAATAGAACTCATGTTTATTCGTGCGCATGTTTATTCTTGTTTATCATGTTATTTGGATACCATATTGTGAAATCATTGCAAAATGTGAAATATACATGATATATGTGAAATCTGAAACGATTAACTGAAACTGAAACTGAACTTTCTAAATATTAACGGGCACTTGATAGGCCTTCAAAATTCGTCCTGCATGCGCCAGTTTTGGTTTCACAAACACGGCGTGTAGTCTTTCTTGTCCGAGGAAGTGAAGTGAGCGAGCGGCGGAGGGGGATTATTTTGTTACACCTTCAATGCGAACTTATATCAGTTTCCGACCAAATTCATCCAATTCTCAGTTTTCAGAAACAACCTTCTTAAAAATAAGATGGCTAATTTGTGTCCTTTCTGTTTCTGTTTTAATTTAGTTGCAGAAAAGTATGCCTCTTTAAATTCCCTTACATTCGAAATGTGACTCTAAATAGCTTCAAACTTTGGACCAAGTTTTCATGCCTCGTGTGTGTGTTTTTTGTGTACAATATACGTTTGAATTTCAGAAAGACTTGGTCGATGTCCTCTAATTGTGATCATTACAAAATCTCAGAGTGTACATTATATCCTATGTACTTAATAAGCCTTTCTGTAGGCCATTTTCATAATCATTAATAATAAATTTTCATAAATTAGGTGAAAGGTGAATGAAATATTTCGTATCGAGGCAAGTATAAATATGGTTGCATTACGAAAATGGCCTATTGCTTCCAGATATATTATTTCACATTGATATCACATGACCAGTACTCAACTTTAAAGGCCCATCCTTTTGAAAATGCATTACAGCAAGTATAAAATAGGAGTTATAACATTACGGTACCCTTTACAAAAAAAATAAATAAGCAGATCAGTTTTTGTTGCCCAACTCGTCAAGCGTTAGGTAGTGGGTATTCTGTTCATCGCACTATAAACATCAATTAAAAAACGCGTCCCAAGTCATTGTGGATCCGCAAGTACGCCAAACAAGCCAATCACCGTATTTTTTCATTAAAAAACTTGTTATTTGTTTGGTTAGCTGTTATAAGATCATAAATGTTTTGCCCTCTCCAGAGGCCATGGTCCGGATACGTTACTGGTTATAAGAACCAGTGGCGGATCCAGGGGGCCGGGCCCCCGCCCCTAGAAAAAAAAGAAGGTAAAAACACCCTTTTTGTAAAAAAAAAAGAAGATGGGCCCCTCCTGGCGCTGAAGGAGGTGTGGTTGAAAAAATAGCACTCCCCGTTGAGCAAAAAAAAAAAAAGAGTGCTCACCACCCCCCTCCCCCCTCCTTCCTCCCCTCCCCCCACTGAGCGAAAAATCGACCGGCACGATTTTCCAATTTTCAATTTTCGGGGCAAAAAAAATTGTGCTCACTACCCCACTGAGCGGAGAATCGGCCGGCACGATTTTCACATTTTCGCACGAAGTGTGCCCCTTTTTGGCCCCTCCCTTGCCGCCGACTGGATCCGCCCCTGTTAAGAACTCATTTCTACCCAGAACAGTCACCGAATGAAACCTGCTCCCCGCACCGAAATCAGAAAACTAATTTTTCTGTCGACTCTTTCAAATCAAATTTTATAATCCAATATTCAAATACATTGTATCAATAACTTCTTGCTAGCCACAATTTTCATCTACCGAAAACAAGAACTTTGCTCTCAAATAAATCCTTTGTATTTTCAGGCTCGAAACTTTGGAACTCTCTTTCAGATACAGTTAGAGATAAACCCACATATTTATAGTTTTAGTAGAGGGTTCAAAAAGAATTTAATCCAAATTACATGTCTCTAACGGATTAAACTTCTAGGATATGGGTATACCTCTCACATCTCCCCCGTTTCACACACGCTCTCTCTCTCTCTCTTCTAATTTGCTGTAGTGTGCAGCTTTGTTTTGTCTTGTTTTGTCCTGTCATGTATTGTTTATCTTGTCCTGTTAGAAATTGTTTTGTCATGTCCTGTCTCATCGTATTATGTCAGTTTCCTGTCTTTTGTGTCCCGTTTTGTAATTCTGTTCTTTTGTATACTTCCATTGTTTGGACACTTTGAAAGGGTTTATGAAAATATGTTACTGTATTATATCTATTTTACTGTGATTATTAAGACACCTTAAAGTGATTTATGAAAATAATGTTCATATTATATTTATTCTTGGGAACCTACAAAAACAAGCTATGCTTTCCAATAGGTTCCTGTTTCATTTAATAATTTGTACTTACTTTGTCAACTATGTTCTTTATTGTGCAAACAATTGATATGAAATGGAATAAATTCGAATCAATCAACAACAAAAAAAACAAAAAAAATAGTGCGCCTGCAACAACTATATTAAATGCCGTGTAGCTTGGCAAATACTGGTTAACGCCAACTACGTGTTCTTTTGGACAACTGCACGTAAACGAATGGACATGATTAACGGTAGTCAGCGACTTAATCTCTACATGGTCAGCGTTCGCGAAACAGACCGAACTTCTCCTCACGCTTCGGTTTCGCGTATGTTGCACGCACGTGATTGCTGCCGTCGCGTCGTCCGTAGTCGTACTCGATCGGCGCCGAGTCAGGCCACGGGAAAGACACGTAGTCTCGTCAGTTTTCACTCCCTTTTAGTATAGAAGTTTAATCGCAGGAAAATCTATACAGTTTCTAGAGAATCGGGATGCGCAAACAAGATGAAGACTAAAAGAGAGATACATAACAAACAAAAAGTAGAAGACAGGGAGAATTAGCGAGAAAGAGAGAGAGAAAAGGAGTCAATGAGGGAGAGAAAGGGAGAAAGAAAAAAAAGGGAGCAAGAAAGGAGTGGGGGTACTGAGAGAGAGAGAGAGAGAGAGCGAAAGAGAAAGAGACAGAGAGTGGAGGAAAACAATATATATATCATGAGAGTTAGCGAGAGAGAGATGGAAACACACACACGTGGAGGGAGGGGATGCATATGCTTGTGATCGTATGTGTATTTAGGTGTGTGTGAGAGAAGGATATTCGGATCAAGCAAGATTACAAATAATCCCCCTTCTCACTTTTCTTTGAGCTTTTACGCCAAAAATGAATATTGCATGGCCTTTCGTCGATAAAATCATCTAGATTTCACATCTTAGGTAATAATGGGATGAAAAATGAATATAAAGTAGGACAGTAAGTGGAATTGATATTTTGATGGATTATATCGTACTCAGTTGAGTCACTTCAAACAAGTATTTCATATTTTACAACATTCTTTACGAAATAAAAATTGATCATATTAATGAGATAAAAATAGCAATTCAACGAACTGAGATATTGATTAAAATATAATAAAGATACCGCATTTGAAGACTCTGATTGGTCAAAACTTCAGGCATGAAATTCGCCACTGACTGCTGGGCATTAAAGCGAAAAATATTGACCGGGCATAGTTCTACTTGCGCGTACACTGCAAGGACGCGAAGAAACGTTAACAATGGTTACGCGCGCTGAGACACGCGCAATGCTTTAAACGGGTAAATAACCTTTCCTATATAAATACATTTTAACGGCCAATTTTTGTTAAAATATTTCTTTTTAAGAATTGACACTTGGGACGTAGTATATGAACGAAATAACGGACTGCTTATTTTTCGGGTCACGGTTAAAACTATCGATAATTGCCACACGTGTAATTTTGCACAAAACAATAGAGGCTAGGCAACAGCTGAAGGAAGGGTTGCTTTGTGAAACACAATGGCCCGAATTCACAAAAGAGGTTTAAATTTAACCCATGGTTTAAACCCTCATTTACATAACCCATGGTTTGAAATAAGCGCAAAATAAGCTCGACACAAGTCAAAGGTCCAATATTAGACGCGCGCAAGGCAAGGTACGCTTAATTTGCGCTTATTTTAAACCATGGGTTATGTAAAGGAGGGTTTAAACCATGGTTAAATTTAAACCTCCTTTGTAAATTCGGGCCAATGGCTTTGCAAAATTACTCGTTTTTGATCGTGATAAGCTCCCGGATAAGCTTCATGAAAATCCTTTCAATACTGGTATACATTAATCTTGCAATACTGGAGCATTTAAATAATCTTGAATCCTTTAGGTATATCTATCCCATGATGAATACAAAGTGGCATAGGGAGATTACATGTGTGGCCTTTCGGGGTAAAAGTGGGTCTAAAGTGTTGTCACATGAGGTTTGATTAGCAAGTGAACGCTAGAGGAAGCCCAGATTTTATGTTAAGAAAAGGATATGTGATTATGATAAGCCATCTACAGTGATTATCACAAGCCATTGTGCATAAAGGGACGAAATAACGAATATCGACATAAAATTGTCATTACTTTATTATTTTTATAGAAATATGTACCGCCAACTTGAGGTAAATAATACTTTTTGCAAAATTGTGTGTTTATTTTTGATCATTTGGCACACTTTTAACCAATCAAAAACCAATAAATTGTTGATGCAGGATATAGAAATTGTTATTACACCGGTCATTGGATTGAATTGCTAATCCGGACATTGAGCTTACAAAGGTAACGTACATTATGGCTAGGATTATTTTAATCGCAAGTTATATGGAACGCATAAGAGGACGTGTGTGGGCTTAATTATAATAATAATAATAGTGGCTTCTTATAATAAAAGCGCAGAAGGTCCGCCAGACATGACGGTCATGGCGCTTTACATACAAATTGCAAAAACGACTAAAGAAGGTACAATATATCTATACAACATTATGCTCACTTGCAAACCAACTCTCGTCGCGAGAGTCACACATTATAGCTGAGATAAAGCTTCCGATAGGATTATTATATTCGCTATTTCGGATGAAAGAACGAAAATTTGTTTTTCTGCCTAATCGTCAATAGTCATTAGTACCGTAGTTCTCCGGGTCACGATTTCTTTCTTTGGTAAGTAAATTCTTGTTGTCTTTACCTTCAACATATTTTTAAAGAGAATTGAAATTAAACCATAGCGCTGTTAGAAGACAGTCCTCATCGTTGGTGAAGTTTAGATGTATTTTATTTCATTGTTAGTCAATTATTAAGTTTATCTGATTTAGTGTCGATAACCTTATGAAGTGCAAGTTACTCTTTTCGTCATTCTAAACCTGATTTCACTTTAAAAATTTACTTAACACGGAGAATGCATAGAAAATTCTTTAGCAGAAAGTTTTGAGCTTTGAATTCAAAATAAATAATAATAAAATATGTATCTCTTCGATTAGAGTAAATAACATTTTTCAAATTATGATTACTATTTTCGTTGTTCTAAGCTTTATTTCACACTAAAAATGCACGTTAATCAATGAACAGAGTGTTTTAAAGTCTGAAAAAGAAAAATAGAAAAAGAAATCTTCAACGTGTAGATCTGTATTTTTCATAAGATTTAGTGATATTATTCTGGTCATTATTGTATCGGCATTCTAGTAAACTGATTTACTTGTCATAAAAATATGAAATATACATTTCCATTGGTCATTTTGGTGTTAATCCAAAGGTACGTTACAACGAAAATTCACAAGTAATTCCAAAAGTTCACAATACAAAAAGTGAATTATAGGAAGTATGAACCTTTGGATTTTTGAAAAATGAAATAGGTTTCGTAGTTCCGATAGTGAGTAGAAGGCTTAAATGCCCTAACATTCCGGTTGTTGGAATTGATATCATTATTTAGGAAATAGACGCGGACGATGATGTTTGTTTAGCTAGATTTTATATCAAATATAATTGTCATTTCTTCGGAAATCGGATCGTTTGAGGATCGTAAAGTGTGTGGCGGGCTGTATTCCTTTAGAGCAACGCACCAAAGATGAGGAATTAACACTCTTTAAAGGGAAAGTCCACCCTGATAGTCAGGTGGCTTAGTGAAATTATCGTTACTTGCCGGATAAAAGCACCATTTTTGGTACAGGGCACCCTTAGGACCTACTAAACGATATTAGGCTAGGAGCCCCCGGCAAAAACTTCAATTTAAAGGTGTGGGGCGGGGGTGTCTTTTGGAGCCCCCAAATAATTGTATAACGTTGGTTTGTTGTTGTACAAATGCCATTTTTGGTACAGGGCTTCCTTAGGACCTACTGAACGATATAAGGATAGGAGCCTCCGACAAAAATATCATATAAGGGCGTGGAGCAGGGGCGTGGCCTCGTAGCCCCCAAATAATTTAGAAGGTAATATAACATTGATATGTTGTTGTACAAATGCCATTTTTGGTACAGGGCTTCCTTAGGACCTACTGAACGATATTAGGGTATGAGCCCCCGGCAAGAATATCATATAAGGGTGTGGGGCGGGGTCGTCTCTTCGTTGCCTCCCCCCCCAAATAATTTAGAAGGTAATATAACATTTATTTATTGTTGTACAAATGCCATTTTTGGTACAGGGCTTCCTTAGGACCTACTGAAAGATATTAGGGTAGGAGCCCCCGGCAAGAAAATCATATAAGGGTGTGGGACAGGGGCGTCGCCTCGTAGTCCAAAAATAATTTGTAAGGTAATAAACATTGATTTGTTGTTGTACAAACGCAATTTTTGGTACAGGGCTTCATTAGGACCTGCTAAATAATGGAAGGGTAGGAGCCCCCGGCATACATATTCATATATGTGTGATTGGGGGCCCATGGCGTTTGTACAACAACATATCAATGTTATATTACCTTACAAATTATTTTTGGACTACGAGGCGACGCCTCTGTCCCACACCCATTCTTGCCGGGGCTCCTACCCTAATATCGTTCAGTAGGTCCTAAGGAAGCCCTGTACCAAAATGGCATTTGTACAACAACAAATAAATGTTATATTCCCTTCTAAATTATTTGGGGGGGGGGGCTACGAAGCGATGCCCCCGCCCCATACCCTTATATGATATTCTTGCCGGGGGCTTCTACCCTAATATCGTTCAGTAGGTCCTAAGGAAGCCCTGTACCAAAAATGGCATTTGTACAACAACAAATAAATGTTATATTCCCTTCTAAATTATTTGGGGGCTACGAGGCCACGCCACCGCCCCACACCCTTATAAGATATTTTTGCCGGGGGCTCCCACCCTAATATCGTTCAGTAGGTCCTAAGGAAGCCCTGTACCAAAATTGGCATTTGTACAACAACAAATCAATGTTATAAAATTATTTGGGGCTCCAAAAAGACGCCCCCGCCCCCACACCCTTAAACTGATTTTTTTTGCCGGGGGCTCCTAGCCTAATATCGTTTAGTAAGTCCTAAGGAAGTCCTGTACCAAAAATGGTGCTTTTATCCGGCAAGTAACGATAATCGATAAATTTGACGCTAAGCCACCTGACTATGATATCAACTTGCTTTTATAAAAAGCAGAAAATGAGAGAAACAAATTAGTAAAATTTTAGCAATATCTGATTGAAATCTGAAAAGTTATTAATATTTGTAGTTGTCATCACTGAAGCACAAAGTGGCAACACTGTGACGTATCTTTGCAATATTTGCAAAAACTAATTCAATCATATTAATGATAACAATAATAATAATAATGATAATGATAATAATAATATGTCTTATTACCCAGGGCAGCCTCATCAGTATTAATACTGTTCTCCCTGAGGGCCCTGAAATAATAGTATTTCCCCGGCTTTAGCCGAGCTTCCATGAAGAGACACTCAGGCACTCAAGGAATTTCTTTCTACTGGGTACCCAATTACCTCACCTGGGTGGAGTGTGGCAATGCATGTGGATTGATGTCTCGCTAAAAGACGTCAGTGCAGCGGGACTCAAGCCGCGAACCATGTGATCCACAGTCCGGTGACGTATCCACTAAACCACGACACCTCTACGGTGAATGTATGAATGAAAAATTTCTTATGGAAAAATATGAATTTCTGAAGTGTTTTAGTACATGGAAAATGGGAAGGGAGCTGGCAAGAAACAATGCAGAGTTGCTAATTTGTGTTTGATTAATCGCACCTTCAAAAATAATTCATAACTTTCATATTTTCAATCGGTTACTAATACTGCTCAAACTTTCACTGACCTGTTCCTCTCATTTTATTCTTCTGTTAAAACCAACTTCATATCATGGTGGACGTCCCCTTTGACTTACTGAGAAATAAAGCCCCTTCCGAAATACGAATGCGCCCGTCATTGCACTGTCTTTGTCATTACACTCCCAGATTTGTTATCACCAAAGACGGTACGATGGCACCCAGACGACGGGGACATACTGGTAAACCATGTCTTGCTTTGTTCATGCTGATTGCCATGCTGTACTTCGCTGTTCCTGAACATATTGATATCTGCAGAGACTGCTCATGTTTTGGTACATTACAACACGTTTCCTGCCAAGGGGTCTTCCGGGTAGGGGCTCAGCTAAAACACACTTTTGAAGATGTAGCCTTCCGTGGCCTCGATCTCGATGTACCACATTCAAAATTATTACCTGAACTTTTCCAGAATCGGACAGGCATTATATATCTCGATTTAATGGACAACGGTTTTAAGTTCATCGATGATTGGCTGTTTACGATCCTCCGTCAGGTGAAATACCTTACTCTATCCCGCAACGCCCTCACAGTCATTCCCGTGTTTCACAATCTCACGTCACTACAAGAACTTGGCCTGGTGTTCAACAATATTCGCAGCGTTGGAAGCAACCTGAAGGCACATGCTCCAAAACTAAAAAAGCTTATGCTGGATCACAACAAGATCACATTTATCCAAGGGGATCAGTTTCCCGAGGAGCTAGAAATCCTCGGCCTGAGCTTTAACACGATAACGTCTATCTATAGGACTTCACTATCGGGTCTCTTGAAGTTAATGAAAGTAGATCTTACAGGTAACCTGATCTCCGAGATATCGAGTGGTTCTTTCTTGTTTCCTGGTTTAAAAACTGTGATCCTAAATGAAAACAGGATCCGTGAAATCTTCAAGGATGCCTTCAATCCAGAGCTTGACATAATACATCTCAACAGCAACAGAATTTCTGAACTTGGTAGCATCAGCGGCATCCCTTCATTAAAGGGTTTGTTTGTCTCGCATCAGAGTGAGGTCATCAAACTGCAGGAAATCCCACTTCTCGAAAATCTCACAGAACTGACCATTACTGTGGAAAGTTCTCCCGATCATGCCGATGGGATTGCCAGAATACTGACCAAGATGCCTAGGCTGCAGTTTTTAACAGTTCTTGAAGGGAAAATGGATTATGTAATTGTGAAAAGCCATACTCACCTTCGCGCTGTAAACTTCAACTTAAAGGATATCCACAATTTGACATTACTACCTATGCTGTCCTCCCTATCAGCAAACAATAACCTGATGACATCCATTTCCCGAATTTCTGGACTAAGTAACCTGGTATATGTTGATTTGAACCAGAATCTAATTGTCACAATATCAGCTTCCGATCTAGCAAATTTACCTAGTTTGGAAACAATCAGTTTATCGGGCAATGAAATAGCATTTATATCGGGACGGTTTGATGCTCAAAATCTTCTATCGATAAACCTGTCAAAAAATAAAATTTATAGTATTTCAGCTTATGCTTTTTCCAACCTGCGTAGAATAAATGACATCACTATAAGCTACAATCCAATAAGGAACAAGAATCAACTCGAATTTATCCGACCACTGACGAATCTCCATTTAAAATACGCAAAACTAACAAGAGTAGATAGCGACTCATTCAGAGGAATGCAGTCTTTGTGCTTTGTCGACCTGACTAGCAACCTGATATCCGAAATATTTGGTATTTCTTATCTTCCCAGTTTGAACACCCTGATTTTGGATGACAATCCACTCACTTTTATTTCGCCCAACATATTGCAGACCCTTCCTCATCTCTTCACACTGTCTCTCAAAAACACACACTTGCTGGCTTTTCCAATAGTGCTTGGAGTGTTCCCTCAAATGCATACAATTATACTGAGTGGAAACTATCTTAAAAGAATCCCACGTGAGATATCTCATAATTTCCCAAATCTAAGGTCTCTTCACCTGTCGAACAACAGCATCGATAGGTTTGAACTCGACGTCTTTAACATGTTTAACAATCTTATCCATTTCTCTATGGATGGAAACCGTATATCATACTATGATACGAATACAACAAAGAATATTTCATTACACAATCTTTCAATCGGATCAAGGCATACAGAGTTCATGTCTAATGGAATGCATGATGTCTTGACGAACAGTTTTAATTTTGCTGTGTACGGGTCGTCATTACTGAATGTTTCTGGTAGAGTTCTTTGCGGACACTATGCTCAGTTTGTCCTAGTCCATGGGGGATGCTTCAGGATGTGGCCGATTCGTGTCCCCCTTTATCACTAAACACGCTAAACTCATTGGTCCTTGAAAATGTTGTTTTAAGTACATCTTCGTTCAATACTTCACTTACCCAGACCACGGTAGGTATATACTTTATCAACATATCGATTCTAGAAGAATACGATAACAGGAGCAAAGTGTACCACACACAGTTGAGACATCTTCGCTATCAAGAGTCCGGTCTTGTTGAACTCCCTCAAGTCTTTGCTCCCTTGATGCTCATTTTGGATGTCTCTGGCAATCTCTTGGAAGAACTTAAACTGAAGGACTTAACCAAGCTATATCCTAGATTACATACCCTTGATCTCTCAAACAATCGCATCAGAGTTCTCTCCAGTTGCGGTGTCAGCGGCGTATCGCATCCTCTGAAGGTCCTAACCCTCAAAGGCAACAACCTTTGGTTGTTCTCTGCCTGGAGGTGTGGAAATGGTTTCAAGATCCTCACAAATCTTGGAACACTGAACTTGGATGACAACAGTCTATCATATTTGGAACGTGAAATCATCCCTAGGTCCTCCTCCGATCAAGCGCCTTTCAGGACATCCGTTAGTGCGGGAGACAACAGGCTAATATGTGACTGCCACCAGCGTTGGTTAGTGAAAGTGGAGGACAGTATCAGCTTTGTTAGTACCAAGTGCTCTGCACCAGAAGGTCATGCTGGCAAACTTCTGTCGGACTTACTGAAAGATGGTTTCCCTTGTCCGTTGTCTGTGTCGGAAGAGCAAACCTGTACAATATCGAACAACTCGGAGGTTCTAGTTCAGTGTCCCGCCGCATCTTACCCCTTTCCCAAAATTTCCTGGGTTCCTGCAGAATCTGATGTTGATGTCAACGAGACTCTGTCAGTGGACCATTCGATGGCAGATCTAGAAATAGTAGCCGGGTCACCTAGGGTCAAATTGGACTCCAGGCGTCTTTACGTTGATAAAGAAGAGATCAATATTTCTCTAACTTGTCGCGCCATCAGTGAAGGGGATACGCTTGACATCAATGTCCTCGTCCATATCGAGTTCCACAACGGTGGCGAGACAGGCGAATACTCCAACCTGTCGGTTCAGTGTTACCCAAGTGTGAAAGATAGCGGCAGCAAGCTCTTGCAGCCAATCTCAGAAAATACTGAAGATATTGGTCCGACGGAAAACCTGACCAGTTGGGCATTGGGAGATGGAAAGTGCTGTCTCCAGTCAGCTGATGGCACTATAATCACACTTATGCTTGTAATTACTTGTTTCGTACAATATGTGTTGACATGTCCGATCATAACCGTTCCTAAAGTCAGATGGAGTATTGTCACGTGATATAACGAGTAACGTAGGAAACAGCAACACTGTCAATATCCTGCATTGACCGAATTTTTAGCTTTTACCCCAGGACCATTATTTGCTAGTCTGACACAAATATTTGAATTTGAATTTGAATTTGAATTTTTTAACAACAGGACATCACAATATTGACTGCAGTATAAGAACACTCATACAATGCAAAGAATAATACTGATACCCGATACATAACAGAAGAGTAATGTTGATTGAAAAATAATGGTTTTAAAACGATATTTATACATAGAATTGCATACTATTAAATGTAAACAAGATATACACGTAAATAAATGTATTACTAATATTTAGGTGAAGTCGTTAATGGGAACTAAAAGTTAGCACATGTACTAGTCGAGCCTAGTTACATTCTTAAGCAATTAAAAAAATTAAATTTACATCGAAGGTAGGTGGAAAGATGCTTTTCCTAAAGATGATCTCGATGTTTTTAATCTAATTTCATCTGGGAGATCATTCCACATCTTTGTTCTTACACACAAAATACGAAATTGTCCTTGCGTTGTCTTACATCTTGGTTGATAGAGTAAGCCACTTTCTTTTCTTCTTGTTGTATATCCGATTATCTGTGCTGTACCATCTGAACATAATCATCTAAATAGTGTGGTAATCCACCTTTTACCAGATCATACATGAATGTTGATACAACAAGTTCATGAAGTTTTGAAATATTAAATATTTCTAGACTTTTAAAATGACGGTTGGAGTCTGTTTAAAATGGACTGAATGTAATTGCTCTCATTGCCATTTCTTACTTAAATACATACAATTTAGATTACTTTTGTAAGTGCTCCCCCATACTTCTACTCCATAAGAGAGGCGAGGCTGTATAAAAGCCTTATATAATAACACAAGTATATTTTTGGGAACAAAATGTCTCAGTTTAAACAGAATGCCTACTTTCTTCCGTATGCATTTGCTTATTGTCTGAATATGTTCTTTCCATGAAAGATGACAATCAATTTCATTTCCTACAAATGATGCAACGGATACCTCTCTAATATCTGATCTTGATATTCTCACCGATCCCTTTTCTTCTTCTATATACGATATGTTGATGAATAAAAATTACCTTTCCTTACCTTACCTTACTGTTCGTTTCGTCTCTTTATAAAAGACCGTTTATAAAATAAATAACCTTTTGGCGCCTATAACTCAAAAGGCATCTGTTTTCACCATAGGCCCTCGAAATTGTACTATTTTTTTTAGTTAAGTGTTTTTACTGAGTGCAAACAAGTATATACGAAGTACTCACTCTCTATTTTCGTCCATCATAATAGAATTCATGTTTATCATGCGCATGTTTATTCTTATTTATTTATGTTATTTGTATACCATATTGTGAAATCATTGCAAAATGTGAAATATACATGATATATGTAAAATCTGATACAATTAACTGAAAGTGACACTGAAACTTTCTAAATATTAAGGGGCGCTTGATAGGCCTTCAAAATTCGTCCTGCATGCGCCAGTTTTGGTTCCACAAAGACGGCGTGCAGTCTTTCTTGTCCGAGGAAGCAAAGCGAGCGGGAATTATTTCGTTACACCTTCAATGCGAACTTGTATCAGTTTCCGACCAAATTCATCCATTCCTCAGTATACAGTAAGTCATCATTTTTTCCGAATCAAACTTCTTAAAGAGAAGATGGCTAATCTGTGCCCTTTCTTATTCTTTTTAGTTTAGTCGCAGAACAGTATAGCTCTTAAATTTCCCTCATATTCGAAATATGACTAGAAATAGCTTCAAACTTTGTACCAGGTTTTCATGCCTCGTGTGTGTGTTTTTTGTGTACAATATACGTGTGAATTTTAGAGAGACTTGGTCAATTTCCTCTAATTGTGATCGTTACAAAATCTCAGAGTATACATAAATTCTTTTACGTAGATTTCTATGTACTACACATATTCGGATGATGCGAGAAGATTACAGATAATCTCCCCTCTCACATATCTTTGAGCTTATGGCTACGAAAATGCCAAACTACGTAATCCATGACGCCAATAAGGAATATTGCAAGGCCTTTCGTCGAAAAATATCATTTAGATTTCACATCTTAGATAATAATCGGATGAAAAATGAATATAGAGTAGGATAGTAAGTGGAACTGACAGATTGATGGATTATATCGTACTCAGTTGGGTCGCTTCAAACAAGAATTTCATGTTTTACAACATTCTTTACGGAATAGACATTGATCATATTAATCAGATAATTCTATGAAATGAGATATTAGTTAAAATATAATAAAGATACCGCATATGAAGATTCTAAGCCTCTGATTGGTCAAAACTACATGCATGAAATTCGCTACTGACTGCTGGGCAGTAAAGCGAAAAATATTGACCGGGCATAGTTCTACTTGCGCGTACAATGCAAGGACGCGAAGAAAAGTTAACAGTGGATAGCTCTAAGACGGGTAAATTTCCTTTCCTATATAAATACATTTAAACAGGCAAATTTTATTAAAATATATCTTTTTAAGAATTGACACTTGAGATGCGGTATATAAAACAAATAAAGGACTGGGTAATTTTCGGTTAACAGTTAAATCTATCGCTAATTGCCACACGTGTAATTTTGGACCAATCAATATAGGCACAAGCAGACGGAAGGATTGCTTTTTGCAACACAATTGCGAAATTGCCCGTTTCTGGTCGTCGTAAGCTCCATGAAAACCCTTTCAATACCGGTATACATTATTCTTGCAATACGGGAGCATTTAAATAATCTTGAATCTTTTAGGTATATCTATTCCATGATGAATACAAAGTGGCACAGGAAGACTACAAACATCATTGTAAGCCGAGATATGAGAGCAAAGATTACTTGTGTGGCCTTTAAAGAGTATCATCACATCAGGTTTGGTTAGCAAGTGAACACGACAGAAAACCCAGACTTTATGTCCCAAAAGAACCTGTGATTATGATAAGCCATCTGCAGTGACTATCACAAGCCATTTTGCATAATGGGACGAAATAACGAATATCGACATAAAATTGTCATTACTTTATTATTTTTTATAGAAATATGTACCGCCTACTTGAGGTAAATAGTACTTTTTTGCAAAATAGTTTGTTTATTTCTGATCATGTGACACACTTTTAACCAATCAAAAACCAATAAAAGCCTGCATGAGAGCGACCATGATACCCCTTCTCTTTCCGCTACAATACAAGCGATGGTGAAGGATGCGGTGAGTACACTCATCTCTCAGATTAAAAGACTAGAAGTTGAACTCAATAAAGCAGTTGAGTATGAGAGCAGAAGAATATCTGACCTTGAACGAAAAAATTCTGATCTTGAGAATAGAATGAAGGGGATGGAAAAAGAAATCATTGAGCTGAAACGCCATGCTAAGGACCAAAAGGAATCATTAATAAATCTGAACGTATCTCTCGTCAAAACAATTTCCGTATCGTGGGGATGGCAGAGAAAGAAGGAGAGGAAAATCAAGAAAACTGCATTAAAGAGAAAGACCAGTTCTGGTCATGCGATTGCATTGTGAAAGAAACGTTGTGGAATCGATCAGAAAAGGTTGATCATCTAGCATATAAGTATTGGTATGTACTGCAAGGTTCTGGAATCATCAAAATGATAAGAAATTTGGCCCAGTCTTGGTAAAGTTACAAGCACTGTACACAGAAAGATGTATATGGGACTACGCGACCACGTGCGCGATATCTATTTGGTCCCAATAGATATAATAATTTACCAAATATATCAATTAGTAGGCGGTTTCCCGACTTTCCCGGCAAAATTTGTATCATCACGTGTTAGTCAAAACATATTCTTTCACATGATTGGTAATGAGAGCTTCCATTTCATTTTTTTGAGAGAGGGGCGTTTCCAAAACTGGTCTTTACCTTTAACATTGTGCAAGGAATCTTGAGAGAGAAATACAACTTGGATGATACCCAGGTTGATCGAGCTCATCGTGTGGGGAGAAAAGGTGATAGACCACGACATATTCTTGTCCAGATGATTTCTCATGGGCATAAAATTAATGTCATGAAGGAGGCAAGGAGAGTACTCGGAGAGGTAAACTATTACATTATCGACGACCTATCTAAGCCAGACCTTGAAGAGAAGCGAAAGTATGCTGATGATGTGGCGAAGCTTTTCCGCGAAGGAACGAAGTTGCGGTTTTACGCAGGGAAATGGCGAGGCGTTGGAGGTAAACCATTCTTCAGCAAATAAACATGATGCTTCTTTTTTTTCAAGCAATTGCTTTATATACTGTTATTTGATTGTCCGTTTTCTTTTCTGTAGTGACGTTTTAATCACTCAGTGAGAGGTGCAGAATATTGTTCGTATATACTGTTGTTATTTCAGTGTATATAATTATGTGTTATCATTGTGTTTATGTTGTTTTCATGTACATACATGATTTTTTGTTTGTTTTACTGTTCTTCATGTCTATCTGCAGCTGTGTTCACTTTTGTTTTTGTTTACTCGAATATACTTATCTCGTGTTATCAACCTTGCTCTACGTTATCCAGTTCCAATATACTTGTGTAAGCAGTGTGATATTACGTTGTGCTGTTTTGTCTGCCACCTCCCTGGTCTGTGCAACACCTTGGCCAAATTATTAACTATTATACATGTATAATTTAAGAGACATTTTTCCTTTTTCCTCAGTCAGTAATGAAGATTTATAACACAAAGCAGGTCCAAAAATAAGTTGTGCATTTTACACATGAATATAAGAAGTATGAACAAGAACTTTGAGAAACTGAAAATCTTACTTGACAAGGTTCAATGTGAACGTGCTATTATTGGTATCACGGAGACATGGTTCTCTGGTTCACCTCATTCAATGTATTCTCTTTCTGGTTATACTATGATTACCAACAGTAGAAAAAACAAACGAGGAGGCGGTGTTGCTTTGTATATTCCTACACACTTTGAGTATGAGATGAAAAATGATCTTACTATTATGACCGATGCCTTGGAAACCTTATTTATAGAAATATGTGTTACTGGTAATAAGAATATTGTTATTGGCATAGTATACAGACCTCCGCAATCTCACACTGAGGAATTTATTCTTGGAATTCAAACTATATTGTCTCATCCTATTTTCACATCTAAGTCATGCATATTGATGGGAGATTTTAATGCTGATCTTTTAAAATATGATTCAAATGCCTTTGTAATGGATTCTGTGAGTATATGGCTTCATTCTCATTACTACCGCTCATAACAAAACCCACGAGGGCAGCAGAACATTCTAAAACCATCATTGACAATATATTTTGCAACATGCAGCCTTTTCCAGATGCAGGAATTATTCTATCAGATATTTCAGACCACTATCCTATATTTGCTTTTTGTTCTTTGACACAGAAACAAAAATCCGGTCCACACCAAAAGAAGAACCTGCGTAAAATTACCCCCCAAAATGTGAATAATTTTAAAGCTAAACTTGGAAATGTTGATTGGACCATGGTCTTAAATGAAGAAGACGTAAATATATCTGATGAGAAATTTTTGAATATCTTTATTCAACTTTACAATGAAGCTTTCCCGACACAGAATCTCAAACTCTCAAGTTACAAAAAGACTCCTCTAATGCCTTGGGTCAATTCGACACTTTTGAAATCAATAAACAGGAAAAATAGGCTGTTCTATAAATACAAATGTAACCCCACAAATAAAAATCGTTTGAAGTACACAAATTATAAAAATACATTGACAAACCTGCTTCGGAATGCCAAAAAAGATTATTATTGTAATCAGTTTACTTCCTGTAGTGGAGACATTAAAGGAACATGGAGAACCATAAAGAATGTACTTAACAGTTCACCAAATTCACTAAAAATCACTAAAATTAAGAATCATGGAACCGCAACTGACAACAAACAAACTATTGCCGAAATATTTAATGACCTTTTTTTACCAATATTGGACCAGATTTGGCTCGATCTAGCTATACCAAAGTCGGCAAAATCATTTGATTGTTTTTAAATAATCCCAACCCCTCTACACTATTCATGGTACCAACCAATGAACAAGAAATAACTGACATTTTGAACAGTTTAAAGGTTAAAAAGGCCCCAGGTTATGATGATATTACAAATATGTTACTGAAAAGTGTCATTAAAGAAATTAACGTACCTGTAACCCATATTATGAATTTGTCTATGTTGAATGGCATAGTACCTTGAAAAATGAAGATAGCAAAAGTTATACCGATTTTTTAAAAGGGTGATCCTCTGGAACGTAGTAATTACAGGCCAATTTCTCTACTCACCACTTTTTCAAAGATTCTTGAAAAATTGATCTACAATCGAACATTTAATTTTTTTACACGTTGTGGAATTTTGGCGGATTCTCAGTTTGGTTTTCGAGAGAAACATTCAACGTCTCATGCTCTACTTCTTTTTATAAATAAAATTGCGTCCGCTCTTGACGACCGCTGTCATACTGTAGGATTATTCCTGGATTTTTCCAAGGCATTTGATACAATTGATCATAACATTTTGTTTAAAAAGCTTCAGCATTATGGTGTCAGGGGTAAGGCCTTGGAGTGGTACAAAAGTTACCTCAGTAGTCGAACACAATTTGTTTCACTAAATGGAATTGCATCGAGTGTCAAGCCTGTTACGTGCGGTGTTCCTCAGGGTCTCTCTTAGGGCCACTACTATTCATAACATATATAAATGACTTCAAATTTTCATCCCGACTATTGTCATTTATACTATACGCAGATGACTCAAGCATATTTTACTCACATAAGAATCCTCAAATTCTTGTTGAAACTGTCAATTCGGAACTTAAAAATGTTGCACAGTGGATTTTTGCGAATAGACTATCCCTGAATTTGATCAAAACTAATTTCATGTTTTTTAGCAATTCAGTCTCCGATTTACCTGGAGATATCTATTTCAACAATGTCAAAATTAAGAAAGTACAATCGACCAAGTTTCTTGGCCTGTTTATTGATGATGGAATGACATGGAAAATACATACAAATTATTTGTGTTCATTACTATCAAGAAATGCTGGTGTGATATACAAACTGAAATCTATGTTCCCATCATATGTATTGCAAATGTTGTACTCCACTTTAATGTTGTCCTACTTGAACTATGGTATTCTTGCCTGGGGTAATTCACTGAAACTCCAACTGGACAAAATCCTTGTTGTTCAAAAAAGAGCAATACGTACAATTTGCAATGTACCTGCTCGTACTCACTCGGGCCCTCTCTTCTTTGATACTAAAGTACTGAGAGTTCAGGATATTTTTAATTTACAATTAGGCAGCCTCATGTTTCAGCTGAATAACAACGAACTGCCCCAGGCACTATCATATTTGTTTAAGAAAAGAAATCAAGTTCACGACTATCCTACCCGACAGGCGTTTTCCTATCACCTTCCTAGAACAAGAACACGATTTGCTCAAAATACCTTAATATATACAGGTCCCAAGTTCTGGAATTCTCTCGATTCTGTGATTAAAAGGTCTGTTAGTGTTCGTGTATTCAGAAGAAAATTGAAAAGCCATTATTTGAATACATATTGTCATTCCTGATTCCTGACTATTTTTGTCTTCAAGCAGTATGCTTTGGTTGATTACAATGAGTAAATAACGATACGGCCATGCCAACTATGTACATGTACCATTTATGTTGAGAACAAACTACATTGTACTATTATTTCAATAAGCTGCAGATATATTCCCTTCCCTTTCCCTTGTCTCTTGTAGTTAATTATGAGTATCGGTTCATGTATCCCTGTAATCTCCCTTTCCCTGTTTTAGCGTGTATTTGTATTTTATAAACCTAACTTTAGTTAATTATGTCATTTGTAGTTTAAGGGGCCTATCCACAACAAGCTCTGCTTTTCCATAGGCTCCGCCACTTTATCTTTTAAGTTCAACTGAAGGACAATTTTCTGAATAGTGTGTACCGGTATTATATTTATATGCATATTATAATCATTTTTCAATATGTTGTTACACTCTAATAATGTTTGATGCAGGATATAATAATTGTTATTACACCGGTCATTGGATTGAATTGCTAATCCGCACATTGAGCTTACAAAGGTAACGTACATTATGGCTAGGATTATTATAATCGCAAGTTATGGAACGCATAGGAGGACGTGTGGGGGCTTAATTATGTTCACTTGCAAACCAACTCTCGTCGCGAGAGTAACACATTATAGCTGAGATAAAGCTTCCGATAGGATTATTATATTCGCAATTTCGGATGAGACAACGGAGATGTGTTTGTCTGCCTGATCGTAAATAGTTATTACTACTGTAGTTCTCCGAGTCAGGATTTCTTTCTTTGGTAAGTTAATTTCTGTTGCCTCTCCTTCAACATATTTTCAAAGAGAATTGAAATTAAACCATAGCGCTGTTAGAAGACAATCCTCATTGTTGGTGAAGTTTGAATGTATTTGTTAGTTAGTCAATAATTAAGTTCCTCTGATTAGTCTAGATAACCTTATGAAGTGCAAATTACTCTTTTCGTCATTCTAAACTTGATTTCACGTTAAAAATTACTTAACATGGAGAATGCATAGAGAATTCTGTAGCAGAAAGTTTTAAGCTTTGAACTAAAAATACATGATAGTAAAATATATATCTCTTTGTTTAGTGTAAATACAAATTTTCAAATTATGAATTACTCTTTTCGTTATTCTAAACTTTAGTTCACACTAAAAATGCACGTTAATCAGTGAGCAGACTGTTTTTTAATTCTGAATTCATAATACTGCATAGTGCTGGAAGTCGTGACAGGATGGCGCCCGATAGAAGAACACAAATCTTCATTGTGTAATTCTGTATTTTTTCATAAAATTTAGTGATGGTGTTTTAGTTATTATTGTATCGGCATTCTAGTAAATTGATTTTACTTGTCATAAAAATATGAAATATACATTTTCATTGGTCATTTTGGTGTTAATCCAAAAGTCCGTTACGACGAAGATTTACAAGTTATTCCATTTGACAAATGAAATAGGTTTCGTAGTTACGATAGTGAAATACGGTCCATAATTTTGAAGGTTTATAATTCGGAAAGTGAAATAGGACATACTTTCTTTTCGGAATCACGATTCATCCTTTTTCTAAATCATAAACCTTTTGTATAAGGCATGTGAATTGTTAGATGTTGATGTTGGTGAAGACTGCTTGTATAGCGCCTCTGCTGGGCGCTCAGGACGATTGCACTTCAATGCCTCACAATTCAACGTTCTTGGTCTGTATTTTTAATTAAAGGTTGTTTTCCATTAGTCCCACTACAAACTATACGATCTGACTATGATCCGATTTTGGAAGAATTTACAATGGCATTTGATGTGAACATCCGAATTTGTAAAAAACTTAATGACTAAGGATCAGAAGAGTCAAAGAATCAATCAAATCTAATTTTCAAATGATATCAAGCTTTATTTTGGAAAGGAATCGGCTCAGAATCGTAGTCGAACGTCAGACCAGTGATGCGATTGTTTACAAGTTGAAGCTCATTCGGAGTAGAATGCTTAAATGCACTAGAAATTCAGGTTGTTGGAATTCATATCATTATTTAGGAAATAAACGCGGACGATGATTTTTGTTTTAAATAGCTAGATTTCATATCAAATATAATTGCCATTTCTTCGAAAATCGGATCGCTGTAGGATCGTATAGGGTGTGACGGGGGCTGTAGTCCTTTAGAGCAACGCACCAAAAGTGAGATATGAACACCATTTAAAAGGGAAGTCCATCCTGATATTAACTTGCTTTAATAAAAAGCAGAAAATGAGAGAAACAAATTAGTGAAATTTTAGCAATATCTGATTAAAAATTGAAAAGTTATTAATATTTGTAGTTGTCATCACTGAAACACAAATAGGCAACACTGTGACGTATCTTTGCAATATTTGCAATAATTAATTCAATCATATTAATAATTAAAAACAAAAAAAAAATAATCATCATCATCAGTATTTATACTGTTCTCGCTGAACCCTGCAATAATATTATTACCCTTGCTTTAGGCGAGCTACCATAAAGAGGCACTCAAGCATTCAAGGAATTTCTTTCTATTGGGTACCCAATTACCTCACCTGGGTGGAGTGTGGCAATGCATGTGGATTAATGTCTCGCTAAAAGACGTCAGTGCAGCGGGACTCGATGAATGTATATATGAATGCAAATTTTCTTTAGGGAAATATGAATTTTTGAATTTTTTTTTAATACAGGGCAAATGGGAAGGTAGCCTATCCGATAGGCGTCGGGCTTTATGGCAAGTATACTAATCGCGTCATGGAGACTGACATCGGCGCGGGCGTCAGCCCGAGCGCCTATCATCACTGGTGCATGCGAAAAGTTAATTTTCTTTTATGTACATTGTTTCGTTCGTAGAAAATCTACGAACCCCCTGCAAAGCTCTTTCATTAATATTCATGTCCATTGACCAAAATAGGCCAATGAGCGATGAGGCCATGACGTCATGAACTCATGATTGGTTGAACAGAAGGGATCGCTCACCAAATAAGGCTAGTCTTATGAATCATGCATGAGTAAACACACGCGTCACACATACGAAAAACATATATGAATAATGATGAGTTCACCAGTGATGATAGGCGCTCGGGCTGACGCCCGCGCCGATGTCAGTCTCCATGACGCGATTAGTATACTTGCCATTAAGCCCGACGCCTATCGGATAGGCTAATGGGAAGGGAGCTCAAAAGATACGTCGCAGAGTTGTCGATTTAAAAAAAGTCATAACTTTCATATTTTCAATCGGTTACTGCTCAAACATTCACTGACCCATTTCTCTCATTTTATGCTTCTATTAAAACCAACTTAATACCTGGTTGTACGTCCCCTTTGACTTACTGAGAAATAAAGCCCCTTGTATAGAAATTGTGTGTGTGCGTCATTGTAAAGCTTCGGAATTACGAACCATCGGAATAACGAACCTTCAATAATACAAGTGCGCCTGTCATTGCATTGTCTTTGTCATTACAATCCCAGGTTTTTTATCACCAAAAGACGTAGGTACGATGACACCCAGACGACGGGGACATACTGGTAAACCATGCCTTGCTTTGTTCATGCTGATTGCCATGCTGTACTTCGCTGTTCCTGAACATATTGATATCTGCAGAGACTGCTCATGTGTTGGTACATTACAACACGTTTCCTGCCAAGGGGTCTTCCGTATAGGGGCTCAGCTAAAACACACGTTTGAAGATGTAGCCTTTAGTGGCCTCGATCTCGATGTACCACATTCAAAATTATCACCTGATCTTTTTCAGAATCGGACAGGCATCATCTATCTCAATTTAATGGAAAACGGATTTAAGTTTATCGATGATCGGCTGTTTATGATCCTCCGCCAGGTGAAATACCTTACTCTATCCCGCAACGCCCTCACAGTCATTCCCGTGTTTCACAATCTCACGTCACTACAAGAACTTGGCCTGGTGTTCAACAATATTCGCAGCGTTGGAAGCAACCTGAAGGCACATGCTCCAAAACTAAAAAATCTTATGCTGGATCACAACAAGATCGCATTTATCCAAGGGGATCAGTTTCCGGAGGAGCTAGTAATCCTCGGCCTGAGCTTTAACAGGATTACGTCCATCGACAGGGGTTCACTATCGGGTCTCCTGCAGTTAATGAAAGTAGATCTTACAGATAACCTGATCTCGCAGATATCGAGTGGTTCTTTCTTGTTGCCTGGTTTAAAAACTGTGATCCTAAATGAGAACAGGATCCGTGAAATCTTCAGGGATGCCTTCCATCCAGAGCTTGACAAAATACATCTTAACTGCAACAGACTTTCTGAACTTGGTAACATCAGCGGCATCCATTCATTAAAGGGTTTGTATGTCCCGTATCAGAGTGAGGTCATCAAACTGCAGGAAATCCCACATCTCGAAAATCTCACAGAACTGACCGTTTCTGTGGAAAGTTCTACCGATCATGCCGATGGGATAGCCAGAATACTCACCAAGATGCCTAGGCTGCAGTTACTTTCAGTTCTTGAAGGGGAAATGAATTATGTAACTATGAAAAGACATACTCACCTTCGCGTTGTAAACTTCAACTTTTGCTCTATAAAGGATATCCACAATTTAACCCTACTACCTATGCTGTCCTCCCTATCAGCAAACAATAACC